>OZ017738.1:259057722-259202722 GCA_963969285.1 Odontomyia ornata | reverse complement strand
TAAAGTCGTTTGTGCTTTTTGCCTGATAAGATATGATTAACTCATTGATATTTAAAGTACACGGAAAGTTGAGGGTTAAAATACTCTTGCCAAGGAGAGTATGCATGGTTAATTTTTCGTCTTATCGAACGTAAATGGGGGTATCAGTTTTTAGAAAATACACCCACGGTTTTGTTTGTTGAGTTTCATCATGACCTACATTTAAATTTACAACTTTTTCTATTAAGCTAATGAAGTGATTAGCGGAGTTTGATCCTAGCTTTCCTTTGATTTGATTTTTAAAGCTCGATATTTCCAAATGCATATTATTGCGATTTGATGATGATAAAAGAAATCACTATTAAGTAAATTTCTCGAGAGAAATATATATATATATATATATATATATATATATATATATATATATATATATATATATATATATATATATATATATATATATATATATACATACATATATATATATATATATATATATATATATATATATATATATATATATATATATATATATATATTATGTAGCATATAACGAAATTTGTGACCACGCTGGAGGTTGCAATCTTGCTCTGATTGTCACCAAATTTTCAGAAAAGGTGTATTGAATAAATATTTCAGCTAAATTCATGAACCAGCTATATCGGCCGGGCGAAAACAAACTGCCGGCAATTTTAGACGAAAAGGCGGCGATATTTTTCTTCTCTCTGGGCCTTTGAATCGATTGTTCATACAAAATATATGTTTGGCGATCCAGTTTCTTTATCATTATGTATACAATTAGCGGATCCCAGGTAGAAGTGTCTATTCCAACATTTTCTAAGGCGAGCAAACCTTCGTGCGATATATCATGAAATGTCCGTATGGCTACAGCAGACGGACTTTCAGATGGTAAGTTTGCCTGGCTGAGGATCTTTTGTATGAGGGCAGTTGTCAAGACCCTTTTGTTGTTGAACCGCTCTTTCATTGTAGTCCAAGCTACTTCGTAGTTTCCTTCAATCATTGTTCAATTTTCAGCCTCTCCGGTCACAATTGTTTTTAGGTACCACATCTTTTGAATCGTTGACAGTGGTTGCTTATCGATCATCTCTGAAAACAAATTGAAAAACTGAGGCCACTTCAAGTAATCTACATCAAATTTCTCAATTTTGATTTTCGGCAGAGCTACAGCTGTTGATCAGATCGGTTTGACTTCACTGCGCTGATCCTTTTGGCTTAATAATGCAAGCAGCTCTCTTATTGCAGCCTCGATTTCTGAATATTCGCTCAGTGAATTCGTGAATATCATAATGAAGATTTTCAACTGACTGCCACAGTTGTGTTAAAATTTGTCGCTGAACTTCAATATATTCACTTGTACACTCTTTGAATCCTTTCGACATTCTTGAATTTAAGCGTTGTAGTGGACCTATCATTGCCTTTTGTTTGCGGATCATGGCAGCAACATTATTTCTCTCCAAAATTTCTTTCGCCTTTGTTTGTGACCGTGAATTTTCTTGCGTCTGCATATGATCACTAACTTGTAGTTTTTGCGATGCCAAGGCCTTATCAAAGATGTCCATATATTTTTGCACCAAGTCTCTTATTTTCTTTTAGTAATTTTTATTAAAATGATCATGATCAATAGCAGCTGGGAAAATCTCTCTAATTTGATTGTGTACTTCTTTGAAGTCCAACCACAGTTCGTGACGCTTATTTTTTCGAGACTCATCATATCCAGTTGCCGTCTTCCTTTCTCTTTTGAAATTCGCAATAATGCGTTGAATCTCGTTTCCACATTCCAGTTGTTTTGTGGCGTATTGTTCCATTTTGAAGATTATTAAAACACGGTGTAAACACTTTCTTTTGAGAGGTTAGAATATGTGAACAATCACGTCGGGGTCACCAGAAAATATGTTAAAATAATAATAATCATATATATATATATATATATATATATATATATATATATATATATATATATATATATATATATATATCACACTAGCTTATTAACTAGGTGATATCGCGCGAAGTAACTAGCAGACACTTTCACTTGTGACTGTAATTTATTTCACTCAAGAACTTGAAAACTTGGCGAGAATTGTATTTATGTTTTTACGTTATCTTAGCATCCAAGCACTTGAACTTGAGCTAAATTTGGTTATAACTTTTATATGAAATAAAACTTTTATATTTTCGTACGAAACAATTTATAACTAAATATTGCTGACAATTATTTTGTTGCAAGACAACATTTTCCACGACAAATTCCACACTCATAAAATTTCTAATCTTGGGTTAACGTTAAGACAAGTATGCTTTCGATGCAACTGAACATGAACTGACGATATCGGATTTCGTCTGGAACTTATCGTGAGAATTACAAATAAAGCGCATTAATTGTGCTTGGAAGAATGTTTGCATAATTGATATATACTCGTACAATTACAATGTTGAGGATTAGAATTATGTGATGAATAAAATGAAATATAATTTTTGAACGTTTGAATTTAATGCATGAATTTATATCTTGGATGATTTTAGGTTTTAGATAATTAATAAATGAATTTAGGGTTTTAGGATGACTTTAGATTTTAGACAATTGATTTTAGGTAATTGATAAATGAATTTAGGTAATGAAACTGTACAAATTCTTTTCTGAACCATCAGGGTCATTTTGAATTTTTATTGAAAACGGCTGCTGAAAATATTAAACTGTAAATTTTCGACTTTTTGATTTGTCATCCGATTTGCATATCAAAATTAAATTAAATTAACTTGCCTTAATAACTTATAATTTCAAGTTTCATCGGAATCTGTTGAGAAACTTGGCTGCTAGAGGGCTACAGAAATAAAAAAAAGTTAAGGCACCCCCTTGTATGGGGAGAGCCCCTTAAACATCTTCAAATATTTTCTTGTACCTCAAATTTCAAGAGGCACCACTTTCGACCTACGATATAAATTTTCTAATTCTACCTCATGTGGTTTGCGAGAAAACTTGTTGTGACGCATGAACAAACGGACGGACAGAAAGAAAAGTCGCAATTTTATAATTTTTTAGGGTAAATGGTTTGCTTCATAAACAGTTCCAAGTTAAGTCATTTAAAACGTTTCCATGAAAAATATTCATTTTTTGAGTTGCTACTAAAAAAGCCGATTGCACTTACTTTCCGACCTTTGGGAGCCGCCATTTTGAATGCATGCATTCGATTTTGAATTATTTTAAATCTTTGTGTGCTAGGACCTCATCAATCAATGTGCCAAATCTCGTTCAAATCGGAGTTTCACTCTAGACATTTTTCGATTTTTAGTGCCAGCTAAAAATATTAGGTTTGATATTTTCGACTTCTTTATTTTTCATCTGATTTTAATAATTTTTTGCATAATAAAAGAACTTAGTACAGAGATCCATAATCAAATGTTTCATCAAAATCCATTGGAAAATGTGACCACTAGAGAGCCACAAAAACCTGAAAAATGCATAATTAAAACGCCGCCATTTTGAAATATGCACATGCGTGATCACCATAATATCAAAGTCTCTAGATCTAAGCAATTTCTATCTTAAAACCAAGGTTTGTATATGCCGGATCAAAATTGCGACTTTTAGAAGCATTTGAAATTTTTTAGTTTCAAGTGGCCACCATTTTGTTTAGTGCGACCCGACCGCCAGTTTTTTTACACGATTCCTTAAATACTTATAGTTTCTATTGTTTGGTCACAACTACAGCCACAAAATTTTGTACTTTTTCGCCTTTTGAGCGGCCGCCATTTTGTTTCAGCTGTATCGACTTTAGATTTTTTGTTGTGATATTCATTGCGAACATCAGTGAACCTTTGTACCAATTTTCATTCAAATCGGAGCTTTACTTTGGTCAGAACAGAAATCACGATTTTTCGTCTAAAATTGCCGCCAGCCAGTTTTCGTCCGGCCGATATAGCTGGTTCATGGACTTAGCTGAAATATTTACTCAATACACCTTTTCTGAAAATTTGGTGACAATCAGAGCGAAATTGCAACCTCTACCGTGGTCACAAATTTCGTTATATCCTATATAATTGTAATGATTTACGAAATGTCCGTGTAGGACACGGGTGCCGATGGTCTGGCACAAGTGTCAGCGAGCTAAAACAACACCGAGCTCAGCTAACTAGCTTCGCTTAACGACCGCGTACGCGTGCTTGATGACTAGCATTTGGGGGATCATATGAGGCGGGTTCTTGTCGAGCCACGAAGCTACACTACAAAATACTTATCACGCGTACTCTACTCTACAAGACGCACCGATCAATTTTTATTGTCTTTAGAAAAGTTCTATCAGGTGTCAATTAATCTACTCTACAGAAATTCAATATTGTTTTGCCTCGTTAAAGTTAGCGGACACGGAGGCTTGAGACAAACGCAAACATTACACAAAAAGCAACCGTTACTTTCACAGAAGAAGGTCGTTGCATTACAAGGGGAATGTCAAACTTAAAGATGTTAAAGTAGCTGAAGTGAACCACTCATCTCTGCCTAAAGGATGGAAACTTGACGGATGCAGTTTACTTTACACTAGTAAAACAACAAACTAAGCAGTTTCGACGGGGTGACCACGTTTTCTCTTCAGGAGCAGCCACTCCTGATCACCATGGGGCTGCTCGACTGCTTATGTTTATTACAGGGCAGTCTTTTCGATGCCGACCCAGGCATGGAGAGACTGAAGGATTTCGCTCTACACTAGTGAAGAAACAATTGTTTCCGCAGTGGAGAGATGGTTGTTATAATTTTAGGCCCCTCTTCTTGAATACAAGTCCCTGTCTTCTACGAAAGTATGCTAATTAAAAACCGCTAACCAATCATAAAAACAAATCGGGTGTCGGTCAGGACTAATTCATGATGCGGATTTTATCAATGCCGGTCATCAGATTAGCTCCCAGCAAAAACTGACGCAATTCCAAGCAATGTATTTGAAAACCCCTGGCACCATCAGTTTGTTTAAAATTAGAACTGTCCGACTTCAAACTGTATAAAAATGTGCAAACCTTTCTTTTGGTAACATTAAGGGACGCACTACTCTATAACATCATCGGCATGTTCAGGCGACTGAGCCACCACGAGCGAAGAACTCCAGAAGATGCTATAGACCTTATTATACCGAAGACAAGACAAACAACACCAAAAGAGAGCTTATCGGTGACTCTATCTTTACTTTATAGAACCCTCCAAAGTATGCTACGTTAATATCAAATGGTGAGGGCGACAATAAAAATTGAATCGGTTCATCTGCCGACAGCAAAATTAACAAGTTGAGTAGACAGACCTATGCTCATGTCAGAAGGGTTTTGTACTCAACTTACAAAATGCAGTAACCAATAACGAATAAAATCAAGAAACATGTCATGTTCGAGGATCATACCATTATTAGCAAAGTTGAAAGAATTTTGACTTCTGAGGTATTTGTTATAGTTATACCCACAAATATCTCCCTTGATAATTATTTCAGATTTTTTAAGATCACGGGTGTCCATTCGCGAGGGAGGAAACACATTTTTCATGTATCCCCTCCTCCCCCCCCTTATCCCCCAACGAAAGAAAAAACTGTCAGTTTAAGAACTGTTTTGAAAAGCTCTCATAGAGAACTTTCAGTTGATACTCATATCGGCTACCTTTCATGAAATTTTTTTTCAGGGGCCATTCCTCTGTACTGCAATCATCGATTCATGGCCTGTTTTTTAGAATCTTAGAATGGTTACAAAGCCCTTTTTCTAGGAGCTCTCTCCTGCCTTTCCGACTTGTTTCAATTGTATGTACTCATCTTCATGATACCTATCATTCCTGAAAGTTTCATGCAAATCCTAGCAAAGCTGTAGTTTCTAAGTCGGTAAAAAGCGCATATGGCTCCATAGCCATATGTTTCCATAGTAATACAGGGCATATTGTTCCATAGTAATGCAGAAAAATTCAAATCGCTATAACTTCTTTAAATATTATTCGATCTTTATGAATCAATCTTATAAATAGTCATCTGTGGGCTAAATCTCACTGAATTTGAGGGTACCGTCTAGATTTTATTCAAGAAAACATAAAATCGATAAATCATACTATTACTAACAAAGTTGAGTGAATTTCGACTTCTCATGTGTTTGTTGTTGTTGTACTCATTAAGGCCTACATCCATGATTTTTTTCAGATTTTTCGGATGGAAGGTGTCCAATCGCGAGGGGGGGGTACGCGAAAAGTTCGTACATTTCCCCTTTCCCTGCCCCCCTCGGTATTCATAAGGCAATTTTAAGACTTGTTTTGTAAAGATCTCGTTGAGACCTTTCCAATGACACCCTACTCGACTACCAATGGTGAAAATTTTTTTTGGGGGGTCACTTCCCTATATGGGGAGACCCCCCCTTAAACCCCTTTGAAAATTTTTTCCACTACCGAACTTTCAAGAGGTCACCCCTTCTGACCTTTCCACAAAGTTTCATGGCAGTAGCTTCTATAGTTTCGGAGAAAAAGTGCTGTGACATACAGACGGACGGGGGGACGGACGGACGGACGGACGGACGAACGCACGGACGGACGGACGGACAGACGGACACAGGTCGTGATTGCAATCGGGTTTTGTATTTTAGTACAAAACCCTAAAAATGTGAGAACTCGAAGGAGAGTGGTGTTGTTTCCCCTTCGGGCCCCACGTTGGGCGCCATTGTAATGATTTACGAAATGTCCGTGTAGGACACGGGTGCCGATGGTCTGGCACAAGTGTCAGCGAGCTAAAACAACACCGAGCTCAGCTAACTAGCTTCGCTTAACGACCGCGTACGCGTGCTTGATGACTAGCATTTGCGGGATCATATGAGGCGGGTTCTTGTCGAGCCACGAAGCTACACTACAAAATACTTATCACGCGTACTCTACTCTACAAGACGCACCGATCAATTTTTATTGTCTTTAGAAAAGTTCTATCAGGTGTCAATTAATCTACTCTACAGAAATTCGATATTGTTTTGCCTCGTTAAAGTTAGCGGACACGGAGGCTTGAGACAAACGCAAACATTACACAAAAAGCAACCGTTAATTTCACAGAAGAAGGTCGTTGCATTACAAGGGGAATGTCAAACCTAAAGATGTTAAAGTGGCTGAAGTGAACCACTCATCTCTGCCTAAAGGATGGAAACTTGATGGATGCAGTTTACTTTACACTAGTAAAACAACAAACTAAGCAGTTTCGACGGGGTGACCACGTTTTCTCTTCAGGAGCAGCCACTCCTGATCACCACGGGGCTGCTCGACTGCTTATGTTTATTACATAATTTATATATATATATATATATATATATATATATATATATATATATATATATATATAAATGACCCTGATGGTTCAGAAAAGAATTTGTACAGTTTCATTCCCTAAATTCATTTATCAATTGCCTAAAATCAATTGTCTAAAATCTAAAGTCATCCTAAAACCCTAAATTCATTTATTAATTATCTAAAACCTAAAATCATCCAAGATATAAATTCATGCATTAAATTCAAACGTTCAAAAATTATATTTCATTTTATTCATCACATAATTCTAATCCTCAACATTGTAATTGTACGAGTATATATCAATTATGCAAACATTCTTCCAAGCACAATTAATGCGCTTTATTTGTAGTTCTCACGATAAGTTCCAGAGGAAATCCGATATCGTAAGTTCATGTTCAGTTGCATCGAAAGCATACTTGTCTTAACGTTAACCAAAGATTAGAAATTTTATGAGTGTGGAATTTGTCGTGAAAAATGTTGTCTTTCAACAAAATAATTGTCAGCAATATTTGGTTATAAATTGTTTTGTACGAAAATAAAGATTTCAGTTGTTCACGAGCAAGTCGCAGTTTTATTTCATAGAAAAGTTATAACCAAATTTAGCTCAAGTTCAAGTGCTTGGATGCTAAGATAACGTAAAAACATAAAAACAATTCTCGCCAAGTTTTCAAGTTCTTGAGTGAAATAAATTACAGTCACATGTGAAAGTGTCTGCTCGTTACTTCGCGCGATATCACCTAGTTAATAAGCTAGTGTGATATATATATATATATATATATATATATATATATATATATATATATATATATATATATATATATATATGATTATTATTATTTTACATATTTTCTGGTGACCCCGACGTGATTGTTAACATATTCTAACCTCTCAAAAGAAAGTGTTTACACCGTGTTTTAATAATCTTCAAAATGGAACAATATGCCACAAAACAACTGGAATGTGGAAACGAGATTCAACGCATTATTGCGAATTTCAAAAAAGATGGTCCAGAAAGGAAGTCGGCAACTGGATTTTATCACACAATCAAATTAGAGAGATTTGCCTAGCTGCTATTGGTCATGATCATTTTAATAAAAATTACTACAAGAAAATAAGAGACTTGGTGCAAAAATATATGGACATCTTTGATGAGGCCTTGGCATCGCAAAAACTACAAGTTAGTGATCATATGCAGACGCAAGAAAATCCACGGTCACAAACAAAGGCGAAAGAAATTTTGGAGAGAAATAATGTTGCTGCCATGATCCGCAAACAAAAGGCAATGATAGGTTCACTAAAATACTTATATTCAAGAATGTCGAAAGGATTCAAAGAGTGTGTTCACGAATTCGCTGAGAGTCCTGAAGATTTAGGCTACGATAGCAATGAATATTCAAAAATCGAGGCTGCAACAAGAGAGCTGCTTGCATTATTGAGCCAAAAGGATCAGCGCAGTGAAGTCAAACCGATCTTATCGACAGCTGTAACTCTGCCGAAAATCAAAATTGAGAAATTTGATGTAGATTACTTGAAGTGGCCTCAGTTTTTCAATTTGTTTTCAGAGATGATCGATAAGCAACCACTGTCAACGATTCAAAAGATGTGGTACCTAAAAACAAATGTGACCGGAGAGGCTGAAAATTGAACACTGATTGAAGGAAACTACGAAGTAGCTTGGACTATAATGAAAGAGCGCTACAACAACAAAAGAGTCTTGACAACTGCCCTCATACAAAAGATCCTCAGCCAGGAAAACTTATCATCTGGAAGTCCGTCTGCTGTAGCCATCCGGAGATTTCATGATACATTGCATGAAGGTTTGCTTGCCTTAAAAAATCTTGGAATAGACACTTCCACTTGACATCCGTTAATTGTATACATAATGATAAAGAAACTGGATCGCCAAACACATATTTTGTATGAACAATCGATTCAAAGGCCCAGAGAGAATCGAAATATCGCCGGCTTTCTAAAATTTTTAAGAATACAGATTTTAGTCATTGGAATCAATTGGCCGGAAGGAAAAACGAACAAACATTAAAACAGCTACTTTTGTTGCTACAAAGACTAAATTCACGTGTAAATTATGCAAGGCCACTTACCATGGACTTTATGCGTGCAAAAATATTTTAGAAGTGACTGCCTCTGAACGTTTGCAGTTTGTTCAAAAATATAAGTTTTGCATCAACTGCCTGAAATTGAGCTACAAACACAACACTTGCGCCTCTCGACCATGCTGCGGGTGTCAAAAGAGGCACAATACATTATTTCATCTAGAACCATCTCCAGAGAAAAATGTTACCCAGAAGCCATACGAAAAAAGGAAATTTGAGTCCCAGACAAACGACAAACAAAAAACCTCATCCGCTATAACCAGTTTGACAGCTTCTAAATCAGCATCGGACAAGGGCTATATTTTACTAGGAACCGCAAGGGTACTTTTAACTGCAAATAATGGAAGATCATTTGAATGCAAGGCCTTGTTGGATTCTGAGTCCCAAGTTAATCTCGTCACTGAACGTGTGATAAGGCAGCTTAAAATATTAACGGTGAAATCATTTTTAAGCATCGAAGGCATTGGCATCGAAAAACGGGACTCAAATCGCCGAGTTAACGTCAATATGAAATCCTTGTGTGGTCAATTTGAAAGCAGATTGGAAGCATTTGTATTGCTATCTATAGTACCGATGCAGCCAACACAAGCTCTGGATATTACTGCGTGGGATATTCCTGATAATATCAATTTAGCGGATGATAATTTCAATTAGCCTGAAAATATTGACGCTTCTTGGTGCGGAGTTCATCCATTAAATGATAGTACCTAGGCAAATGTGCCTCAGAGATGGAATGCTAATTCTCCAAAATACGGTGTTTGGCTGGGTGCTGTCCGGAAAAATTAATGATCAAGCGTTATGTATTACAACTTGTGCTGTACAGACCACAGAAGAAGAAGCTAAGAATGCAATATTAGAAAAATTCTGGAAACTTGAGGAAGTCAATTATTCGATGCCAGTGCTGACTACCGCAGAGAAGCATTGTCAAACTCATTTTACTCAAAATACAACGAGAGACGTTACTGGCCGATTCATTGTTAGACTTCCATTTTTTGAAAACTCCAAAGCATTAGGCAGTTCAAGATATACTACGGAAAACAGATTTAAAGCTCTAGAAGCACGGCTATATAAGAAGAAGGACATCAAAAACCAGTATGTCGAGTTTATGAGGGAATATGAGTCTCTTGGGCACATGTCACGGATTGATCCTGAATCTAAAGCGGTGTTTTGAAACCCGAAAGTAGTAGCACAAAACTGCGGATTGTATCTGATGCATCTACGAAAACTTCGTCTGGATATTCACTAGATTATATTCTTCATTGCGGTCCGTCAATTCAGGATAACTTGTTTACGATTCTTTGCCAATTCAGACTACATAAATATGTCTTCGTAACAGACATACAGAAGATGTACAGGCAAATCCTAGTGCATCCAGACGATCGAAGATATCAATTGATTGTTTGGAGAGAAGATTCAAGTCTCCCGCTACAGTATTTCAGCCTAGATACTGTAGATCCATATTTAGCAATCAAATGCTTAAAAAAATTAGCTTTCGAGAATACGCAAAATTATACGTTGGGAGCAAATGCATTACAAACCAATTTTTACGTTGTTGATGGTTTCGTTGGTGCTAACACTGTTTCCTCCGTTATAGAAAGACGACATAAACTAACAGTAACTTTAGAATCAGCTGGATTTAAGTTACAAAAATACACCAATAACACTAAGGTATTGACAAACATTCCAATGAGAGAGAAGGAAATCAATTTGAATCTCGAAATCGAAGGCAAGGATTCTGTGAAAACACTCGGAATAATGTGGTTTCCCGAAAAGGACCAATTCCCAACTCATGTGGCGCTACCAGCGATTCATCGAATAACAAAACGAACAATGAATTGGGAAATTGCACAAGTTTTCGATCCTCTTGGAATATTGGCACCGGTAGTGATTACAGCCAAAATACTTATTCAAAAATTATGGCAGCTTGATATTTCTTGGGCCCACTTTTTGCCAGTCAAAATTGAAAAGGAATGGATAATTTTCAGAAAAGAGCTCTCTAATCTGACAAATGTTTGAATTCCATGACATTGCTTCTCGCAGCAAACTCCTAGGAAGATATAGCTCCATACCTTCGCAGATGCTTCAGAAAAGGCATATGGTGCAGCAATCTACATTTTCTCGGTCATGAATGATGGAAGAATTGTCCTCAGACTACTTTGTGCCAAATCACGAGTAGCTCCAATCAAAAAACAAACATTACCAAGACTTAAATTCTGTGCTTCAATTTTAAGTGTACGACTAGCTACGAAAGTAAAAGCTAGTTTAAATTACAAGGACATTCAGATTTATTTCTGGACTGACTTAAAAATAGTATTTGCGTGGATTAATACAGTTTAATCATCATATCAAACGTTTGTGGCTAACCGGGTGGCCATAATTCATTGCCTAAATAGTGGAAGCATGTGAAATCAAAAGAAAAACCAACTGACTTAGTTTCTCGAGGAGTTTCCCCAAGGCTGTTTCAATCATGTACTGTGTGGTTCTACGGATCAATCTTCTAACATCGTAAGGAATCGTCATGGCCATCATTACAACTCAACAATCTAGAAGTCAAGGAAGACATGGAAAGGAAACAAAAACAACCCACAGTAACGGTAAGCCCAATAATTGAAACAGGTAGCCTTATTTACTTGATTGGCCACGGCAATAGTTTCAATAAATTGCAACGCATAATAACATACATGCTACGGTTTCATAATAACTGTAAAACCCAAGATAATGCTCGGTCTAAAAAAATCCTGATAGATGAAAACGAACTTGACAAAGCATTTAATGTCATAATTACACAAATTCAAAATTCTGAATTTCAAGAGGAAATTAAAAATCATACAAAAGGGGAGGAAGTGCCCAAGAAAAGTCCAATGAAAGGGATGACTCCTTACCTTGATAAAAATGGAATCATCAGAGTTGGAGGCCGTCTTGAATTATCATTATTAAAAGATGAGTCCAAACATCCAATTTTATTGCCTTATAACAACCCGATAGTGAAAATGCTCTTGAAAAAGATTCACGAAGAAAACTTTCATTATGGACCACAAACTTTGCTTAATATGGCTCGAGAAAGATTTTGGATTATCAAGAGCAAAAAAATGGCACGACCAGTGGTTCAAAATTGTGTCACATGTTGTAGAGCCAAACCAAAACTTTTTAATCAAATTATGGGTAATCTCCCACATACTAGAGTGCAGCCAGCTCGACCCTTTTTGAACTCAGGAGTCGATTTTTGTGACCTAGTATGGGTACATTTAAAAACACGTGGGAAGAAACCTCAAAAGGCTTACATCGTTGTATTTTGTTGCTTTGCAACAAAGGCAGTCTACCTGGAGCTAGCTACTGACCTGACTACAGAAATATTCATCGGAGCCTTGAAAAGATTCGTTGGGCGTAGAGGTCATTGTGACAATATATACTGTGACAATGCCACTAATTTTGTTGGAGCTAGGAATCAGTTAGTTGAACTAGAGTCAAGCATATATTCCGGCTATGTACAAGAAATCATTAACAAGTTGGGTAGACAGACCTATGCTCATGTCAGAAGGGTTTTGTACTCAACTTACAAAATGCCGTAACCAGCAACGAATAAAATTAAGAAACACGTCATGTTCGAGGATCATACTATTATTAACTAAGTTGAAAGAATTTTTTAATTCTGAGGTATTTGTTGAAGTTATACCCATAAATATTTCGCTTGATAATTTTTTCAGATTTTTTTAGATCACGGGTGTCCATTCGCGAGGGAGAAAACACATTTTTCATGTATTTTCCCCCCTCTCTGTGCCCCCACTGAAGCAAAAACTGTCAGTTTAAGAACTGTTTTGAAAAGCTCTCATAGAGAGCTTTCATTTGATACTCATATCGGCTACCTTTCATGAAATTTTTTTCAGGGGCCACTCCTTTGTACTGTAAGCATCGATTCATGGCCTATTTTTTCGAATCCTAGAATGGCTACAAAGCCCTTTTGCTAGGAGCTCTCTCCTGCCTCTTCGACTTGTTTCAATTGTATGTATTCGTCCTCATGATATCTATCATTTCTGAAATTTTCATGCAAATCCTAGCAAAGCTGTAGTATCTAAGTCGGTAAAAAGCGCATATGGCTCCATAGCCATATGTTTCCATAGTAATACAGGGCACATTGTTCCATAGTAATACAGGAAAATTCGAATCGCTATAACTTCGTTAAATACTATTCAATCTTTATGAAACTTTCAGAAAAGATCAATCTTATAAATGGTCATCTTTTTGCTAAATTTTATTGAATTTAAGGGTACTATTTAGATTTTATTCGAGAAAAAATAAAATCGATAAATCATACTATTACTAACAAAGTTGAGTGAATTTCGACTTCTCATGTATTTGTTGTTATTGTACTCATTAAGGCCTACATTCATGATTTTTTTCAGATTTTTCGGATGGAAGGTGTCCAATCGCGAGGGGGGGTACGCGAAAAGTTCGTACATTTCCCCTTCCCCTGCCCCCCTCGGTACTCATAAGGCAATTTTAAGACCTGTTTTGAAAAGATCTCATTGAGACCTTTCCAATGACACCCTACTCGACTACCAATGGCGAAATTTTTTTTTGAGGGGTCAACTCCCTATATGGGGAGACCCCCCTTAAACCCCTTTGAAAAATTTCTTTAACCCTTGAAATTTCAAGAGGTCACCACTTCTGACCTTTCCACAAAGTTTCATGGCTGTAGCTTCTATAGTTTCGGAGAAAAAGTGCTGTGACATACAGACGGACGGGCGGACGGACGGACGGACGGACGGACGGACGGACGGACGGACGGACAGACGGACACAGGTCGTGACTGCAATAGGGTTTTGTATTTTAGTACAAAACCCTAAAAATGAGTGCAGCTCTAAGAGAATTCAGTTTCACTTCATCCCAGCTCGATCTCCCCATTTTGGAGGGCTGTGGGAAGCTGCAGTAAAATTGGCTAAGCATTTGCTAGTGCGAAGTACTTCCACAGCATCCTTAACGTACGAGGAACTTGAAACCATGATCATTGGAATCGAAGCAGTTCTAAATTCCAGACCTATAACTCCAATGTCCTCCGATTCAAACGATCTTATTGCTCTCACTCCAGGACATTTTTTAATCGGAGAGCCCTTAGTTGCTCAATTTGAACGCAGAAATTACGATGGTGCTAGAGGCAATTCGGCTGAACGATGGAAGCAGGTTTCCGCTTTGAAACAAGAATTCTGGACCAGATGGTCTAAGGAATATCTAAATGAGCTACAATGCTGTCAGCGTTTGAAGGATCGAGTCACGAATGTTGAACTGGGCACAATGGTGGTTCTTCATGAAGATAATGTTCTTCCTTTACAATGGCAAGTGAGTCGAATTATTGAAGTTCATCATGACAGTGATGGGGCAGTGTGAGTTGTTGATGTTAAAACCGCGAATGGTATCAGAACCAGGGCCATACAGAGACTTGCATCGCTTTCCACAGACGATTTCTTTAAAACAGATGAAAAATGTGCAGAAAATAAAAATGAATTGGGCCAAGATGAAGATTCTGACAAAGGTGTTAAACGACAAATTGAGAACCAGCAGTCCTCAACATCTTACACAATATCTTCTGAAGGCAACAAACAGCGGTTATCTACATCATCCAAACATGAGCAAACTACATTCTACTCAACACGTCAGTTAGATCATCAGGAGCCTTCAAGAAAAAAGATGAAGGCAACCATGGGCTAATTATTAACAAGTCTATTTCTGGTCTGTCTAGCAACAATGGCTCATTCAGAACCCATGATTACAAATGAACAATTCAATCAAAGGCTTGGACTACACTTTGAACATATCGGCAGAGTGGCCCACATCACTAACGAATGTAAAATACTAGTATATTACAATTTATCCACGTACCAACGGGAGGTAGAAAACTTTGAACTAGGAGTAACGGCATTGAAAAATCTATGCACTAGAAAAGAGAATAACGATGGTTGCGAGCATTTAGCAACACAATTTAAGCACTTGCAAAACGAATTAAACATAGAAAAGGCCTTATTCTCGTCTAGACGCAAACGTCAGGGAGCCTTTAGCATTATTGGCAATGTGGCAAATCCACTCTTTGGCATTTCAGATGCAAAATACGAAAATAATATGGCATAGAAAACATCAAAACCAACGAACAACACATATTAAAGTTAGTAAAAAATCTGACTTCTATAGTTGATTCTATAATCAACATTATGAAATTCAACAAACGTAACACACAAACTAAGTTCTTGGAAATCGACGAAAAACTGAAATACATAATGAACCAAATCCGCCAAAACCGTTCTGATGATTGCCAAACACAAATGATGCAGGCGCAAACAGTCCTCTCGTTCCAACTCTTGATTGCTAATTCTGAATTACATCGAATTCAAGCAGCAATTATTGATGTGCTTACTGACACACGTCATGGGAAAATTAGTCAACTACTTCTCTCACCCCAACAATTAGTTCAGGAATTAAAAATTATTAGAAATAGTTTGCCAACATCTACCCAGTTACCAACAGAAGAACCAGATATTCTGCATCTATATAAGTTGATGGAAATTCAAGGAAGACTTGTAAAGAACTATCTCGTTGTTACTAGCTGCTTGCCATTGGTGGATCTCCAAAAATTTGATCTCTTTAGCATAACACCCATACCAATAAGGCGGGGAGATATCCTGACAAGGCTTAAAGCAATTAAAAATTTTGCCGTTAACGCCCATCGTAACTCATACTTTACTATGTCAGAACATCAACTAAGTTCTCGCCGGCTGATAAAAATTGGACCGTTCGTTTGCAAAGATAAGAGTATTATAAATCACCAAGGATCATCGCTTACATCTTGTGAATTGAGCCTGCTGTTAACTGAAGAATCAACATCATGCGAGGTAGAGAACGTTACATCCGCATACAGTTTGACTCAACTACACAACAAGAATAGATGGATTTATGGTTTCAAATCACTTGTTCGCTTAAAAGTAGTTTGTGGAGACAACATAGACCAAATTCGCATAAATGGGTCCGGCTTATTATCAATACAATCCAACTGCGTGAGCCGTGCAAGATCTATTTACAATTACTGGAGATGACCTTAATTCAAGCAATTTCAACACATCCCACAACGGCACAAATATCTTAGTATCCTTGCCAATCGACGAAATTCAATTAAGAGCTCCTAGTTTTAATAATACCTATCACCCATATATTTCATCCATTACAGAGCTAGAAAACTGCAAACCTCATTGCCTATACCAGACGACTTCAACCTCATTGAGAACAGCTCCACCAATTATCATTACACTATTCCGGGGTATGTTGCATTAACTTTGATGGTGGTTTTTCTCATCTACCTTACCTGGACCAGACGAGTGAAAATTCTAAGGAGAGTTCCAGTTCCAGCGCCAAGGTCAACATTGCAGCCAGGGTATTCAGTGGAAGTTTCTTGAACGACGTTCAATGCGGGGAGGAAATATACAGTGTCATTACCTAAATTCATTTTAACAATTGCCTAAAATCTAAAGTCAACCTAAAACCCAAAATTCATTTATTAATTATCTAAAACCTAAAATCATCCAAGATATAAATTCATGCATTAAATTCAAATGTTCAAAAATTATATTTCACTTTATTCATCACATAATTCTAATCCTCAACATTGTAATTGTATATATCAATTATGCAAACATTCTTCCAAGCAAATGCGCTTTATTTGTAATCCTCACGATAAGTTTCAGACGAAACCCAATATCGTAAGTTCATGTTCAGTTGCATCCATAGCATACGAGTACTTGTCTTCGCGTTAACCAAAGATATGAAATTTTATGAGTGTGGAATTTGTCGTGAAAAATGTTGTCTTGCAAGAAAATAATTGTCAGCAAAATTCAGTTATAAATTGTTTTGTACGAAAATAAAGATTTCAGTTGTTCACGAGCAAGTCACAGTTTTATTTCATATAAAAGTTATAACCAAATTTAGCTCAAGATCAAGTGCTTGGATGCTAAGATAAGTTATTACCAAATTTAGCTCAAGTTCAAGTGCTTGGATGCTAAGATAACATAAAAACATAAATTCAATTCCGCCATGTTTTCAAGTTCTTGAGTGAAATAAATTGCAGTTATAAGTGAAAGTGTCTGCTGGTTACTTCGCGCGATATCACCTAGTTAATGTGCTAGTGTGATATATATGTATTATTATTGTACAGAATTGAAAATGTATACCTATATCAATGGCAACGCAACTGCTGATTAAACTTTTATGGAAACCTTTTGAAATTAACTATTTGAGCTATTTAAGCCGACAAGTTATCACCATTGTGTGGTAGCCACTGTGAAATGTGTAAGGGCGAAACCTGTATTTATACAGGTATGTTTACAACAATTTATTTTCCGCCTAGTCTAGTAGTAGGCAAGCAAAATTCTTTTTCAAAATCTTACGCTACATACGAGAAATTTACCTTTCCGGCTGGTGCTGCCAACGGGGATTTTTATATTTTATCCAGGTGAGTAAAAGAGCTCGACTTACTTACTTTTGTGTACTTGGATCTGCACTTTTCAGATTTATTCTTTGCGAGGTATCGCATGATCCCGAATTCGGTTTCTTATAATGATGATTCCGACTTACTTCTTTTTGGCCGTAGTATTGGATCGCTCTTTAGCGTTAAACCGGTAGTGCTTTTGCTGAGAGTTGACTGTTGAAACATGTCGTTTTTATTGAAAGGATTACCAGACATACGGTTCACTTGTATATTTTTCAAATAGTTTGATTTTACCTCTTTTTTTTCTTATTTTGTTTTCCACTGTCACTTTTTTTCAAACTTTTAATTGTTCATAAAGTCCACTATACAAAAATTTTTTAAGATGATTATTATGATTATTTTTCTTTTAGTTATTATTTTAACTGGAGTAAAGTAACCAAGTCGGAAAAGGTTTCCGCAAGTGTGAGAAGTCAGGTTGAATAAGGTTGACTTTCGGCATGAGTTTCAAACAGCTTCGAATGCTGTGAACTTAAAAACCGCAATTACCAGCTGCACCAATATTATATTATCATTTTTAACAGCCCTACTATTGGAGCCATAAATCTTTTGTCCGCGCTCAAACGCACATACCTTTATCTTCAACTTACTCGAACGCTTGCCAAACTCTAATAAAAGATTGAGTATATATTATTTTAATCATATTTAATCCATTGTCATTACCATTAAGTTCACATTTCATTCATTTAAGTTCTCAATTCAGTTCATATTTCATTCATTTACACTTTAGCAGTTAAGAACTAAGGAACCTAATCTACAAAATATCTTAGATTTGGTCTGCGAGGTTGGAGGAGTCTATTGCAGCTCTGATTGCCTGTGGTTGTTTGTCAGGGACCGCCTGTCCGGCGTGTCGTTGCCAAGATGCCTTCACTTTCTTGGTCTGTCGCCGAAGCTCCTCTTGGCAATGCATCTAAGGGTTCTAGGCAAAAAGCCAACTAGAGCACTTAGATATGCGGTTGGGGTTCTGGGCCATGGAGCCAACCAGAAAAGCGTTAAACTTCCTGAGGCAATAAGCTAACCAAGTAGAGGTCAATAGAAGCAGGTCTAGGCACTTAAGCCAACTAGACCTACCAGGCGCAAGGCCAACTGGTTTACAAAAATTGCTGGGCAAAGCCAACCAGCAAGAAGCAACGATAAGTAGTCGCTTCCCTCTTTCCAAGCCTACGGGCTAACCAGAAAGTGATAAACCTTCTGAGCCAAGCAGGCCAACCAGAAAAAATGGTTTGTTTGAAATTTACTGGCTACTATGCCAACCAGTTAAACCAGGCCAAAGACCAATTAGCTTTTTAAAAATCGGTTGTGGCGACGCTATTTACACGAAGCAACGATTAGTAGTCACTTGCATTTTACATGCCTACTTCACTATTTATATATTTTATTACTGCTTGCTGAGTGAAATTGTCTTTCCCGAAAGCGTGGTAAAGAATTTAATTTTAAAACCTTTTGTTGTTGCCAGCGACATTCACTCTTGATGTGCATCAATCTTATTTTAGTTCTGGTCCTTTTCACTGTAATATTCGAACAGTTTAGATTGATAGTGTCAGCAATTTCTTTTCTATTCGCTTAAAAAATTCCTTCCGTAACACATCCTTTGTTGCACCATCAACCAAACTTTTTACAAGAGTAAAACGTTTCAATTGTCCTCTAAGTGCAAGTCAAAACGAGCTTCAGCTCCGATACTATCTTTTCCTGACTTTTGCTTACACTATATAGTAGTAGTTGGCGGTTGTGTTGAGCCAAGCATTTCGGAAGGATGAGTGGGTTATTTGCTGCCCAAGGCGATCATCGAGCAAAGCAAAATGGAAGCATATAACGACCAAAAATAAGTGCTAACTTCGGCTCTATATGGAGGGAATAAAATTTAGCGTGATAACCGATCACTACTCCTTAGTGTGGTTGAATAGTTTGAAAAATACTGCGAGTTGGCTTACGTGGCGGGCAGTTAGGCTCCAGCAATTTAATTTTGACGTGATATATCGAAAAAGTAAGGAGCAGTTGGTGCCTGATGCTTTATCGCGATCGGTGTCGAAGATTGTAATGGTTGAGAGTGGAAATATACTCGATTGCAAATAGTGGCTGGGGATGATGGACAATCTGGAAGGAATCTGTAACAATTTGCAGACAGGTGGGTGGTTTTTTTCTGGTTGGGAGGTGAATGTCATTTACGCACAGAGTGTGGGACTCCCATATTTGCAAGTAACTGGACTACTCATTAAACACCTCCATTGTCCCCTGTGGTATCTTTGGAAAAGGAATGCCATCCGTTATGTGGAGCTTAGAGGGAGTTCTTGGAAACAAGTAGCCTCAAAGTGGAATAGGTCAAGAGTCCTCCAAGAAAGTCATGATGACTCAATAGTGGAACACATGAACGTAAGCCGTACCAACGATTGGGTTGCGTTAAGAATCTTTTTGCCCAAGATACGCGCGGATATCCATCGGTAAGTTTTCCGATGTAAGACGTATCAGGCTACTAAGATGAATTGAACGATGTCTACCTGAGCAGGGCAGACCAAAGAGCCATGGAAAATCATCTGTTTTTACCTAGTAGAACCACGTCCTCGACCAACATAGAGACATACTCATATTCCAACGGTAGTGATAATTTCACAAAATTTTATTTAGTTTTCCCATTAAGGCAGGCTACAAAGATACAAGGGTGGAAAACTCTGAAGGATAGAGTATTATTTTTGTTTAGAGTGACTGCAGTCGCAGCGTGCAATTCAAGTCAAAAAAGCTGCAAGCGCTACTTTCTACATATGGTACGGATGTGCAGTACACCGCTTTCTACCACCCCTCAAGCTAATCCAGCAGAAATAATAAACTAGAACATTAAACGGATGTTGATGGCCTGTGTGGGAGAAAACCATCGTAAGTGAGACCAAGATCTAGTGCGAATTGCTTGTGCATTACGCACATACACACATGAAGTCATGAAAAGTACGCCTTATCTTATTAACTTTGGTCAGGAGATGATAGTTTCCTGAAATAAACTGAATCCGCCGGTTGGAAAACATACGCTGCAAGATCCTTTGGAAAGGGCAGTGAAACTGCAAGTGGTACGGGATGAGGTATTAAGATACCTTAAGGAGGCTGCAGAGAGGAGCATGCAGCGATACAGCTCGATAAAAGACTTTCACCGTTTAACCCTGATGATTTAGTTAGTATGGAGGGATACCTGCGCCCTGTCGTATGCGGTGCAATTTTATTCGGCCAAGTTAGCACCTGCATTTTAGAATTGTGAGCTGAAAGTCTTCATCCGTGTTCAAGTTGGTAGATAGGGAGGGCAAAAATATAGGCGTTTGGCACACGAAAGATTTAAAACCTTTTAAAGGGTGATTCATAACAAGTGTACACATTTTTGTCGAAAAAAAACATAGTTTTTCGGAAGATTGAGCTGTAATGTTTATGTATTATGAAAATTTGGTTCTTTACAATTAAATATGAAACATTACTTTGGGCATATGTGCACTTCGTGCTGCTTTACAGACTATCAAACGATGATTATAATTTTCGATGACATTTTTGCACATTTCCGGCGTTATTAGGCGTATGTTGGCTCGAATATTGTTTTTTAATACTTCAGTAGTCTGGGGAGCATCAGCGTAAACATGACCCTTCAGAAATCCCCAAAGGAAGAAGTCACAAGGAGTCAAATCACACGATCTCGCCGGCCAATTTATGGGTTCATTTCATGAAATTATTCGATTTCACGTAGAGCGCGAAATGTTTGCACTGGCGATTCATTATTTTTGTAAAAAGTTTTAACAATAATAAAACGTTCAGCTGATGTGCATGATACCATGGTTAAAATTGCAAAAGACCAAACTGTCATAATCTGTCATTACATGGACCTAAAGTTGGTGATAAATAAGAGTTAAGGCCCATTCACATGTGTACACTTGTTATGAATCACCCAAGTAATGAGTAATCGGAAAAAGAAATAAGCGAAACGGACGTAACGACATAAAATTAAACAAAAACTAATTTTGAATTCTACAATTATTTGGTTTGCGCTTCGGGTCTAGTGTACGGAAGATTGCATCGTGCGCATACCATTTTTTATTGCATTGTTTGATACTTTTGTTTTTTTGTGTTCCCTTCCTTTTTGGGTAGCCGGCTCGCCTAACACAGATAACGTTTTTAAAACGTTTTTTTTGGTTAAATCTAGAGGATGTTAGTTGGTAGAATATAATTAGTCTGTTTCCATCGAAAGCACAAAGGATGAGTGCAGATAGAAGGTAGTAAGACGGTTTAAAAAGATGATCCCATACTCAAAAAAATCTCCTGGAACGATATCAGTCGGCAGTGATTTTATTCGTTTTCTGTCATTAATATTTTCCCTTCTCATTTGAATTCTATTTGCCTTTCCTCAGCGTCTTTTCTAATCTTCTTTTTTTCTCGGATTTTCGGTTAGGTATATTCTCGTTAGCTAAAAGGAAACCAACCGCAATGAGTATATTGAGTATAGAGCTATTTTTAGGCTAGATATTATGCTTAGGATTATAATAAGTATAAGACGAATACAAACAAACATTTAAAAACACAAAAATAAAAGAAAATACGTTAGTATAATTCACGAAGCTGGCAGTTGGGTGGTAGATTATCATTAGATTACAAAGTTTAAGTTATAGTTTATGTATGCAACTAACTCATACGAGGTGTGTTCAAAAAGTATCACGAATTTTGAATTTTCGCGGGTTACGTATATTCGAATTTCGATTTTTTTGTGGCGTTATGTTGGTGCTCATGTCTGTTACTTATGCCGACAAGCTCGGCCATTTTGAATGTTCACTTGATTGATGATAGCTGCTTTACTTGCACGTGTTTTCAATCGTCTTCGATTTTTACTTATTCAAAAAAATGGATCAAAGAACGTGTATCAAATTTTGTGTGAAAAACGAAATTAAGTGCGCGGATGCATTCCGAATGTTGACTCTGGCATACGAAGAAGCTACCTTGGACCAAAGCAACGTTTATCGGTGGTACAAAATGTTTTTAGAAGGCCGAGAAGATGTGAACGACGAAGAGCGTGCCGGACGCCCGAGCACTTCAACAACAGACGAAAAAATTAATGAAGTGGAGAAAATGGTATTGGCCAATCGTCGAATCACCGTTAGAGAAGTTGCTGAGGACCTAAACATATCGATTGGCTCGTGCCATTCGATTTTTATCAACGATTTGGGCATGAGACGGGTCGCCGCGAAATTCGTACCAAAATTGCTCAATTGCGACCAAAAACAGCAACGCATGAACATTGCTAATGAGATGTTAAACTCTGTCCGCGACGAACCAAACTTGCTCCAGAGGGTCATAACTGGTGACGAATCGTGGGTTTATGGTTATGACGTGGAAACCAAAGCTCAGTCATCTCAATGGAAGCTGCCGCATGAACCAAGACCGAGAAAAGCACGCCAAGTTCGGTCGAATGTAAAATTTTGCTGACAGTTTTCTTCGATTGCAGGGGCGTGGTGCATCATGAGTTCTTGCCACAGGGAAGAACGGTCAATAAGGAATATTACCTGCAAGTTATGCGCAATTTGCGCGAAGCAATCCGCCAGAAACGCCCGGATTTGTGGGAGAACAAAAATTGGCTTTTGCACCTCGATAACGCCCCTGCTCACACATCGTTGCTTGTGCGCGACTTTTTGGCCAAAACAACACACTAATGATGCCGCAGCCACCGTATTCCCCAGATCTGGCCCCCTGTGACTTTTTCTTGTTTCCTAAACTGAAGAGGCCCATGAAAGGACGACGTTACGCTACGCTTGACGAGATAAAGACGGCATCGAAGGAGGAGCTGAACAAGATTAAAAAAATGATTTTTTGAAGTGCTTCGAAGATTGGAAAAACCGTTGACACAAGTGTATAATATCTCATGGGGATTACTTTGAAGGGGACAAAATAGGTATTCATGAATAAATAAATAATTTTTGAAAAAAAACAAAATTCGCGATATTTTTTGAACACACCTCGTATTTCGTTCCGGTACGCTTTAGGGTAAATGACTACGGTATTGAGCAACTTCACTTTTCAGGTATAGGGTAGATTAGCAACTCGTTTTGCTTGTGAAACTAGCATAGTTATTTTTCCTTTCTTTTAATTCGGCATTTAATTAGTTTTCGTTTCTAGAAAAGGCTACAAAGTTAAAAGTGTGTTAGCTAAAATACATTAGTGACTTGCTACAGAGCCAGTGGAGCTAACGCTGAAGAGTTTAATGTCTATTGGATGGTGGGATGAAGGTGGTATGGATGAAGTCTTAGCTTGTTGGTCTGTTACACATAGCAACTATTTGAAATGAAGGCATGTTAGTAGCTCAATTTAGTTCTACTGTTAAAATTAGTTAAGGGTTAGTACTATGACGGCTGAATAATAGAACAAGGATAGTAAGCCGTCTTTTTTATTATTAATATTAGTTACTTGAATTAGCGTTCGGCACAAAAGTAGTTAGTTCGTGGTAGCAGCCAGCATCTGTTAGGCTGTATAGCTGATTGGGCAATAATATTAATTGGTGTGAATTTCCAGAGAATTTACTAAGAGTAGGGGGAATATTACCCTTTACTACTGTATCGCACACTAATAACAAGCAAAAAAGCCCACTCAATCCACCTCCAATCGCTGTATATATCATGGAAAATTTCCGATGTTGTGAAGATGGAAAAACTTTTTTATTAATTTTTATTTATTGGAAGCAAATACATGAAAAAATATTTTTGAGATTTCATAATTGAAGTACTCATCCGATACTAATTTTGTCTTCGATGGATTAGCATGATCTCAATTTAGATGCTAAGTAATGCTCATAACTTTTTTTATTTTTATTTAAGTCAATTACAATCAATTTTTGCATTTATATCGGACATAAGTATTACGATCACTCGTACGAGTCACCTACCGCTTATTAGGTGACAAGTTATTAACTGGGCTTTCTAAGCCAAAATAGCTAATGCACGAACTACGTGAAAAGAATTCTATGTGAAGATTGAACAACTTCTTTATTAATTTTTATTTGTTAAGAGCAAATGCCTGACAAATTACCCACCTTCCACTGCTGCCAATTGTTGGGTGAGTACTGTCTCTCCTCGCGGGCAACCGTCTCCCTTGCATCCTCGCCTAGACGCAAGCAACCAGCATGGTATACTCTAGCAAGGAGGGCAACAGGTATCACGCCTGCAATAACTTTCACCACCGAATCTGGAACTTTTAGATATAAGCATGCAATCCTCATTGCTTCATTTCCAGACAAAAATCCGATTACCATTTAACTGACAAAAATCCAATAACAAAGTAGACTTCGACAATTAAATATAGTTAAATGTAGTTTAAATTAAGACAGATTAATACAACAAAATCAAGCAGAAAAAAGTTAATTAAAATATGTAAGAAATGCAATCAAGGTCTAGATGAAAGTTTGAAAAAATTGAGTGATAAGGAAACATTAATCACTATTCACAAAAAGTAACGTCTTTAGTTTATTTTTAAAAACAAAGTAGGACGTGGATAGAGAACCAAGCTCGAGGTTGTTATGCTTTTTGATGATTCGCGGCATAATTGACTGAAAATATAAATTTTTCCGGGCGTACGGAGCCTCGAGAATGTTATTAGACCGACTAGGACGCGCATACAGTCTGTAGTGCAAGTCTTCGCTTAGAGTAGAAGCAATTTGTTGGTGGTACAACTTACAGAGGAAACATTGATCTGAGAAGGTTCTACGGGACGATAGAGAAGGGAGACGAAGTATGGATAGACGACACTCATAAGACTCATGGGCTAAGCTGAATTTGAAGAACACAATACGGATAAACTTACGCTGAACAGCTTCTAGTGAGCTTACAAGATATAAATGTCTAGGAGACCACACTACTGAGCAGTACTCAAGAAGCGGGTTGACAAGACATGTAAATAAACGAACACCGGTTGCAATATTTGCAAACTTGTGCAAATGCCGAATAATAAAACCCGAACCTTTTGATGCCTTGGTAATTATGCTAAAAATATGGGCATCGAATTTAAGCTTGGGGTCAAATATTACACCAAGATCTTAACGTGAGTCTGCAGAAGAGAGAACAACATCATAAAGGGTGTAATTGTAAATTAAAGGAACAATTTTCAAAGTAAAAGCCATTTTAAAACATTTGGAAACATTGATGCGAAGGGAGTTTACATGACACCAGTTATAGAGGTTAAAAAGATCAATTTGGAGTTGCTGACAATGTTATAGGGTTTTAATTGTATATCTCCTTACCGAGAGTTTTGCCCCCATATTTCTGCTGCGCATGGTTGCACTGAACCTATAGCACTCATCAAGAGGCGTCTTTTTAATGAGTTGGGTCCACCTACGTTGGCCATTAGACAACTCAGAACCGACCCTACAAAAGCAGCTTTCTCAGTCGTTTCCCTGATTTGCTGAGAGAATGATCAGCCTTACTCTAGGGATTCTCGTTTTTGTCGAGATGACCACTTGAATTTTTTCCAGTGCTAAACTGAACTCACGAGCAGTCATCTACTCTATCGCTCAGTGCATAGCATACCTAGCTTAAGTAGCGTTTGTTCAATGGTTAATCCGGCAACTAAGTTTATGGCATCATCTACATAGCCAATCAAGCGCCACTCATCTGGCATCTCAAGTTCTAGCAGCATGTTGATAGAAACGTTTCACAGATGTGGAGCAAAAGTAGATCTCTGAGCAATACCCAATGTAACCTGCGTCCTTCGTTGGCCTTGTGTTGTGTCGTAAAGCAGGTTTTGGTCCTTTACGTAGTCCTTCAGAAGCCACATAAGATATTCTGTAACTTAAGAAGGCATCTCCAACGTATTCAGATTTTCCTCCTATTTAGTAGTGTTGAAGGCATTCCTAACGTAGAGTGCCACCAACAGGACGATCCATCACTTGATGCGGCTATATGCCTCCGCCTTTTTGGAGTACGCTTCCCACCTCTGCAATAGCACCAATGGTGAAATGTCCTTCTCTAAAACTATACTGCCGAGGAGATATGTCTCCAGCAGCATGAATTACGTCCGTGAGTCCACACTGGATGAGTTCCTTTAGCACTTTCCCAGTACTATCTAGCATGTATAATGGAGACTATGCAGATGGCAATCCGAGATTTCTCTTCCCCTTGATATTTTTGGAGCTTAGGTAAGTTAATCCTTCTTCTTCTTCATAGCACTACAAACCCTCTCAGGCGTTCCCTTCCCGCAAATAGTGCCTCCAATTGTCTCGGTCCATTGACCACGTTCTCCAATTTGGAAATCTGAGCAGTGATGAACTGTCTTCATTGACCGAGTCAGAGCAGCGTTTCCTCGGTTTCCACGCTGGTCTTCATCCTTCCGTTCTTTCAACGAATACCATTTTGGGTATCTGTTATTCATCCATATGATTCATGTGGTCAGTTCACTGCAGCTTCCGCAGCTTTACAATCGTTGAGACCTCCAGATCGTCATAAATTTCATACAACTCATAGTTGTATCGAATTCACCATTGGTCCCCGTCCAGCTTTGCTCCGATTATTCACCTCAGGATCCGTCGCTCAAAGGTGTTCAATATATTTGCGGATGCTTGGGTTAAGGTCCATGTTTCAAATCCATAGCATAAAACATAACCTTACAAGTGTTAACTAAATCATTTGACTTTTACTCTCTTAGCCTAAATCCACGTTACGTTAAGTGTAACCTAGGTAACACTGGTCTATCCTTGCTTAGCCTGGAAGGGATTGGAGTCTTTTTACTTTAGGAAATCTTTATGTTTTTGAGAAAAAAATCAATCAGAATGGGCCGAATTGCGTGAGTTGCAAGATATTTTTGCATATTTTTCGAAGTGTTAATAATCGACCACTAGTATGACTTTATTTGAAAGATAACTTTACACCAATCATCTTGCAATAGATGCGGCCATAAACGAGAAATTAACAGGTTCATTTCTGATCATTAATTGGTTATCAAATGTGCCACCGACAGTTTAGTCAAAACAAAAGTCAAATATAGATGGCATAGATTACTTTTTGGTGTTCTATTTGAGTTCAAACTTCTATAGTTCTATTTAATATGACATACTTCCACCAGAAGCTTTCTTTTGGTTAGCTGGCTCACAATGTTTCTTGAATTTTGTATTTTAATAATGTTAAACACAATATTCTTGAAGAGTTTTGTTACAACTAATAAAAAAATACGTACTATATGAATATATACATCTAACACCACATATCATAGAACTCCCACTACTCACAGAAGAGTGCACTATACAACCTTCAACTACACAATCTAGGACTAAATTTTCTAGGACTAATTTGTAGGCATACATTTTTACCCCGAGCCTTTGTAAAGTTTTTTTAAAAACTACTTGCGAACGCGGAACCGACCTCTCATCGGTTCTAGACGTTAAGTCTGAGTAGTGCCAACAGATGGTACCAACCGGTCAACCAATCCGTGCACCGTAACCCATACACGCGGTGGCTGCTTGTATATAAACCCCTCCGTCACCCGTAGTTCTGGCAGCTGTAGCAACTGGTTCTGAATCGTATTCATCAGCTGGGTATAACATGCTGACTTGAAGGCGGAATGGTCCAAGTCGATCCATAGGGGGCTGTCGTCCTCCTGGGCCAACTCGGCTCCTTCAGGGGAGAACATCCTGGATAGTGTGTCCGGTACCACGTGCTGACTTCCTTTGCGGTGTCTTATCGCGAAGTCAAACGCCTGTAATTTCAAGGCCCATCTGGCCAAGCGGCCGTAGAGATCAGTTTGGCTCATCAGCCATTATAGTGACGCATGATCAGTGACGATTTCAAAAGGATATCCTTCTACATATGCTCGAAAACGTTTCACTGCCAGCACAGCCGCCAGGCATTCCTGCTCCGAGACCGTGTAGTTCCGCTGGGCCTGGTTCAGCTTGTGGGACATGAAGGCTATAGGTCTCTCCTCGCCGTCTTGTGCAACCTGGACTAAGACTGCTCCCACCCCATGTTGACTCGCGTCACAATGGATTGAGAACGGTTTGTCAAAGTCCGGGCTGTGCAGTACGGGGGCTGTAGTCAGACTCTTCTTTGGCTCTTCAAAGGCTCGCAAGCTTTGCCCCTCCCAGACGAACTTACGTCCCTTACGCAGCATGTCGGTCAAAGGAGTGGTAATGGTGGCATAGTCACGTATGAAACGCTGGTACCATCCGCATAAGCCCAGGAATCGGCGTAATTGCTTGGTGGTCTTGGGTAATGGAAAAACGTCAATCGCTTGAGTCTTGTCCGGATCGGTTTTGATATTGCCATGCCCAATTATGTGACCTGAGTACTTCACCTCCGTCATCACGAACTGACTCTTCTGTATGTTGATTGTTAACCCTGCCCTCCGGATGTGTAGCGCCACCTCCTGAAGCAGGTCGATGTGTTCGTTAAAGGTCTCGGTTATAAGCAACAGATCGTCCAAGTACACGAAAACTTGGTGCCGTAAATGAGGTGGTATCACCTTATCCATAAGGCGCGTCATTGTTTGAGGGGCATTGCACAATCCGAATGGCATGGTCACGAATTGATACAGGGGCCGACCTGGGACTGTGAAGGCTGTTTTCTCCTTTGAGCTAGGGTCTAAAGGAATTTGCCAGAAGGCGTCCTTGAGGTCTAAGCTCGTGAAGAAGTGGGCTTTAGGCAACCGACTCAAAATGCCTTCAATCAACGGTAGAGGGTATGCGTCCTTGACAGTGACGGCGTTCAAGCGTCTGGCATCTAAACATAGCCGGGCCTTGTTCGGCTTGACAACTAAGGTGACTGGGGAAGCCCACGCGCTCGACGATTCTTCGATCACGCCTAATGCTAGCATTCGATCAACTTCAGCATATAACAACTTTTCCTTCACCGGAGATATGGCAAAATGTCTCTGTTTTATGGGTTTAGCATCCCCCACATCTATTGTGTGTAACACCAGTCCAGTCCACCCGAGACCTTCCTTCTCATGCGATGGAAAAGCCGATATAGCCGAGTCAAGTCTCAATTGCTGATTCACATCCAGTGTATGTCGTAATAAGTGATTGGTTTGAGTTTGGTCAGGAATTGTGGTGACGGACTCCAGTTTCGTACCGGAAAACAGTGCCGGGGCCAAGTTAAATTTTCGAACGAAATCCACTCCTAGATAAAGATTCTGGGTTAATTTAGGTATGATGTAAAATTCCAGAGGTCTAGTTACTCCCATAAAGGTAACATCCGTCGTAATTTTTCCCACTACAGAGTGACGAGTTCCGTCCGCTGTGCTTAACCAGGTGATAAAATGGTGAATTTGGTCCGCGTGCATTGCCAGTACCTCCCCTGCAAAATCGGCTGATATGAAATTCACACTGGCTCCCGTATCGACTAAACCTGACACTCGTTTTTGCAGAAGGTGTACTGACGCATATGGTCGAACGTCATGCCTCAATAATTCGTCTAAGTGTATGTCCTTCAGCACCTTCCTCGACTGCCTGACTCTTCTCCAGAAGCTCCGCGTCCGACGCGTGGCTCGCTTTCTTCGCGGTGGGACAGTTGTAGCCAACTCCTCATGGAAGATGCGCTGTCGAGTAGCCAAATAATTCCGCAGCCTGACGTGGAAAGGTTTGACATGCCAAGGAACCTTCGCCTCGCTATCATTTCCCTGCGCGTTGGCCTCGACAAAGAATGGCGTCGGTTGTGGAACTTCGGGAGAACTGTGTTTGGCGGTGCGAGTCAGCAGAATCGGAGTCATGTCGGGGGCTTGGTCATAGCTAGTGATGGGGTCAGGATTGGTTCGTCCGGGGTTTAGGAGTGCTGACGGGTGGTCGCGGCACTCAGTGGCAAGTTTTTTCGCAGTTTGCAATTTGCGCAATCAGGTGCGTATGTGTCGGCCTTCCCGCATCGGTAACAGAAAAGCGTCGGTTCCGGTGGACATGCATAGAACCGATGCCCCGTTTGTCGGCAGTTCCAACAGACCGTCGCGCTGGTAATTGCTTCAAGGGAGGGTCTATCAATCATTGCTGGGTCCTCAAGCTCCGGTGATGCTCCGCTCCTCGGTACTGGTACTGTATTAGCAAGTAGGTGGTCCGCTGCCATCAACTTCGCGGTGTGATGATTTCGGGGATTTGGTCCCGTTATGCGAGGTTGTGGACGGAAGGTACCTCGCCGCTCATCCAATTGTTCTTGCCTACGGGCATGGAGGCGCAATCCGTGTATCGTGTTGATGGGAAAATGCAGAAGGCTGTTCTGAAGATCCCAACGCATATTCTCTCTGATAATTTCTACCAGTTCGTCCTCGGGCATGGTTGTTTGCAAGCGAGTGCTCAATCTCACTATACTTGTGTAGTACTGGTCGAACGGTTCGTGAGCGCCTTGTATCCGTTTCTTTATCTGTTCCCTTAGTTCTCTCTCAGTGAAGCCATCATTAAATCGATTGCGGAAGGCTGCACTGAAAGAGTTCCAAGTGGGACGTGGCGTCGATTCTTTAAAACTCCAGTACCAGTCGGCAGCATCTCCGCTGAACAAAAGATGTGCATGCCGGAGGAAGGCCGAGAAATCACCTCCCAGGGTGCTGGATACTAACGCCTGAATCCGGAAAAGGAACCGGTCCGCTGATATCATATCGTTGAAACGCGTGAAGCTCAGGCGCCAACTCTCCATGATACGAGGCGTTGGGTCTCGGAAAGGTGTCCATGCGTTCCCGGGGGGAATCGCATCCTCGATTGACCTGTTGTAAGGGACTGCCTCGGGGACTGGAGGTACCAACGGAGGTGCGGTGCTGTGTCGTGGTCTATACTCGGGCGCTCTGGGATCCATTCCCAAGTTCCTTGGAGGTAGGGTCCATTGATCCGATGGTCGAGAGTGGGGCATAGCCACACGCGGCTGGGTGGTTGGCTCATGGGGAGGTTCTGGAGCCTTCCCTCCAAGTTGCCAATCCTCTCAGACATATCCCGCATTAACGCCACGAGGGTGTCAATGGAATGGGTGGAAGGCGCGGGTGTAACCTCGGACGCGACAACTGCGGCAGGAACTTCACCGCCCACGGCTCCTTGCAAGTCCACCAGTGCTTGGGGCGGTTCGGCATCTGGAACCCCTTTCGCCACCGCTCCACGCGTGGGGACGGGCGTTCCGAGGGGGGACGTCTACGGCGGACCGATCTATGGGTCGCCGGCATAGTGGGAAAAGCTCGGACGTGAGGAGGAGCTGTTGGACACAAGCACGATGGAAAAGGTGTCCACAATCCAATCGCACGTTGTGTACGCCCTCCACTACGTCTTCGAAGCAGATCCCGCAGTTAGCTGGTTGGACCGTTTTGGATCTGGTCCAACGGTTATCTGGGGTACGCTTCGTTGCCATCTTCGATTATTAATATGTGTTGGCAATGGGTATTCCTAAAAAAAAAACAGCAAGGTAGATTACTCCTACTACTAACTTAATATATATGGAAGCTTAGAAATATATATTTGTGGCCGATAGTGGCGAGCTATTTCTATAAAATAGAAAAAAAAATTCTTTGAATACACACTTTCCTTTCCAGCAGTCGACTCCTCCAAAGGGAAATGAGAGTGCATGGTAGTCTGCCGAAGAAAGGGTGCTTTCGGTCGATTTACAATAATTAACCCCTAAACCCACATACATCACAAAAACCGTCTCTAAACTACGTTAAATGACTCGACGAGACAAGTGGTAGAGCTACCGTAACGGCTTAGTACGCGGTCAAAATTCCCGACGCGTGGAAGCATTCCGGGCTCCGCAACTCCAGCATACGCCACCGAACGTTGAACCGATACCACTCATCTACCACGCATACGAAATAAGTAGAATCCTTCCGCGACATAAAGGCAAGGTAGCCTTCTATTTTCTTGAGAGTCCAGGCCGACAAGAGAAACCCCATCTGGCTGACAGTTCCATCAAGAAAATAGAAGGTCCTTACAGGGGTTAACCTGGGACAACATATCGGAAGGATTCTGTCGCGAGAAAAAAAAATCAAACAAAGGAGAGCGGAAGCTACAACTCACGTGAAGCGACTGCTAGTGTGTATCACACAACTCCACTGCTCCTGTTTGTGAGGCTCGAGTACTCGAGTACCTTACATCCTCCGTAAAGGACCAACTCGTCAGAAGACGCGAATCGTTTAACCCCTTAGGATGTTTTGGGCCCCACGTTGGGCGCCATTTGTAAAGTTTTTTTTAAATTACTTGCGAACGCGGAACTGACCTCTCATCGGTTCTAGACGTTAAGTCTGAGTAGTGCCAACAGATGGTACCAACCGGTCAACCAATCCGTGCACCGTGACCCATTCATGCGGTGGCTGCTTTTCGGCCAGCTAGATCGGAGAGGATTTCGGTCACGGGTCTCCGAATGGGTTACGCTCATTTACAATATTCAGCCTGTACACGCCCGTTTTCAAACGTGTTACAAAAACAAAACCATACGGAGAGGAAACCTATTCTACGTTACTCCGTATTTCTTCATTAACCAGTCAAAAGTACAAAATCTAATTTTTATTTCGCGTTCCCGAATTTCCGACGCGGTACCGAAAAGTATACTACGTTAACTCAACCCGACGAAAGCTACGTTAAAGAAAAATCAAGAGCAACTAAGGTACCGCATACCGCGCGCGACGCGAAACCGACTTCAGCGGATTTTCTCAAACCCTACCCTCACGACGGCATACTTACCCTGCACCTCATTTCCCGCTGAAAAGCAGAACTACTGAAAAGGAAAGTCGTGTTTTAATTAGCAATTCATTTTGTTTTTTTTTTTCAAATCTGTATTACAAAATATGTACAAAGAGTTCAAAGCTCATTTTAAACAAAATCTTAATGTCAATATTTATATTTTTTCTATGGTTTCAAACATATTCAATTTATATTTTTTATTCATATATACCTATTTAAATTAATTTGATTCTATTTTTCATTTGTTTTCATAATATAGATCTATGTTTAATTGAATATACTACAGAAATAATGATGTATTGTTTAAAATCCGTACTTAGAAATAATATTTTCCCCATGTTTTTTTTTTTGTTATATCTGTCACATCTAATTTACATTTATCAATAATTTTGTATATCATTTTCACCTAAACATTTTACCCACAAAAATTTTTCTTCTAGTCTTTCTTATCCAATTGATATCAAAAATAAAATTTGACAAAATATAACATAACGTTCAGTGTAGGAAAGCTACACTACTTAGAATTCATCATCTATCCTTAAAGTTGTTTTAAGACATTAATTTTCGCATTATTTGCTTGTAAATATATAAATTGTTTATCCAATATTTCTAAAGATACCAAATTGTGTGTATCGAGAGCCGATAAGTATCGTATGTTTAATGTTGTTTTTATTTACAAATAGACTGTAATCAATACTTGTCATTTATATAGTAAGTAATAACAATCGTAATAAGTCTCATTGTATGTGAGTGTTAACGTAGAAAAGTTAAAATGAAGAAATGTTGATTTTTGTTTATAAATGTTATATAGTCATCGGATGAAATGGAATCATTATCAGTTTACTTGATTTTCATCATAAATATATATTAAATGGAAATGTGTTTTTCTTGTTTCTCCCTACTACAAAATTTTAGTTTTATTTTAAATTGATTTCATATATTGAGGAAAATAATTATCTTTATCTTCTCCTCTGCTCTTTCGTGATTTGATAATGTCGTTACCATCCACAATACTGTCGAATGAGCAAACGACATATTTTAGAACGTTGATTTAGTAGAGATTCATCCACAATATACACACACACATTCCTAATTTCATGGAAATTTCCGGTTATAAGTGTTGGTGTTCCTTCTTTTACGTTTTATTTTTATTTATTTTTTTCTTATTATTCTGGATTGGTTGTGTGGCTATTATTTTATGTTATAGGCTCTTCTCATAATAAAAAATACATTCACGAAATATCCCATTGGTTATGTCCTGATGAAACTTGAATATTTGGTTTCCATTTATATTTCCTTTTGATTCCCATTAGTTTTATAAAGTTATGTATCATCGTTGTTCAAAGTGTTTTAATACTATTGTTCACTTAAGTAAGTCGATTTATAGTTATTGACAGAGTTATATGTAATGTCGAAAATCAAAAACGGAAATGATTAGTTCTAGCTACCATACTTACAACCTCTTATATATAAGTTTCTTTTTGTAATTTGTATATTATTCTCAGATTATTATTTGGATTCTGCCTTGCCTTCTCTCTTTTTCAAACATTATTCTGTGAAGATCTTTATAAACCTTCTACTTGATCTGATTTTATTCAGTTTTTCTATAGGAAATGTCCTTCCTCAGCTGCCTATCCTTGGTTGTTTGCATCTGACATCGATTTTTACCTTGCCACTACTCATTTGCCCGACGCCAAGGTTGGACCGCTATATCCTTGATTTCCATAACCACCACCTTGATTTTCTGCGTACTGTAATTGCCAGCATTGCCCCTTTGCCCATCACACTACGTGAAGCTGATTACTCACACAAAAAGTAACAGTCCAGATGCTTATTAGCAAGCGCACGCGGTTTATTGACCACAGATGTCAGAATAGAAGGATCTTCAAGTTCCGCTTCCAATTACTATTCCGGGTTTTCATTCGAGATTGCAAGAATAAATCTGCAATAAATGGCGAGCCTGCAGCGGGCGGCACGATTTCAGAATTGATTCATTTATCGTGCACAGAAATACGCGCATTTGCGTCAGTATTTTTACTGATTTTCTCCGTTTCCAGACGAATCATCATTTTGTATTCGAATGCCGTAATGTCGAGTCGTTGCATATACTGTAATATTGCTTTGGCCGAGAATCTACTGCCGGACGATGGGTTTTAATGGCAGTCACACAAAATGATGGATGAAGCTATTGGATATGCTTTGTGAGGCGATTAGCGCGAAATATTTCACAACGATTGTCAGAACAAAACAACACTTTCACTTCATCTTGTTTTCTGCGCCCGCATGCAACCGCAGTCCCTTATTAATTCCTCGGGTATGGATCCAGGCGCGTATGGTCAAATCTTCCCATAAGGTCTTTAATTTAGACAGAAAAAGATACATAATACAGATAACAGCATCTATCTACGTTGGCTTACCTTCTTGATAACTGCCTGATAAGATGAGTTACTGTAGTTATTCCCGTTCACCGATACCGATTCGCCACCTTTTAATGGAAGTTTTTCCCTAGTGAACTTTTACAAGACATCTTCTACACCTGACGTCTATTTATTCGTTTACGACCGACACGAAACTAAATTTCACAATTATAAAGCGATTTTACACTTTTTCCGACACCTGTCTCCAGAAAACACTTTGCAGCAAGAAGACATGAAATTACCTCCACACTTCACTTTGACATCTGGCGGTCAATTTCGCTTTGACATCCCACGACAAAATTGCCGCGGGATGTGCACCCGTCCCAACCAACATGAGATGCCAAGCCACTTGGTGGCAAGGTGTGTTAGTGAGTCGCCAGCGGCGTCACAAGATTCATTACACCTTCTATAATGATGCCAGTAGAATCACTTAGCTCCACCATAGATGGTCCCAAGCCCGGTTGAGAAAGGAGCAGAGTTCCCCTTGTTTACTCCGTCCCCAGCTTTTTTGATTTCTCATCCTAAATCCCCGAACAAATGGTAGTAAATAGTCTCGGGTTAGCACATTGGGCTTACTGGTTCCCCAATGATGGGACACTAAATGCCGAAAAATGCCAATAGCTGTAAATACACCTACAGCTCTGCTACTAAATTCTACTTACACATCCTTTGTAGTGACATAGGAATGTGAAGGCAAGGTTTTCCTACCTGATAACGGTTGCGCGATGAGCTAGCTCCCCGTCCCTGGAAAACCCCACTTTGTTGCAAAACCTGCAGCAGAGCCTCGTAATGGCTTACACTATGGCTACGAACTCGCAACCGAAAAAAGGACTTTGGCATTGGATGTTGAAGTGTTAGATCACAAATCTACCATGGCGCTGTTAAAGCCCTTTTGCAACAGGCCAGTCAAGATAAACCTAATATATAAATATGTATGTTTCTCCAAATAGAACAATATTTCTTCCTTTATGTATGATATATTTCGAAAAATTAAGCTGCTCTCTCCTTTGATACTGAAAAATGGAGCAACTTACTCCGAAATATATATTAGTCAAAATATATCATACGAATATATAAAGGAAAAACTAGCGTTTTCATTGAAAAATATGGCTGACCTCTATACAATTTATATGTTGGGTTTCTATTTCGTAGCATAGAATTTTCTAAGAAATTTCATCTTGCGTAGACGTGATACTATATTTCATATAATATTTTTAACCAATGATACAAACTATTTGTATTCAAAGCAGACTAATAGCTGTAGGATCGAGTGTATAAGGCTTTAGAAAGAATCTCAAAATATGACAAGTTATGCCCTTAGGATAATAAATATAGCAATAAGCCTAACAGATAGACTCTTAGCAAACAAATTCATTCAAGTTTTCTCTAAGAAGTAGCGAATTAATAAACAATTGTTCTCCTATTTATCTTTATTATTATTTTTTGGTGTATTTGTAGATATGTAGGAATAATTTTTCTCTAGTCTCTGATTTTTTCGCTGAGAAGAAGCAGTTTAGAGCATAAATTTCCTTAGGCTTGAATTGCTTTTCGCAACGTTCGAGATAGTTTGATATTATCCTTGACCAATTGCTGGTAGTAGAAGCTTCCATATGGTGTTACTTCTCTGTTATTCGAAGTTGCAGATTAATTCTTATGTCTCCTTCATTAATATTTGCCATGATTAAAGAATTTAATAAGATCTCATTTTACTTCATGTCATTTATTTATTTTTAATATTATTCAGTTCCTTTCTAGTTTTAACATTGCTCCATATCAGCGGGGTAATAATGGAGTGCATCCTTCGTGGCGTTAAATCGACAATAGAAATATATATGTATACTGACAAGCCTAAAACTTCTTTTTAGGCTTTTGTAAAAATAATGTTTACAATACCCTATCCGTCTGTCTGTTTGTCTATCCGTCAATCCGTCACAGCATGGTTTTTTTCAGGAACTATAGAAGCTACAGCCATTAAATTTCGTGAATACCTCAGGCGTTTCTGGTTAATGAAAGTTTCGTATTCAAAAATTTTCAAAGGTTTTCTCCCCACATAAGGATGTGGACCTTCAAAAAACTTTTCACCAAAGATAGTCAAGAAGGGTATCAAATAAAAGGTCTTGATAAGATGTTTTAATATTAGTTGTTAAAATTGCAACACAGATGAAGAAATAGGCAGGGGAAGCAAAAGAACAAGAAAAAATGGGAATGACACATGAGGACCGGAAAGTTTAGAAAAAAAGTGGGGGTGGATTTCTTAATTACAAAAAAGACAAATACCTGAGAGGTCAAAACTTACTATACTTTGTTAGTAATAGTATGGTTCATCAATTTTGCATTTTCTTGTATAAAATCGTAAGGGTGCCTTTAAATTCCATAAAATTTTATATTTATTCATGGTCATATATAAGACTCATCAACCGTGAAAACTTCAGAAGAATTGAATAATACTTAATGAAGCAACGGTGGCTTAGATTTTCTGGTGTTACAGCCACGAAACGTGGCTATTGAACAATTTATGCTTCCTATCGACTCAAACACTATGGGCATGTTAGAATATGCACTCCAATTTCAGGAGAGGTGTATATCATGCACATCTTTGAGATTTCGTTCAACAAGTGACATTAGTTATCGTTAAACAAAATGATAAAACAATAGTGGCAGGTTCTAATGAGTACAGCAATATCAAATACCTTAGAAGTTGAAATTCAACTCTGTTAATAATATTAGAATTTGTAAACATTGCATTTTTACAAATGAATTCATTAATTAATTCAATTTAAGTAGTCCGAAGAAATGTCTTCGTAGTCTAAAGAAAAGTCTTCGCAGTCTGGAAGTTTCAGTAAAGTTAAATTGCATCCACGGAAGTAATAGCCATTTGATAAAAAACAATGTGCTTTTTTGTATCATTTGGGCTTTTAATCGACTCAGAGACTACACTTCTAATCGGACCTTCAGATAAGGTGAATGATGCAATAAAGATATCTTTAAAATTTCACTCTATCAATGATGGTTTGTGATGGTTTGTGATATGGTCGTCGAAGCAAATGGAAGTACGCGTACATTGTGCGGAATTAAATTATTATTATCAATTGTCAAAGAGTTACGACTTGTAAGTTAAGTTTTTCATAGACATCTTTACATGAATCGTGGCTTGAAATCATACTCTTGTTGTATCGTGCTCCAGTTTCCAGTTTCTTCATTATATTTTTAATGATAGCAAAATCTAAATCATCAACAAGTGATCGAAAGTATTAAATAGCAATTACTCCCAAGAATAGTAACCTAGATATCGTGAGTGTGTTGATCAGCAGTTTGTGTGAACATAATTTTTTGCATCGCAATCCACTAAGAATTATTAAAATTGTGCAAGTGCAGCGACTCTTTATACTGTTGAGTTTTAAAGTGGGTTACATAGACTTTAGTAGACCTTGATCAATAATTATTGTTTTGTGTGCATAACAGTTATACTGACCTTGAGAGTGAAATTATTCTTGAGAAGCTTATATCAACAATAAGTGTAAAGTGCAGTCTGGCGAATTGTATTGCGTTTGACAATGCATTCAAATATGTTACGTGCAGAGCTTTCTGCAATCGTAAACTACATGGAGCTTGCATGAATGCGCCAAGAAATTGCTACCACCCCTACATGGATAAACATTTCATCTGTTTGGGTTGCCAAGGTTTTGAGTACCTATTGAAAGCCATGTATGACAAATTAAATGGATACACCGACAAACTCCATGAAGAGAATAATCAATTTATTTCCCGGCAGCACGCACAAAGTCGAGCCAATGTTGAAAGTTTTGTGGAAATGGCTAGCAGCTTCGATTATTTAGTGGTTACACTATCCAACAGCAACAAGAGAGTATATAAAGCTCTTGAAATGTTTGAAAAGCGAATCGCGTCTATCCGTGAAAAATTATCAAATATTCAACATTATAATCAGGATGAAGAGCTCGAGAAATCACCGTTATTTCAAGCGAGAACATTGAAACTGATGGAAAATCATGGTGCAATTTTGAATAATATAGCGTTGCCATTTGGATGCTTGAGGAAAGAAGAGGAATCATCGGAGATTCTGTCGAAAGTGGGAAGGATAGAAGATAGACTAAACACAAAAGTAGAAGGGATGCAGTGATATGACCACAATTCGGGGAATATCGAGAAATTTCTGCATGCATCTAAATATGCTCCAAAATCCAATTTTGTTTATAAATTGGGAACATTCTGTTCCGAAGAAGATTGGAAGCAAAGAATTCATTGGCTTAAACGTGTGAACTCAAACAATGTTCTATGTTTCACAAGCAAGCAGATTACCGAATCTTTTTCATGCCAAAAGCTCCGAATAACTGTAATGCAGCTAAAGGGTTCTTTTAATCAAACACTGCAGGATTGAAGTTATACCACAGGAGAGCAAACGAAAGCGTCGCGTCAACGTTTTCATTCCATCACGATATGCTTGGTTGTTCTCCAATATTATGAAAAAAAGCAGTAGCTACTCATGGAATGGTATGGTGTTCAAGAAATGGAGAGCCATCAACAGCTCAACATCACCTAGCACTACCTGTGGTATACAAAAAGTATGTAATGCCACTAACGTTTCTTATTTTACTAACCATACTTTACCCACAATTTTATCTGAATCATCCTCAATACCTAACTCATTGGCAAATATCGTTGCCATTGACCAGCAATACAAGCCAACATTAAAAATAGTAGCCTTTCACTAAATTCAATTAACTTAGAGTCGAAAACTTTGCAAAACGTCTCTAAATCGAATGTCACTCTTGCCATGACGGGAATGAATTTCTTCTAAACTACATTCAAAATACGAAAATTTCAGCCGTGACGAGATTCAAACACCCTCTTCTTCGGGCTCAATACACCTTTCACAGTCTTCTGTTCTCAGAGAAAATAATAAACCCTTTCTAGATCCGCTATGCCCACCATCCATAAAAGCCACAATCAACTCTGGGGCAGATTTAGAAAATAAATATCTTTTATCGAGATACAGAGGCCACAAAATCTATGAATGTGTTCGACTCTTTTACGCACACATGCATCAGGCGCAAGATGTGACATGTATCGATGGAAAAACCAAGACCAGCCCCAAAGTCATAATACAAAGAGAAGGTCTCCCTATGGACTATGATTCTCTTCGAGGTATGTATCTTCATTTCAGATCAAGCAAAAAAAGATCTTAAATTGTATGCTTCACATGTAAGCTCAAACTACATTTCCTCGCTTCAAATGACTAGAGAACAACGCAAGAATTTTTTTCGTCCTCAATAAGATGCCCATTCAACAGAGCCTAAAATCGTTTTACCACAATTGCAGTGGTATTCAATCTCAATTAAGCCAATTATTCCTTGACGCAAAATCTTGCCATTTTCTAATTTTATCCCTGACAGAAACTTGTTTTAACAATACACACAGAAATGTAGAAATCTTAGACAGTGATTGGACTACCTTCAGAGATGATAGAGACTATCACAGCATTGAATAATAAAGCGGAGATGGCGTATTAGTTGCAGTTCACAACTCCATTTCAAGTAAGTACGTAAGCACCACCTCATGTAAATTATTCCAGCATAGGGTAATTCATATATCAACAAAAAAGCTTAGCTATTATCTTGGCGTGTACTACGTCCCTACAAACTCTTCTGAAATCGTCTATCATGAAGTCATTGATATCATTTTTTCTCTAGCTGCATCTATTAAAGAAGATATAATAATTATTACTGGAGACTTTAATCGACTGAATTCGAAATTTGTAGCTGATGAAATCGATAATCGTCTTCTCCCAATCAATCTTCTTGAGAGTCAGGATTTTAACTTGATAAGTACTTTTTATGGCAACGATCTGCAGCAAATAGCTTCGACGCCTAACCAAAATGGAAATTGGTTAGACTTAATATTTACTAACGCATATGATGATGTAATGGTCAATCGATGACAAGGAGCACCTTTTTTCTAACAATCTTCATCACGCTCCACTTACTATTGAGACTTCCCCTACTGATATTTCTAACCCTATTTCATACAATAGTTCAATTGTATACGACTTTCGCAATACTGATTATGAAAACATTAAAAAACATATTTGTGCTGTTGATTGGACTCTTTCGACGCTAGATCTAGAAGATTAAAAGAAGCTTTATCGTGTTTTTATCGAATAACTCTTGACAGTGTCGAAAAGAATTTACCAAAAATTAAGAAAAAAGCTAAACTTCGGAACCTTGACTAAATAGCGATCTTAGGTATCTATCAAATCAAAGGAATAAATACGATAAAATAACTTAAAGTAAAAAAAATATTAGCAATGCTATTTAGTCAACATATAATGAGCTTGCTAGTGAATTCTCGAAAAGCATATGACAATTTAATTGGCAAAAATATCATTGAAGACCCAAAGAAATTCTTTGATTTTGTAAACGTCAAGCGCAAAACTCAAGGTTACCCGTCATGTACATTTTTTAAGGATTCTGTTTCTGACTCCCAAGAGCAAATCTGCGAATTTTTTACAAGTTATTTTCAAGAGGTTTATTATAACCCTGAGAAACCGAGAAATCCCATTTCTGAAATGCTGTGTTCAACAACTTTGATTATAGAAATTTCAATTTCTAAGGAAGAAATCGCTAATGCAATTGCGCGTTTGGATTCAAATAAGAGACCTGGGCCTGATGTTATTCCTCTTAGCTTTCTGATTCAGTGCGAAGAACAGTTAATCGTGCCTTTCTCCATCATTTTCAATAAATTTCTCTTCTTACTGGAAATCTTCGTACCAAATACCAATCCATAAGAAGAATGATAAACGGTGTATTCAAAATAACGGAGGCATTGCTATATTATCAGCCATTCCAAAGCTTTTTGAACAGATACTTTGCAGCAAGATCTCTCTTATTATAGAACCGCGGCTTCATGAAGAGCAGTACGGGTTCTACTACCACCAATCTCCTCATTGTGACATCAAGTATTCTATGTGAGATGGAGTAGGGTCACCAGATTGATGCAATATATACAGATTTTAGTAAAGCATTTGATCGTGTAAATCATGAAGTTCTGATGAATAATCTCGGTTTACTCAGCTGGATCCATTCATACCTTAAAAATTGCACTCAAGTTGTCAAATTTCAAGGACGATTATCCAAACAAATCCATGTTCTTTCTGGGGTTTCTCAAGGAAGTCATCTTGGACCTCTTTTATTTAATATTTTCATATCGGACCCCTCATCAATATTACATGATGTACCTCTTTTTTATGCAGATGACCTGAAAATTTACCACGTTATGTCTTCTTTCTCGGATATGATTTTCCTTTAGTCTAAGCTCAACACTCTCTCTGATTGGTGCAATAATAATCCATTTTCCCTAAACTTGGAAAAGTGCCAGGTGATAACTTTTTCAAGAAAAGCTTCTTTTATTTGACTATCACATCAACAACAGAACACTTAGTAGAGTCGATAGCATTGTGGACCTTGGTGTTGTTCTGGACCAAACGCTTTGTTGAAGCTACAGTAAGATGGAGCTATATCTAAGGCTAATAAAATACTAGGTTTCAACAAAAGAAGAGCTAAGGAATTCAAGAATATTTGGGTTACTAAATCACTAACCATCTCATTAGAGTGCACTATTATTGAATATGGCATCCTGATTTGGTTCCCTCTTTTTGATATCCACGCTAACAGGTTAGAATTGATCCAGAAACAGTTTCTTCTTTTTGCACTAAGATCCCTTTACGACCCTTAGAATTTCCATAGCCTACCATCATATAGCTATCGGCTTCAAGTACTTTATATGACATCATTAGATTCTAGGAGAATGATAATATCTGCATGTCTAGCACTTGATGGTCTGAGAGATAATCAATACCTATCGTAGATCGCCATCACACTACCTATGCAGACAATGAGCCATTAAACGTTTGTTGTAAGGCATTCAACAAGTTTACTAAATACTACGCCCCATCCATTTTCCAAGTCTTATATAAAACGAATATCCTGAAATCCCTTCATTCCTGAACATAATTGTACGTTAATTTATTGTACCTAAATTTAAGAGAAATGTCTTGTTTCCAGTTTTTATATTTTAATAAATTTTTTATTGTAAGGATATGTCCGTAAGTTAAAATGGTCGAGCTATGGTTTTTCTTTTAAAGCTCGTGTGTATTTGTTGTAGACATCAATAAAGTTTTTCTTGAGTTTATTCAACATTGATGTTTTCATATTGTAGGATGGGTAGAAAACCCTTCTGACATGAACGTAGTTCTACTAACCCAACTTGTTTGATTCCACCAAACCTTAGGAGCATTTTTAAGGTACTAATTTTGGGAACGTGAAAATAAGTTTGGAAAACATGAAACTATTTTTGAAATTTCTCGCGCTCAACATATTTTGATATGTTTGATAATTTATATCTGGAAATAATTATTCTTTTTAAATATGCGTTCTTCGATTGTGCCAATATACTCTCAAATTGCCTCCTAACGGTGAGTCCTAAGTCACATTCTACGTCAAAGATTAGCTGTTATCAAGCGCTGATGACACATTTCACATTTTAACTGGTTTTTTTAAGGAAGAGAAGAAGTAGGCACATGTGCAGTGAATGTCAGAAATTTCGCATGAAGCCCAAAAGAGGTACCTATTGGAATTTACTAATACAAACATACATTTGACAGATTCGACATTTGCTGTTCAATAAAAATGTTCGAATGTCGTATGTTATACGTCAAATTAACCAGCTATCAGAAGTTACCACGTACACTGATACATACAGCAGCGCATCACAGAAACCGGTTGATGTAGTACATACATATGTGATCCACCATATAATTTGAGCGATCGATCCATAGAGATGGCCTATGGTCCAAACTACACGGCGTGTTACGTATGTATTTTATAGAACCCCTAGAAAACCATAAAACAGTGAATGCACTCATAAACGTGCTACTTGCATTCATCCCGAAAATCATTAAAACTCTAATAAAGCTTGGAGAAAAAATTCATCTAGTTACTTCTCACGGGTGATGATGCGAGTGTATTCTCTCTATCGAAAACTTTCTACGCGTTTTACCCCGCACCCTTTAATCAGCATGCTGGGATGTGTGGGTTGTATAGATTTTCGTTTATTTTGAAATAACTTTTAATGCATAATACTTACCAATTTGCCTGTAATGTAAATTATAATCCACTTTCAAAGTTGCACTATTTATTTCCTACAGCATTTAGTATATGCACCATAGAGGTACATACAGGACACGCCGAAAGATATATTCATGAAGCCACGAGCTTCATCATATGATGAAGTTTATCATATATTTGGCGATAAACTTTATGAGAATGTGTAGTGATCAGTAGATATACAATGTCCGTGAAGGACTGGAGCGATGGTCTGCTGCCTCGGCGAAAGAGGGTGGTAATATCAGCCGAGATTTGCCTTGTCTGGGGACGCGTGAATGCGCTGGTTGGCTAGCGTTGCAGTGTCGTGGGGCGGGTTCATTCCCCCGGCACAAGGACCGACTACAAAAAAATTTCGCATTCACGAATTCTTGGGTCTCAGAAAAAGGGTCGACCGAAGTAGAAAAAAATGTAGGTAACTACCTAAAGGCGGTGATTGCTTGCTCAAAGAACAAGTTGAAATGAGTCAAAACAGACGGACTTGGGGAGACTTCGTCGTTACCCGACGATTTTTATAGCCCACAAATAAGAGTGGGGCAACCGGATGGATGTAGTACCCCCTCGCACCCACCTAACCGGATCAAGATCCAAATGTTGATGTCGCCGTACATCTCCTGTCTGAGCGGAAAACTCATACCAACCTCCTTTGTATGAGCCCTCCCATCAACGTAACATAACTCTATGTCATAAAACGGGCACGTGAGTGGAAGGCCACTCAACCCGGCAACAGCCCCCGAAAACGACAAAATAGATGGAGCGCGCCCGATGGCTAGCCCATGTAATGTGGAAAGCCTTCCATCGTGGCAGGTCCTATACCCGTTCAGATAGCACAAAATGGAAAGACCGGAGGGTATATTTAACAATCCATTTTTATTCCCTAAAAGCGTTGAACAAAAATTGGCAATAAGCTTTTCTAATTTTCTTTTGTCGTATAAAAGTACAAAAAATGTTCGTTTTTGTATTTTACTTATATTGGTTTCCCTTTATCTCTATTTAAATATGTACTTTAACATAGGTTGCGATGCGGTTGTGTCTTGCTGTAACATTTTGGTCTAAATCACGTTTTTCTACGACTCCACGAGCGCTATCAAGTGATATGTGGCGTTTTAATTTGATAGATTTGTATGCAATAAAAACATACGCACAAACTTACAAAGCTTTTTATTCCACAAAAAAAAAAAAAAAAAATAGAAAAAAAGTAACCGACTTTTCGCTACTAATACCTTTCAACTACATACTTGCAATGCATACGGGATAAAATTGGAAACAGATTTTCATATCAAATTTTTTCCTTTGGTGAAATAAAAAAAAAGTTTTTTTTTCTTTATAGAAAATTGAATAACCGAAATAATATTTTACATAATATAGTGAATAACCGAAATAATGATGATATGGTGAGATTGCTGTATGAAGAAATTAAGAACGGAACTAAGTAAACTTGAAAGCATACCATTGATGCGATTGGAGAGGTGGTGAACGCGGTCCAAAAGGCAGAGGCATATAGTCGCACCAAGCGACAGATCGTCCTGTTGGTGACACTAAACGTCAATGCCTTCAACTCCGCTAGATGGGTGGATATTCTGGATACACTGGAAAACTCTTTTCAAGTTCCAGAATATCTAATGCGGCTTTTGAGGAGCTACCTAAAGGACCGAAGCCTGCTCTACGACACGACACAAGGCCAACGAAGGATGTTAATTACGTCGGGTGTTGCCCAAGGCTCTATCCTTGGTCCGGACCTGTGGAACGTGTCTTACGATGGGCTGCTGAGTCTTGAGATGCCCGATAAGTCGCGCTTGGTCGGCTATGCGGATGATGTTGCAGCTCTGGTTGCTGGACGCACCGTTGAACAAGCGCAACTTAGGCTAGGTATGCTAATGCGCCGAGTGAGGGACTGGATGACAGCTCGCGGGCTGAGTTTAGCACTGGAGAAAACCGAAGTGGTCGTCTTGACAAAAAAGAGAATCCCTAGAGTAAGGATGATCAGTATTGGAGACATACAAATCGAATCGAAGCCAGCGGTGAAGTACCTGGGGCTACTGATCGACTCGAAGATGAGTTTCTCTGAGCAAATCAGGGCAACGGCTGAGAAGGCTGCTTCGGCAACATCGGCCCTGAGTCGACTTATGGCCAACGTAGGGGGACCCAGCCCATCAGGAAGACGCCTCTTGATGAGTGCTGTAGGGTCAGTGCTGCTGTACGGAGCAGAGGAATGGGGCAACGCTCTCAGCAAGGGGGTATACCGAAATCGTTTGGCACAGGTACAGAGAAGAGGAGCACTGAGAATTGCATCTTCATATCCAACAGTCTCCGACCCGGCAGTGAGAGTTATTGCAGGCGTGATACCTGTCACCCTCCTCGCTAGAGAGCACCGTGCTATTTACCTGCGCCGAAACGAGGATGCGAGGGAGATAGTTTTCCGCGAGGAGAGACAGCGCTCGCTCAACAATTGGCAGCAGTCTTAGGTCAATTGCCCGAAGGGAAGGTGGACTGCGTGCCTCATCCCGGATGTGAGACCGTGGCTACATCGAAGGCATGGTGAGACTTACTTCTATCCGACCCAGCTTTTGAGCGGGCACGGGTGTTTTCAGTCTTACCTGCACAAGATCGGTAAATCACGGTCTCCCGATTGTCGATTTTGCCCAGGAGAGGAGGACAATGCCTGTCACACATTCTTTGCGTGTACAAAATGGGTCAGGCTGTGAAGGAAACTCTATAGGGAGACGGGAGAGCTCAGCTCGGATAATATAGTTGTGGTGATGCACGAATTGGTTGACAAATGGAACCAGGTGGCACATTATGCTCAGGCAGTCCTAAAATATAAAAGGGACTCACAGCAGCCGAGAACTTTTGGGCTGGGGGATCGCTCTTCTGGCATTTCCTCTTCTCCTCTCCCCTCCCGCTAGGAAAGGGACTCCTCAGCTTAAAGGCGCCCCATGGCGTAACAAAACGAGACCTGGCCCGAAGTAATGTGTCAAACGGTTCCAGGCTGGGTTCTCAGATTGACAGGGGAGGTGTTTAGTGGCTGGTCCAGTCGCGCATGGGAGTCCCACACTCTGTGCATATATATCATTCACCTCCCTACCACGAAAAAAAACTTGAAAGCATGTAGAAAAAAAATTGGTATTTGGTTTTAACTTTTGTAGGTAGTCTCTCCTCTAAACCCAATTTCGAATAGTCCTTCTCATAGTCAATGCATCTTAGATAGGCTTCAAGTAAAATTGCGCGTTGGTTTGAACTGAGTTCGTGGCAACCTGTATACTTAATCTTTGTAACATCTGGTTGGGTATGCTGTACTAACTCAAATGGATTTAAAATGCATTTGCCAAGTGGCGAATATCGATGACCATTTATCGCGATGCAAACGCCCCATTCAACTGCAACATTAGAAACAGGTTTTATTTTAACATTGTTGGCCTTTTCAAGGAGATTCTTGTTCTCTCATAATTCAATATTAATGCTGTTCATTCTTGTTATGAGTTAATAACCGAAAAATGCACGAATGAAATCATTCCAAGCACTTGTAGGTTTCCTAGATTAACAATACACAATTGCTGTGTTATAAACTCCGCCCTGTCCTAAGTGGCTTCGCAATGTAAAACATAACGCATCTGTTTCGCTCTAATAGTTGTAGCAAATTGAGTAGCTTCAAACACACAATAACTGTCCTTAAGTCTTCCTTCAAAGCCTCCTTGTATTGAGCGCCACAATTCTAGTTTGAAAAGTGGCAAAACAATGCCAGAAAACTCCTCCAAAACTTCTGTATTGTTGAACCATTGGCATCAATGCATGATTACGTCCAATAATTTCTTGTACTTCTGTACCCAACCAATTTGGTTCCTAAACAAGAATAACATTTATGATTTCTTCAGAATAATCAATGTCCATGTACATCACCGCATATAATTAACGGTGCTTCCAAAACTATCCTATACGATTCCTTGATCTAGCAAATTATACGACGGTAAGGCTTCAAACGTTCCAAACTCCCGCAAAACAAAGTCACGTTCGGGTTGAGATTTGTCGCACCACACCAAAGCTCGGAATATAACGCGAAATGTGATCTACTCGACGTTTAGTTTCCGTGAAAACAATAACCTTAAACGATGCATGAGCCATTAGGTATTAGCAATCAGTTGGCGTTTCTGAAGCTCTTGCGCATGATTTATGGGAGAAAACTGAACTAAACCGCTCAAATGAACTCAGCTTTAACACACAACACAAGCGTACATTGCTGACGGGCAATGTACAATCGATACACCCCAATATTTATTTTCCTGATAAATTTCTTTCACTTTCAAAAAGCAGAATTAGGTGAGAAACACTTCACTAATTTTTCCGCTTCAATTTCGCAACGCCCGGTGGAAACTCTCGAATGCCAAATTCTCCCCGGAAACTTTCTTTCTTTCGCGTCGCGAAGTGACCACCGTGAAGGTGAATAGCAGACTCCCCGATCCGTCAACAAAGCTCGTCCCTCTTCTTTTGCCCGTGTCGCTGCCGGTAAAATTAGATCAGTCGCCCACTCAGCTGAACTCGAATGCATTCCAGCATGTAATGCACCGCTGGCCTGCACTAAATCAGTGTTTGCACATCCTAAATTTCAATGGGCAGATTTAAAATTTTTTTTAAACCAAAATTTAACTGGAGTAGAGAAATTTTAAATGGACTAGAGAAAATTTAAATGTAGTGAAGAAATTTAAATACAGTAAGGAAATTCAAATGAAGTGAAGAAATTCAAATGAAGTAAGGAAATGAAAATTTTAAATAGTAGTAAAAATTAAATTTCAAGAAAAATATCATTAAAGGAAAGCGTTTAAATTTACTATAGAGGAAAATTGATATGAAGTTAGATTTAATAATAATAATAAGAAGAAAAATTATTTTACTAATTATAATCACAGGGGAAATAATTACATATTTTTTTAAATCTGCCATTATAATTTTGGAAAAGAGATAGGAAGGTTTTCGAGCAGTTTGCTAGTGTGACTGCTCGATTACTACAGGGCAGCTAATTTTCTCGCGGTCCAAAGACGACGAGGATTGCGTAAAAGAGCTGAAGGATCTTCAGTTAGAGCATCGGTTGTCTTCGGAGTCGGATCTTGGAGTGAGACGAATATTAAAAACAATTGATTGATGGACAGACTGACACGTAGATTTACATTTCGCTGTGAGTATGTAACTTGCATGTGGTTGAAGCTGAATACAGATGGACAGAACAGACGTATAAAGATGACTATCGACGCAGGTCCTTTGCGTGGTACACCCCGACTTCTTTCCCCGATAGGTCAGTTAACAGGTAACAATTGGGTCCTACTACCTTCTGTATGCGGCTTTTCAGGAAACGCCGGTCCATCCTGGCATTGTAATGGCCAGCCGAGTCACCTTGGCAAAAATCACGCCGAAAAACCTCATCCCCTTCTTTAAAATTGGAAGAACGTGACCTGAGGTTGTACTGTGCCTCGTTTGCACGTCCTGCAGCCTTTATCTTCAGTCCGATTTGTTGGCGGAGGTCTCCTAAACGCTCGTGGGGCTCCAGCGCAACGACGGGATCTCCCAAACACTTTGATTGCCGTAAGAGCCTGTTTGACTTACCATGGCAAATCATATGCTGTCCGAAGGCGGCAAAGTAAGGTGAGACACCGGTGACGGAATGATAAGATGACCGCAGAGCGCACGTGATGGCGGACAATCTGCGGTCCCAATCTTTCTGAGTTGGGTGAACATAAGAGCGGATTGCGGCTAGCAGTGTACGATTCAAACGTTCAGATGCATCAGTTGGTATTCGACGCCGTACTGTTCGAGTATGCCCTTAAACTGCCGAGATCTGAACTGCACTCCGTTATCCGAGTACACACTTTCCGGTACCCCAAACACGTGGAATACTCGACTCTCTAGAAATTTCGCGAAAGGTGGAGTCGTAAACTTGCGAATAGGGTCCACCAGTGGGAATTATGAGAGCTAATCTAACACAGCAATAGCTCCAATGTGTCCCATAGAAGATCGAAAATATGGACCAAGAAGATTTATGTACAGACATTAAAATACACGTTCTGGGAAGTTGTATTGACACATGGGAGGTTGAAGAGGCTGGCTGGGCGCTTTAGTGCCTTTACAGGTCTCCCAGGCGCTCACGTATTCTTTGACCTGCGATGCCATTTTAGGCCAGAAGAAGTATTTCTTAAGTCACCGAAGCGGCCGACTGTAACCTCCGTGGGCACGTCAAGGATGGTCATGTGCGCGGAAGATCAGATGGTGTGTCATTTCCTCTGTTACCCAGAGTTTTCAGGACTCTTCTTCCTGCCACGGATCACCAGTGGCGTATTCATTCCGTCTATACACGTAGCCGTCTATCACTTTCAAATCAGGCAACTGTGTTTGTTGGGTCACGATGGTTTGCCTCAACTCCTTGTAGCTGTCTGATTCGAAATGTGGGCTGTCCAAATCTATCTCAATGGGGTCCTCGCCATTCACTGTCAATTTGGCTTCCTCTGGTGAAAACATTCGCGAGAGAGCATCGGGCACGATGTTCTGGGTCCCTTTCCAGTGTTTGATGGAAAACTTGAACCATTGCAGTTTAAGACCCTATCGGGCCAGGCGTCCATATAAGTCGGCTTGGTTCATCAACCATTGTAGCGAAGCGTGGTCCGTGATGATTTCAAACTGGTGGCCTTCGATATAGGCTCGCAATTTCTTCACAGCCATCACCGCTGCCAAACATTCCTGCTCGGACACGGTATAGTTCCTTTGGGCCGAGTTTAGCTTATTGGACATGAAAGCAATGGGAGCTTCCTCTTTCTCTTCGGTCAATTGCACAAGCACGGCCCCACTCCGTGCTAACTTGCGTCACAATGAATGAAGAAGGGCTTCTTAAAGTTGGGGCTGTGCAAGACCGGAGCTGATGTTAAGGCTTGTTTTAGCTCTTCAAATGCCTCACGACTGAGCTCGGTCCATATGAACTTCCCTTTCTGCAGTATGTCCGACAGGGGCGCTGAAACTGTTGCATAATTCCAAACGAGCCTTCGGTACCAACCACACACACCAACGAAACATCGTAGCTGCTTGACAATTTTTGGTAAGGGGAACTCGTCAATCGCCCAAGTTTTGTCTGGATCTGTTTTGATGGTGCCATGTCCGATGACATGTCCCAGGTATCGGACTTCGTTCATGACAAACTTACTTTTTTGTACGTTGATGGTGAGTTCCGCCTTACTGATGTGCAGGGCTACTTCTTGCAGGAGTGGAAGGTGTTGGTCCAACGTGTCCGTGATGAGTAGAAGATCATCCAGGTAAATTAATACTTGGTGTTTCGGATGAGGTGGAATTACCTTGTCCATCAGCCAGGTCGTCATTTGCGGAGCGTTGCACAGGCCAAAATGTATTGTGACGAACTGGTATAATGGTCGTCCGGGCACTGCGAAGGCGGTCTTATCCCTCGACCCCTCATCGAGTGGAATTTGCCAGAATGCATCTTTTAGATCGAGACTGGTAATATAATTCGCTTCCGGCAGTCTCCCCAAAATTCCATCGATTAGTGGAAGAGGATAAGCATCTTTGATGGTCACTGCGTGTACTTTCCGGGCAACAAAGACAAAGGCGGACTTTTCCGGGCTTCACCACCCAGGTTATCGGTGAGGACCAGGCACTTTTGGCCAATGCCTTGGGCGGCGTAAGATGGAAAAACAACGATGGATGCTTCCAGACGTTGCTGTTGGCTAGGCGTTAATTTAAGCCTGTCGGGGACAAAGTGAGTTCGTTGGTATATCTAGTAGTTAATGGTGCATCGTTGAATAAATCTGGGGCCAAACCAAATTGGAAAACGAGATCGACGCCAAGATATACGTTCTGAGTCAGAGAAGGGACAATAAAGAAGGTAATATCCTTTGTCTGACCTCGGAACGTCACGGGCGTGGTTAATCTACCCTGGAAAGAATGGTTGGTGCTATCCGCGGTGCTGATTTCAGAGCACCAGGGATTAATCAAGGTAGGATGCTGATGGAGTACCTTCGAGCCAAGGCTCGAGGCAAGACAGCTGATACTGGCACCCGTGTCAATCAGTGCAATCGCGATTTCGCCCAACACTTTGATTGGAGCGTAAGGTCTGGTATCATTCTCAGAAACCTCCGAGATGTTACAAAAGTTTAATGTTTGACGGCAGGTGCGCACTCTCTTGCGGAAACTCCTCCAATGACGGGTTGACCATTTTGTTCTGCGCGGGCGAGAGGTGATTCACTCTTGAGCCAGCCGATATTCCTGCAGTCGAACATGGTATGGCTTTAGTACGCACATTCGGGGCTGTCAAGGTTTTTCAGTCAGTGACTGCGGTAACCGCTTCAATACTATCATTGGTGGGGCTTTCGGAAGAGAGGGAACATCCGCAGTCATAGTTGTCATGGCTGGTTATCGTCAAGGTTGTTGGGTATGGCAGCTGGCTGGGGACCTATTGTGGGGCTTTAAGTACCGCTGAGGTCCCCGCAGGGGGAATGCTGGTCGACAAAAGCACTCTTGGAGGCTAGCATTCTTTGGGGAGTTTCGCCCCCACGTACCCGACGGGTCCGCAGGGGGAATGCCGGTCAACGAGTGCACTCTTGGAGGCTAGCATTCTTTGGGGAGTTCCGCCCCCACGTACCCGCGGAAATTTCCGCAGGGAGAATGCCGGTCGACAAGAGCACTCTTGGAGGCTGGCATTCTTTGGGGAGCGCCACCCACACGGACCCGAGAATAGGGGGGCGCCGTGAGGTTCCCTACTAGGATGACATGATTGGATCTGGACTACGCTTTGGACAACGAACTGGAAATGACGCGTTGGGCTGGCGGATGTGATGGTTTGGACCTAGTTGCTTTGCACAGTAGCGCCGAGGTGAAACTCGTGTGTGAACGGCTCCAATTCAGCTATCATACCGTCTCCGTTCCGGTAAAACCTTGGCAGGCCTCGGAGGACGTTCGAAGTTCGCACCATTGGGTTGGTGGTGTAGGTTCGGTTGAGACGGACTCCCGATTAGCGCTCGTCTGGCTCTGAGCACTTGTCCCCATAAGGGCTTGTGCCAACCCTCGCATGGCCTCCCTGCTCTGCAAAGATAACCATGGGACCAAAAAGGCGACTACACACACGAACGGAGATAGCGGCTCCGAGGGGGGATTCAACAAAATTGGAGCAAGCAAAATCAAAAGACCACAAATACCCGGAAAAAGAAACGAGAAATAATGACAACGACGCAACCAGCGGTTGCAGCAACGATGTCAACAATACATCGCGAGCGGTACTAACAACGACAAAAGATGGACGAAAAATGGAGGATACAGACTGAGATTCCTGTGGCGTTCGGGTGCAGTAAAAATGATGCAGACGCCAGAGCGTCCTATTAAGGAGAAACGGGAAACTCTGCAGGACACTTCAGGTGTTCGAGCGGTGGGAGATAACATAAATAGCACCGAAAATTCAATTGTTACTGCTGCGATCGTTACCGACGCGACCGATGCAAGGGTCGCAAATCCCGACATTGCAACGAAAAACCCAGAAGCCAACGAGGAGATTACAGCAATGAAAGCAAAGAGTAACCAGACACCCCGTGAATATACCGCCAAAGTGGAAAATGTGGCGGAAGTACTGCACTCTTCCAAGGATGGTTGGAAGGTACAATTGCGGCCCAGCGATACGAAGAAGAAAGACTACTCCGAAATGTGGGAGATGTTCTGAAAAGAATACAAGCTGCATGTGACTCCCCAAAAATCAGCAAAGCAGCAAAGGAAGGGCTCCTTGAACTAGAGGAGCTTCTAGATTGCACAGGGCACTATCGGAGGAGCTGGTTAAGGGCCGAAGACGAACAGAAGGCTAAAGGGGTGCTTGGGGCGAGATCTAAAGGCAACATGCAGATAACTCAACCATTAAAAGTCAATAAAAGAATGGCGTCTAGCCCAATCAAAGGAGATCGGGATAAAAGAAGGAAGGAAGAGACACTTGAAGGGCGTGGAGCACTAGATCATGGGTTTCAGACAGTGCTTACAAAAGGAGCGAAGAAAGCCGCAAAAAACTCCTTCAAAAAAAGCCAGAAAGTAAACTTCGTAAGGACGCCCAATTACAAAAAGGACCTGATGCAAAACAGGAGAGGCAGAAGCCCCGACGAAGACCTCGGCAGCAGGCACTGCTTGTAAAGCCCCAAGATGGCCGATCCTACGCGGATGTACTGCGGGACATCAGGGGAAACGTAAGGCCCGAAGACACCAATACTACTATTAAAGTAGTACGACCAACGCGGTCGGGCCACATACTTGTCGAATTTGGAGCAGAGGCCGGCAATAAAGAAGCATTCTGTGACGCAGTGAAGAAAGTCCTCGGCACAAGCGCAACTATAGCCCCGCTCGAGCCGATGGCAACGATCGAAATACGAGACATAGACTGCGTGACGGATCTGGCCGAGGTAGAAGAGGCCATCAAAAAGGAGTTCCCTAGCGTGGGGAGGATCAAAGCGAGACTGACACCAGAAAACAACAGGGGACAACGCATCGCCATAGTTGACATGACCGAAAAGGGCGCCGAACAATTCCTGAACAAGGGCAAAGTAAGGATTGGGTGGGTTGTCTGTAGGATACGGCGAAGAGCAACGCCTCTTCAATGTTTCAAATGCATTGGTTATGATCACACCACACAAGTATGCAAAGGACCCGACAGGAGTTCGCTGTGTTACAAATGCGGTGAAACGGGACATAAAAGAAAAGAGTGTACGAAGGAGTCACACTGTATTCTTTGCAAGGATGGTGATCCAAAACTTGATTTTGGACACGTCTTGGGATCAAGAAAATGCCGGGTGTTCCAGGAAGCCCTACCCAAGACAAAATTAGAGCTCCGATGACCCGCATCCTGCAGCTAAACCTACACCGCAGTTCAACCGCCCAAAATCTGCTTGAGCAGTTTGCGAGGCACATAAAAGCCGACTTTTTGCTGCTGGGTGAGCAACACCATAATAAAATTCCTGCATTATGGTACTCTAATAAAACTGGTACTGCCGCTATCTGGGTTTGGAACAGTGGCTTTCAGGCGGAGAGTTGTGGATGGGGTGATGGTGTCGTGTGGGTTCGATCACCTTCTTTAGTGTGCACCTAACGCCTATGAGTCGATATCATCTTTCCAAGCCAAACTTAATGCTTTGAAGGGCGCTGTCTCGAACGCAGAGGACAAAGTGCTCGTTGGGGGTGACTTCAGCGCTAAAGCAATCGAATGGGGCATGCCTCAGACGGATCCGCGGGGCAAACGAACCCTGAAAATGGCAGCCAGGACGGCCCTCGTCGTACCAAACTCCGGAAACACGCCGACTTTCCGCCGTATTGGCTGTGAGGGAACTATACCGGACGTGACATTCGCCTCGGAGTCCTTAGTACGGAGAATACGCAGCTGGAAAGTATTACAGGAATACTCAGCCAGTGATCATCAGTGCATTCTGCTTGAGATAAGTGATGCTGTCTCCCGACGTCCATGCTCTCGGCCTTCTACAACTGGATGGAACATCGGAAGGATGGACGTCGAGAGGTTCGTCGAGGTGCTCACAGCAGGTGAGCCGCTGCAGAGAGCTTCGGAGGGGACGGAAGAACTGGCAGCTCAAGACCTGGTGAACCATACTATGAGCGTCATTACGACTGCTTGCTGCGCTTCTATGCCCCGTCGAAGACCCCGGCACGGCAAGCCCCCAGTGTACTGGTGGTCAACTGAAATCGCTGAAAAGCGAAGGGAGTGTCACAAGCTTCGACATGAGGCTCAACGGGCGCGGAACCGTGACGAGGCATGCAGCTGGGTGGCAGCATATAAGTTGGCCAGGAAATGCCTTCGCAAACTGATCAACAGTAGCAAGGCTCGCTGCTGGCAAGACCTAGTGGACAATGTGTACAAGGATCCGTGGGGCCTTGGCTACAAGCTGGTCATGCGGAAGCTTGGTACCCTACGGAAGCCTTGTATACATGACGCGGAAAAGATGGACGCGATAGTGCGGGGACTCTTCCCCGCCCATTTTGTCCGTGTTGACGCTGTCCTTGGTGAAACAGCAGTTGAGTGCCCACTCTTCACACAGCGAGAACTGGAGGAGGCAGCCCTCTCCTTGAAAGCGAGGAAGGCTCCAGGTCCAGATATCGTTCCAGCTGAGGTGTTGCGGCTCGTCTATCACCATTGTCCTGACTTGCTGCTCAGCACATTCAACGTTCGCCTACGGGACAGGGTTTTCCCGGTACGATGGAAGGGGGCGAGGCTCGTGCTGATCAGCAAGGGGAAGGGAAATCCCGAATCGCCGTCTGCATACCGCCCGTTATGCATGCTAGACACGGCTGGGAAAGTGCTAGAGAAACTCATCAAGAAAAGACTCACTGACGCGATTCGTGCTGCTGGGGACCAATCTCCTCGGCAGTACGGCTTTAGAGCAGGACGTTCTACCATTGATGCGATTGCAGAGGTGGTGAACGTGGTCCAAAAGGCAGAGGCATATAGTCGCACCAAGCATCGGATCGTCCGGTTGGTGACACTCGACGTCAGGAATGCCTTCAACTCCGCTAGATGGGTGGATATTCTGGATACGCTGGAAAACTCTTTTCAAGTTCCAGAATATCTAATGCGGCTTTTGAGGAGCTACCTAAAGGACCGAAGCCTGCTCTACGCCACGACACAGGGCCAACGAAGGATGGAAATTACATCGGATGTTGCCCAGGGATCTATCCTTGGTCCGGACCTGTGGAATGTGTCTTACGACGGGCTACTGAGACTTGAGATGCCAGATGAGTCGCGCTTGGTCGGCTATGCGGATGATGTTGCGGCACGGGTCGCTGGACGTACCGTTGAACAAGCGCAACTTAGGCTAGGTATGCTAATGCGCCGAGTGAGGAACTGGATGACTGCTCGCGGGCTCAGTTTAGCACTGGAGAAAACCGAAGTGGTCATCTTGACAAAAAAGAGAATCCCTAGAGTAAGGATGATCAGTATTGGAGACATCACAATCGAATCGAAGCCAGCGGTGAAGTACCTGGGGCTACTGATCGACTCGAAGATGAGTTTCTCTGAGCAAATCAGGGCAACGGCTGAGAAGGCTGCTTCGGCAACATCAGCCCTGAGTCGACTTATGGCTAACGCCTCTTCATGAGTGCTGTAGAGTCAGTGCTGCTGTACGAGGAATGGGGCAACGCTCTCAGCAAGGAGGTATACCGAAAACGTTTGGCACAGGTACAGAGAAGGGGAGCACTGAGAATTGCATCTTCGTATCCAACAGTCTCCGACTCGGCGGTGAGAGTGATTGCAGGCGTGATACCTGTCGCCCTCCTTGCTAGAGAGCGCCGCGCTATTTACCTGCGCCGAAATGAGGATGCGAGGGAGATAGTTGTCCGCGAGGAGAGACGAAAGTGGACTGCGTGCCTCATCCCGGATGTGAGACCGTGGCTAAATCGAAGGCATGGTGAGACTGACTTCTATCTGACCCAGCTTTTGAGCGGGCACGGGTGTTTTCAGTCTTACCTGCACAAGATCATTAAGTCACGGTCTCCCGATTGTCGGTTTTGCCCAGGACAGGAGGACAATGCTTGTCATAGATTTTTTGCGTGTACAAAATGGGTCAGACTGCGAAGGGAACTCTACAGGGTGACGGGAGAGCTCACCCCGGATAATATAGTTACGGTGATGCTCGAATCGGTTGGCAAATGGAACCAGGTGGCACATTATGCTCGGGCAGTCCTAAAATATAAAAGGGAATCACAGCAGCCGAGGACTTTTGGGCTAGGGGATCGCTCTTCTGGCACTTTCTCTTCCCCTCTCCCCTCCCGCTAGGAAAGGGACTCCCCAGCTTGAAGGCGCCCCACGGCGTAACGAAACGAGACCTGGCCCGAAGTAATGTGTCAAACGGTTCCAGGCTGAGCTCTCAGGTTGACAGGGTAGGTGTTTAGTGGGTGGTCCAGTCGCGCGTGGGAGCACTCTGTGCATATATATCATTCACCTCCCTACCACAAAAAAAAAATAAAGTACCGCTGAACTGGTAGGGAACTCGATAGTCCGTTTTTCGGAGTGGCACAGTCTGGGCAGCCCTGGAAATAGGTGTTCGCCTTATCGTAGCCGTAGCAGAAAACCATCCGCTCTGCTCAAGATGGAACAAATCGGTGTCCGGTTTGTTGAACGATGCTGAGAATATTCTTCGGCTTCAGCATTTATGGTTGCTCCTGCGAAGCCACTGGACCTAGAGTCGGTGGTGGTATTTGGTTGAGTCGTGGCGGAAGATCCCAGGAGTTCCAAGGCATGTAGTGAGATGGTGGATTCAGATCCTCAGACGGATGCTACTCTGGTCTCCGAACCTTGGTTGGCTGGTTCATGGTTGGGTCTCGAGGTCGTCATGCCGATTTGAGTCGTTGCAACCTAGTCTCGGTATCTTTGCAGCGACGCATGAAGGAAGATATCCGTTCCACTTCAGTGTAACATTCACCGCAGATTTGGTCTGGTGGCCACCTCCAAAAGTGATATTAATCTTGATGGACTTCTTCAGGAAGCTAACGGCTCCAATTCTTCTTGCTTTATCATTTCATTGCCAATCCGCAGGCGAAGCCGACATGTGCCTGAAATGTTCATTGTGCTATCCTAAAATTTGAAATCTAATAAATGGAATAATAAAAGTGTAAATACACACTAAAATTGGCGCTTTGAATAAAAATTAAATATTAATAAGACAAAACAAATTTTATAAAGTGGCCAAAAGTGGCGAACTATAAGAATTCCTCACAGAAAAAGGTATGCCAAAAATTTTTAATTAAGTTACAATGAAAAAAAATCGGTATTTCCATTCTATTTTCCTTCACAGTCAAGAACCTCAATGGCACATTCCTACTGTTGCGTCACAGGGGCTACTCTCTTGCGGCACCATAAGGATCAGGGTTCGGAAGTACTCCTTGTCCGCAAGTTTTGACAAGTTACAATTTGTCAGCCCAGGGTTGAATTCTGACCCACAAGCAACGCGTGTCTTGTCATGGATAGTCATGGACTAGCTACACGGCCAAACACATGAAATCAAGATCCATGTAATGAAAGACACTTGAGCACCGCTTGGTTTGGGGTGCAGATCAGAATACGCCGCAGATAGGATGTTGGGTGATAACTTCCGAATACACATAGGGACTCTGATATCATTTAGCCTTACTCGTCATCCAATGGTGGTAAACCAACAAAGTATAAGTCAAAAGCAGATCCAAACGATACTGATGTCCGAGGACAACACACGTCCGGAAGTTATTGGATTGCTGGGGCTCGATTAGTGCAATCTACCCAAGTAGTTACCTACCCACGAATAATCTGGTCTCGTGCTCACTACTGTTGATACAGCCGGGCTTTTCGGGCCCCACGTTGGGCGCCGTTTTTTAAAAATCAGTAAATAAACAATGTCCTTGAAGGACTGCAGCGATGGTTTGCTGCCTCGGCGAAAGAGGGTGGTAATATCAGCCGAGATTGGCCTTGTCTGGGGACGCGTGAATGCGCCGGCGGGCTAGCGTTGCGGTGTCATGGGGTGGGTTCACTCCCCCAGCACAAGGACCGACTACAAAAAGTTTCGCATTCACGAATTCTCGGGTCTCAGAAAAAGGGTCGACCGAAGTCGAAAAAAATGTACGTTACTACCAAAAGACGGCAATTGCTTGCTCATAGAACAAGTCAAAACGAATCAAAACAGACGGACTTGGAGAGACTTCGTCGTTACTCGACGATTCTTATGGCCCACAAATAAGAGTCGGGCAACCGGATGGATGTGGTGCCCCCTCGCAATCGCCCAACCGGATCAAGGTCCAAATGTTGACGTGGCCGTAAAGTTCCCATTTGAGCGGAAAACTCATACCAACCTCCTTTGTATGAGCCCTCCCATCAACGGGAAATATGGATGTGACCGATTTATGTCATAGAATTATGTGATCGGGTCACATAACTCTATGTCATGAAACGGGCACGTGAGTGGAAGGCCACTCAACCCGGCAAGAGCCCCCGAAAACAACAAAACAGGTGAAGCGCGCCCGATGGTTAGGCCATGTAATGCGGGAAGCCTTCCATCGTGGCAGGTCCTATACCCGGTCAGATAGGACAAAATGGAAAGACCGAAGTGTATATTTAACAATCCATTTTCATTCCCTAAAAGCGTTTAACGAAAATAGGCAATAAGCTTTTCTAATTTTCTTTTGTCGTATAAAAGTTCAAAAAATGTCCGTTTTTGTATTTTACTTATATTAGTTTTACTTTATCTTAACAAAGAATCCGATGTGGTTGTGTCTTACTGTAATATTTTGGTCTAAATCATGCTTTTCTACAACTCCACGAGCGCTATCAAGTGATATGTGGCGTTTTAATTTGATAGGTTTGTATGCAATAAAAACCTACGCACAAACTTACAAAGTTTTTTAATCAAAAGAAAAAAAAAATTGAAAAAAAGTAACCTACTTTTCGCTACTAATACCTTTCAATTACATACTTGCAATTTATATGGGATAAAATTAGAAAATTGGAAATAAATAAAAATGTTTTTCTTTTTCTTTATAGAAAATTGAATAGCCGAAATAATATTTTATATAATATAGTGAATAACTGAAATAATATTTTAGTGAATAAATTTTTATAAAAAAGGTAAAACAACAAGCAAACGGGTACTCACCTACATCCACGCCGGGCGCCCGCTGGTGATGTGGTGAAATTGCTGTGTGAAGAAATTAAGGACACAACAACACTCGTGACTATACTAAGTAAACTTGAAAGCATGTAGGAAAAAATTGCTATTTTGTTTTAACTTTTGTAGGTAGTCTCTCCTCTAAATCCAATTTCGAATAGTTCTTCTCATAGTCAATGCATCTTAGATAGGCTTCAAGTAAAATGGCGCGTTGGTTGAGTAGCTTTAAACACACAATTACTGTCCTTAAGTCTTCCTTCGAAGTCTGCTTGTATTGAGCGCCACAACTCTAGTTTGAAAAGTGGCAAAACAATGCCAGAAAACTCCTTCAAAACTTCTGTATTGTTGAACCATTGGCATCAATGCATGATTACGTCCATTAATTTTTTGTTCTTCTGTACCCAACCAATTTGGTTCCTAAACAAGAATAACATTTATGATTTTTTCAGAATAATCAATGTCCATGTACATCACCGCATATAATTAACGGTGCTTCCAAAACTATCCTATACGATTCCGTGGTCTAGTAAATTATACGACGGTAAGGCTTCAAACGTTCTAAACTCCCGCCAAACAAAGTCACGTTTGGGTTGAGATTTGTCGCCGTGTATAGCACCACTTCGCACACCAAAGCTCCGAGTATAACGCGAAATGTGATCTACTCGACGTTTAGTTTCCGTGGAAACAATAACTTTAAACGATGCATGAATCATTAGGTATTAGCAATCAGTTGGCGTTTCTGAAGCTCTTGCGCATGATTTATGGGAGAAAACTGAACTAAACCGCTCAAACGAACTCAGCTTTAACACACAACACAAGCGTACTTTGCTGGCGGGCAGTGTACAATCGATACATCCCAATATTTATTTTCCTGATAAATTTCTTTCACTTTCGAAAAGCAGAATTTTCCGCTTCAATTTTGCAACGCCCAGCGAGAACTCTCGAATGCCAAATTCTCCCCGGAAACTTTCTTTCTTTCGCGTCGCGAAGTGACCGCCGTGAAGGTGAATAGCAGACTCCCCGATCCGTCACCAAAGCTCGTCCCTCTTCTTTTTCAATCAGTTGCCCACTCAGCTGAACTCGAATGCATTCCATCATGTAATGCACCGTTGGCCTGCACTAAATCAGTGTTTCCACATCCTAAATTTCAATGGGCAGATTTAAAATTTTTTTTAAACCAAAATTTAACTGGTGCTAAAGAAAATTTAAATGAAGTGAAGAAATTTAAATGAAGTAAGGAAATTCAAATGAAGTGAAGTAATTTAAATACAGTAAGGAAATTCAAATGAAGTGAAGAAATTTAGATAAAGTAAGGAAACGAAAATTTTAAATAGTAGTAAAAATTAAATTTCTTGAAAAATATAATTAAAGGAAAGAGTTTAAATTTACTATAGAGGAAAATTGATATGAGGTTAGATTTAATAATAATAATACGAAGAAAAATTATTTTACAAATTATAATTACTGGGGAAATAATTACATATTTTCTTAAATCTGCATTATAATTTTGGATAAGAGATAGGAGGGTTTTCGAGCAGTTTGCTAGTGTGAGTCCTCGATTACTGCAGGGCAGCTAATTTTCTTACGATCCCAAGACGACGAGGATTGCGAAAAAGGCGCTCAAGGATCTTTAGTTAGAGCATCGGTTGTCTTCGGAGTGAGACGACTGACACGTTGATTTATATTTCGCTGTGAGTATGTAACTTGCATGTGGTTGAAGCTGAATACAGACGGACAGAACAAACGAATAAAGATAACTATCGGCGCAGGTCCTTTGCGTGGTACACCCCGACTTCTTTCTCCGATAGGTCAGTTAACAGGTAACAATTGGGTCCTACTACCTTCTGTATGCGGCTTTTCAGGAAATGCCGGTCCAGCCTGGCATTGTAATGGCCAGCTGAGTCACCTTGGCAAAAATCACGCCGAAAAACCTCATCCCCTTCTTTAAAATTGCAAGAACGTGACCTGAGGTTGTATTGTGCCTCGTTTGCACGTCCTGCAGCCTTTATCTTCAGTCCGATTTGTTGGCGGAGGTCTCCTAAACGCTCGTGGGACTCCAGCGCAACGACGGGATCTCCCAAACACTTTGATTGCCGTAAGAGCCTGTTTGACTTACCATGGCAAATCATGTGCTGTCCGAAGGCGATAAAGTAAGGTGAGACACCGGTGACGGAATGATAAGATGACCGCAGAGCGCACGTGATGGCGGACAATCTGCGGTCCCAATCTTTCTGAGTTGGGTGAACATAAGAACGGATCGCGGCTAACAGTGTGCGATTCAAACGTTCAGATGCATTAGACTAAGGAGAGTATATGAGCGTCAGTTGGTATTCGACGCCGTACTGTTCGAGTATGCCCTTAAACTGCCGAGATCTGAACTGCACTCCGTTATCCGAGTACAAACTTTCCGGTACCCCAAACACGTGGAATACTCGACTCTCTGGAAATTTCGCGAAAGGTGAAGTCGTAAACTTGCGAATAGGGTCCACCAGTGGGAATTACGAGAGCTAATCTAACACAGCAATAGCTCCGATGTGTCCCATAGAAGATCGAAAATATGGACCAAGAAGATCTATGTACAGACATTAAAATACACGTTCTGGGAAGTTGTATTGACACATGGTAGATTGAAGAGGCTGGTTGGGCGCCTTAGTGCCTTTACAGGTCTCCCAGGCGCTCACGTAGTCTTTGACCTGTGATGCCATTTTAGGCCAGAAGAAGTATTTCTTAAGTCACCGAAGCGTCCGACTGTAACCTCCGTGGGCACGTCAAGGATGATCATGTGCACGGAAAATCAGATGGTGTGTCATTTCCTCTGGTACCCAGAGTTTTCAGGACTCTTCTTCCTGCCATTGATCACCAGTGGCGTATTCATTCCGTCTATACACGTAGCCGTCTATCACTTTCAAATCAGGCAACTGTGTTTGTTGGGTCACGATGGTTTGCCTCAACTCCTTGTAGCTGTCTGATTTTAAATCAAAATCTATCTCAATGGGGTCCTCGCCATTCACTGTCAATTTTGCTCCCTCATCGGGAACGATGTTCTGGGTCCCTTTCCAGTGTTTGATGGAAAACTTGAACCATTGCAGTTTAAGACCCTATCGGGCCAGGCGTCCATATAAGTCGGCTTGGTTCATCAACCATTGTAGCGAAGCGTAGTTCGTGATGATTTCAAACTGGTGGCCTTCGATATAGGCTCGCAATTACTTCACAGCCATCACCGCTGCCAATTCCTGCTCGGACACGGTAACGTTCCTTTGGGCCGAGTTTAGGTTATTGGACATGAAGGCAATGGGAGCTTCCTCTCTTTCTTCGGTCAATTGCACAAGCACGGCCCCACTCCGTGTTGACTTGCATCACAATGAACGAAGAAGGGCTTCTTAAAGTTGGGGCTGTGCAAGACCGGAGCTGATGTTAAGGCTTGTTTTAGCTCTTCAAATGCCTCACGACTGAGTACGGTCCCTTGCCGCAGCATGTCTGACAGGGGCGCTGAAACTGTTGCATAATTCCAAACAAGCATTCGGTACCAACCACACACACCAAGGAAACATCGTAGCTGCTTGACAGTTTTTGGTAAGGGGAACTCGTCAACCGCGCAAGTTTTGTCTGGATCTGTTTTGATGGTACCATGTCCGATGACATGTCCCAGGTATCGAACTTCGTTCATGACAAACTTACTTTTTTGTACGTTGATGGTGAGTTCCGCCTTACTGATGTGCAGGGCTACTTCTTGCAGGAGTGGAAGGTGTTGGTCCAACGTGTCCGTGATGAGTAGAAGATCATCCAGGTAAATGAATACTTGGTGTTTCAGATGAGGTGGAATTACCTTGTCCATCAGCCAGGTCGTCATTTGCGGAGCGTTGCACAGGCCAAAATGTATTGTGACGAACTGGTATAATGGTCGTCCGGGCACTGCGAAGGCGGTCTTATCCCTCGACCCCTCATCGAGTGGAATTTGCCAGAATGCATCTTTTAGATCGAGACTGGTAATATAATTCGCTTCCGGCAGTCTCCCCAAAATTCCATCGATTAGTGGAAGAGGATAAGCATCTTTGATGGTCACTGCGTGTACTTTCCGGGCAACAAAGACAAAGGCGGACTTTTCCGGGCTTCACCACCAAGGTTACCGGTGAGGACCAGGCACTTTGGGATTCCTCTATAACCCCCAACTCGAGCATCCTATCCAACTAAGCATACACTAACTTCTCCATGGCCAGTGAGAGGGCATAGTGTTTCTGCTTAACTGGCTTACTATTGCCAACACCGATGACATGTGAGACCAGGGTGGTGCGGCCAAGGCCTTGGGCAGCGTAAGATGGAAAAGCAACGATGGACGCTTCCAGACGTTGTCGTTGGCGAGGCGTTAATTCTTGCCTGTCGGGGACAGACGTGAGTTCGTTGATATATCTAGTATTTAATGGTGCATTGTTGATTAAATCTGGGGCCAAACCAAATTGGAGAACGAAATCGACACCAAGATATACGTTCTGAGTCAGAGAAGGGACAATAAAGAAGGTAATATCCTTTGTCTGACCTCGGAACGTCACGGGCGTGGTTAATCCACCCTGGAAAGAATGCTTGGTGCTATCCGCGGTGCTGATTTCAGAGCACCAGGGATTAATCAAGGTAGGATGCAGATGGAGTACCTTCGAGCCAAGGCTCGAGGCAAGACAGTTGATACTGGCACCCGTATCAATCAGTGCAATCGCGATTTCGCCCAACACTTTGATTGGAGCGTAAGATCTGGTATCATTCTCAGAAACCTCCGAGATGTTACAAAAGTTTAATGTTTGACGGCAGGTGCGTACTCTCTTGCGGAAACTCCTCCAACAACGGGTTGACCATTTTGTTCTGCGCGGGCGAGAAAAGACTTCTTCGGAAGCAAATATTCACTCTCGAGCCACCCGATATTCTTGCAGTCGAACATGGTATGGCTTTAGTATGCGCATTTGGGGCTATCGAGGTTTTTCAGGCAGTGACTGCGGTAGCCGCTTCAATACTATCATTGGTGGGGCTTCCGGAAGAGAGGGAACATCCGCAGTCATAGTTGTCATGGCTGGTTATCGTCAAGGTTGTTGGGGTTGGCAGCTGGCTGGGGACCTATTGTGGGGCTTTAAGTACCGCTGAGGTGGTAGGGAACTCGATCGTCCATTTTTGGAGTGGCACAATCTGGGCAGTCCGGGAAATAGGTGTTCGCCTTACCGCAACCGAACAGAAATCCATCCGCTCTGCTCGACATGCAACAAACCGGTGTCAGTTTGTTTGCAGTTCCAGCAGGTCATGAGGTTCCCCACCGCAGCTACAGTAAGCTGATCCGACTCGATGTTTTCCTCCAGATCCGTGGTGTTATATTCTGGTGCCACGTTCACGATTCCAAGTCCTCGCTAGCAGGTAAGGTCGTTCCCGGAGGTCTTCCTCAATCGCCTCCAGTCGACTCACAGCCCTCAGCAGCGATTCCATACTGTGCAGTTCTGAGGTTGCGACATGGCGACGAAGTTCCGGCCTTAGGTTGCGTTTCAAGACCCTTAGCAGCTGTGTGGATGACATCGGCTTGGACTGCTGGTCGTTCAGCCGAAAGATGTCGGCCCGGTACTGATAAAAGGGCTCGTCCGGACGTTGCCATCTGGCATCGATTTTGTCCAGAACCCTCTCATCCATGTCAACTGTAGGGTACTCCATGCGGAGTTCCTCCTTTAGCCGTGACCAGCGTATGGATGGTGGAGCCGAATGTATCCGCCAGTAGGCTTCCAGTGCTACCCCCAGCATCGGCAAGTATCCTGCCAGCGCTTTGTGGTCGCTTGCTAACATTTCTTCGACCAAGGACTCCACCCGACCAATGAACAGTTCTACATTCATGGTGTCTGCCTCCCCGCTGAAATACAGATTCCAGCCCAGGATGATGCTGAGAATATGCTTCGGCTTCAGCATTTATGGTTGCTCCTGCGAAGCCACTGGATCTAGAGTCGGTGGTGGTATTTGGTTGAGTCGTGGCGGAAGGTCCCAGGAGTTCCAAGGTATGTAGTGAGATGGTGGGTTCGGATCCTCAGACGGATGGTACTCTGTTCTCCGAACATTGGTTGGCTGGTTCATGGTTGGGTCTCGAGGTCGTCATGCCGATTTGAGTCGTTGCAATCTCGTCTCGGTATCTTTGCAGCGACGTATGAAGGAATATATCCGTTCCACTTCAGTGTAACATTCACCGCAGATTTGGTCTGGTGAGCCACCTCCAAAAGTGATATTAATCTTGATGGACTCCTTGAGGAGGCTAACGACCCCAATTCTTCTTGCTTTATCATTCAAACAACCACACAGCGGATACATTTCATCGCCAATCCGCAGTCGAAGCTGACATGTGCCTGAAATGTTCATTGTGCTATCCTAAAATTTGCTATCTAATAAATGGAATAATAAAAGTGTAAATTAAACACTAAAATTGGCGCTATAAATAAAAAGTAAATATTAATAAGACAAAACAAATTTTATAAAGTGGCCTAAAGTGGTGACCTATAAGAACTCCTCACAGAAAAAGGCATGCTAAAAATTTTTAATTAAGTTACCATGAAAAAAAAATCGGTATTTCCATTCTATTTCTTTTCACAGGCAAGAACACCAATGGCACATTCCTACTGTTGCGTTACAGGGACTACTCTCTTGCGGCACCATAAGGACCAGAGTTTGGAAGTACTCCTTTGTCCGCAAGTTTTCACAAGTTACAATTTGTCAGCCCAGGGTTGAATTCTGACCCACAAGCAACGCGTGTCTTGTCATGAATAGTCATGGACTAATGAAAGGCACTTAGGCACCGCTTGGTTTGGGGTGCAGATCAGAATACGCCGCAAATAGGATGTTGGGATAATAACCTCCGAATACACATAGGGACTCTGATATCATTTGGCCTTACTAGTCATACAATGGTGGTAAACCACCAAAGTATAATTCAAAAGTAGATCCAAACGAAACTGATGTCCGAGAACAACACACGTCCGGAAGCTATTAGATTGCTGGGGCTCGATTAGTGCAATCTCCCCAAGTAGTTACCCACCCACGAATAATCTAGATACCTTGTAGGGACACCTAGAGACAATGGACTGTCTCGTGCTCACTACTGTTGATACAGCCGGGCTTTTTGGGCCCCACGTTAGGCGCCATTTTGTAGTGATCAGTAGATAAACAATGTCCTTGAAAGACTTCAACGATGGTTTAGTGCCTTGGTGAAAGAGGGTGGTAATATCAGCTGAGATTGGCCTTGTCTGGGGACGCGTGAACGCGCTGGCAGGCTAGCGTTGCGGTGTCGTGGGGCGGGTTCATTCCCCCAGCACAAGGATGAACCTAGTCAAAACAGACAGACTTGAGGAGACTTCGTCGTTACCCGACGATTCTTATGGCCCACAAATAAGAGTGGGGCAACCGGATGGATGTGGTGCCCCTCGCACTCGCCCAACCGGATCCAGATCCAAATGTTGACGTGGCCGTAAAGCTCCCATTTGAGCGGAAAACTCATACCAACCCTCTTTGTATGAGCCCTCCCATCAACGGGAAATATGGATGTGACCGATTTATGTCATAGAATTATGTGATCGGGGCACATAACTCTATGTCATAAAATGGGCACGTGAGTGGAAGGCCACTCAACCCGGCAACAGCCCCCGAAAACGACAAAATAGATGGAGCGCGCCCGATGGCTAGCCCATGTAATGTGGAAAGCCTTCCATCGTGGCAGGTCCTATACCCGTTCAGATAGCACAAAATGGAAAGACCGGAGGGTATATTTAACAATCCATTTTTATTCCCTAAAAGCGTTGAACAAAAATTGGCAATAAGCTTTTCTAATTTTCTTTTGTCGTATAAAAGTACAAAAAATGTTCGTTTTTGTATTTTACTTATATTGGTTTCCCTTTGTCTCTATTTAAATATGTACTTTAACATAGGTTGCGATGCGGTTGTGTCTTGCTGTAACATTTTGGTCTAAATCACGTTTTTCTACGACTCCACGAGCGCTATCAAGTGATATGTGGCGTTTTAATTTGATATATTTGTATACAATAAAAGCCTACGCGCAAACTTACAAAGCTTTTTAATTAAAACAAGTTGGGTAGACCGACCTACGCTCATGTCAGAAGTGTTTTGCACTCAACATACAAAATGCAGTAACCAGTAACGAATAAAATCAAGAAACATGTCAAAGACAATTTTGTTGGAGAAAATGTTCCACGTATGAGTATTAATTGTAGGTACTCATGTTCAGTCATTCATTAAATTGAATCAAGTGCTCAAGGCATGCACCTCACACGTTGATGCTGGGGAAAAATACTCGTAACTCAAAATTATTCAATCTTCGCATTGAAAACAGTCAGCATTTTGTTTTACGATTACTGATACCAATAACTGAACCAATTATCAAAGATATTCATGATATCTATCATTCCTGAAATTTTCATGCAAATCCTAACCAAGCTGTAGTGTCTTAGTCGGTAAAAAGCGCATATTGTTCCATAGCCATATGTTTCCATAGTAATACAGCGCATATTTTTCTACAGTAATACAATAAAATTCAGATCACAATAACTTCGTCAAATTCAAGAAAATGTAAAATCAATAAATCATACTATTACTAACAAAGTTGAGTGAATTTCGACTTCTCATGTATTTGTTGTTGTTGTACTTATGAAGGCCTGCATTCATGGTTTTTTTTCAGATTTTTCGGTTGAAAGGTGTTCAATCGCGAGAGGGGGGGGGGGGGGGGGTACGCGAAAAGTGCGTAAATTTTCCCTTACCCTACCCCCCTCGGTACCAATAAGGCAATTTTAAGACTTGTTTTGAAAAGATCTCATTGAGGCCTTTCCAACGACACCCTACTCGACTACTAATGGTGAAAAAATTTTTTTGAGGGGTCACCTCCCTATATGGGCAGACCCCCCTTAAGCCCCTTTGAAAAATATTTCCACCCTTGAACTTTCAAGAAGTCACCACTTCTGACCTTTCTGCAAAGTTTCATTGCTGTAGCTTCTATAGTTTCAGAGAAAAAGTGGTGTGACATACAGACGGACGGACGGACGGATGGACGGACGGAAGGACGGACACAGGTCGTGATTGCAATACGGTTTTGTATTTTAGTACAAAACCCTAAAAATAGAAAAAAGGAGCCTACTTTTCGCTACTAATACCTTTCTATTACATACTTGCAATGTATATGGGATAAAATTGGAAACAGATTTTTATATTAAATTTTTTCCTTTGTGGAAATAAGAAAAAAGTTTTACTTTTTCTTTATAGAAAATTGAATAACCGAAATAATATTTTATATAATATAGTGAATAACTGAAGTAATATTTTATATAATATAGTGAATAAATTTTTATAAAAAAGATAAAACAAAAAGCAAACGGGTACTCACCTACATCCACGCCGGGCGCCCGCTGGTGATGTGGTGAAATTGCTGTGTGAAGAAATTAAGGACACAACAACACTCGTGACTATACTAAGTAAACTTGAAAGCATGTAGGAAAAAATTGCTATTTTGTTTTAACTTTTGTAGGTAGTCTCTCCTCTAAATCCAATTTCGAATAGCTCTTCTCATAGTCAATGCATCTTAGATAGGCTTCAAGTAAAATTGCGCGTTGGTTTGAATTGAGTTCATAGCAACCTGTATACTTAATCTTTGTAAGATCTGGTTGGGTATGCTGTACTAACTCAAATGGGTTTAAAATGCATTTTCCAAGTGGCGAATATCGAAGATCATTTATCGCGTTGCAAACGCCCCATGTTCATCATCACCCTCAACATCATCATCATCAATCCAATTCATCCTTTATACTTACGATTAATTTTGATATTCACATACTGAATTTTTCAAACTGAGAATTTTCCCACAAGCAACAAGACGCATCGTCAGCAAAATGCACTAAATCAAGTTCATGTTTACTATTACTTGTACTCGTACACATCTTTTCTCGGATTGCTTTTTGGCTATGCGACATCTAGATAGTCAAAGTGAATATGCATTTTGCTGACGACGTTGGAATTTTGTTTGATGCTTATGTTTATGCTAGCAAGCAAGTAAAATTCTAGCTAAAATGAAAATAAATTAGTTAGTCATTTAACTCTATTCATCGGTGTTTTACTTAAAAGAAAGCTCTACGAAATTATCTCGGTAACAAGTGCCGTTGATAATTAACTAAGTAAAAGACTCCAAGGTAATATCGCGGTAACAAGTGCCGTTTGATATTAACAAATTCGCCTCGTATGAATACCAAACGATAGCGCGGTTTTAAGTACCGCCGTTGTCCGCAATTACACTATTCAACGCAATATCCCGATTCGAGTGCTGTGGATATTGAACAGGACTGATCCGTTCTGGTAAAGGAGCCAGATCGTAAACATTTGGCGACCGTGACAGGACTCATTGCACCCGTCGAGTTCAAGGACACATTCCGTTCCACATTCCGCATTCCCGTATTCGCATTCTTCACATTTAAAAGGGTCCGAATAGCTTCAACATGGAGAAGCTCATCGCCGACCTGGAGGTCACTGGAAAGGAAATTCGGAGGATCATCTCAAACGTGCACAGCGTAAGACTTTTGATTATTATCAAGAGCGATTGCGGCAGCTGGAAGAGGCATGGGAGCAGTTCAAGTCTACCGATACGGAGATCAGGAACCATCCTCACGTTCAACCGCAGGACGACTATTTCATCAGCGATTACCACACTTCCATTGTGTCACTTCATGCCAAATATAAAGAGTTGTTTGAGGCACAAATTCAGGTGCTTTCATCAAACATTGAAGCCAGGAAGGCACCTACACAAATCCAGTCACTATCGTCAAACATCGAAGCAAGGAAGTCACCCATTACGAGAGTGATTCAGCTAAGGATAATCCTAGACACCAGCTGCGGAGAAAGGCAAACACAATCAGGGGGCAGTTAGACCACGTTCTACGCAGGTTGGCGGAAACACCTTCTGGACAATCAATAGCCTTCTATAGAGTGCGAAAGCAAGCCGTTTCCGAGTACTGGCAGCAACTCGAAGCTTTACACCATCAGATCTGTGAAACAGTTGATTTTTTAGTCGACAGGACCAAGTTCTTAGTGCCAACGTTTCACTGACTAGCCATCTCCAGCCAAGTGGACCACAGCAGATGCCCATAAACGATCAAACTTTGAGATCCGATAGTAGCATGAAAATTAGGCTACCTAAAATAGAAATTCCGAAGTTAGACGGAAACTATTTAAATTGGCGTCAGTTCTACGACCTGCTTTCCGAAGTGCTTCGCAAACAGGATATTTCACCATGTGAAAAATTGTAGTATCTTCGAGCCAACCTATCAGGGGAAGCTAAAAATTTAATTAAGCACTTGCCATTATCCAATAAAAATTATTCTGCAGCCTGGCAGATCCTCAAGGAACACTACGAAAATCCGAGATTAATTGCAAATGCGCTATTGTCGAATTTACTTGGGTAATCACCTCACACGATTGAGTCAGCTGCAAATATCAAATCACTCCACGATACCACACGTGAATGTTTAAAAGGATTGGAGAACGTCGGAATCTCAACCACAGGATAGGATCCTCTGTTGTTGTTTATACTTATACGCAAGTTGAACAAAACTACTCACGTGCTGTATGAGCAGTCATTAGCTCATCCAAGACAATTTCAAACCACCAAAGGGCTCTTGAGTTTCTTAGAAAACAGATTCCAATTTCTGGAAGCGCTCGGCTCTAAACCCAAGGCAGAAGACAAAAAACGCTCAACATCCGCAAAGTCTTTAACTGCAGTGACCACCAATAACTGTATTGCTTGAAACGCATCACACCCACTTTTTGCGTGCAAAACTTTCTTGACCTTAACCCCCGAAAATCGACTCAAGCTTATTCAAAAGCACTCGAAATGCGTTAACTGCCTATTGTACGAGGGGAGCTTGCAGATATTTTTCCAAAAAACATAATACGTTGCTGAACCTCGACAAGAAGCAAGATGTAGCAGGAAAGAAAGCAGCTCAACGGCCAAAATTTGAAACCTCATCGTCCGTCACGAAACAAGGTATTCCGGTTAGGCAGGAAGGCGAAGCATCGTCCTTAGCTACCGGTATAGTAAAATCTCAAGCAAAATACATGATGTTGAGTACAGTGATAGTTACCATTCAAGGAAATGATGGCACCAATACCACGTGCCGAGCTGTTTTGGATTCAGGGTCCCAAGTAAATTTGCTATCAGAGCGAATATGCCAGAAGCTTAAATTGACCAAAGATTTGAGCAATCTTAAAATATTTGGCATTGGAATTGGGCGTCAGCGCTCAACAGTAAGAGTTAATTGTCTGCTAAAATCACAGATCACGGCATTCACGACAAGAGTAAAGGCTCATATACTTCCTTGCATAATATCCTAACAGCCATCGAGAGAGATCAACGTGAGTGATTGGAGAATTTCCGACAACATAAAACTGGCTGATCCTCACTTCTATCGGCCGGGCAAGGTAGATTTGTTGCTGGGAGTAGAATTTTACTATCAATTCCTATCAATAGGCCAGATAAAATTGGACAGGACCTTCCCAGTTTTCAAAACACTGTATTTGGTTGGATAGTTGGTGGATGTACAAGCGGAACAAGCAGCGATAATGTTACCTGCGGAGTTGGCATTCAAGATGATGCAACTTCACTACAAGTCGAACGATTTTGGAATCTGGACAGCTTGCCGCAAAGGAAGCAACACTTGTCTTCAAGTGAGAAGCAATGTGAAGCTCATTTCGCCCGATGGACATATCGCAACGCAGACGGCAGATATGAAGTTTCCTTATCCTTCACTACTGATTCATCCACGTTGGACGAATCAAAATACATGGCCTTGCGAAGGTTTTATAGTTTAGACTGCAAACTAGCACGTGAGCCCAACTTGCAGTGAGAATATGTTAAATTCATGGATGAGTATTTAGTTCTGGGTCACATGGAAGAAATCACTGAAGTTCCCAGCATACATTACTACCTTCTTCATCACTGCATCACCAAGCCAAACAGTGTCACAACCAAACTGTAGGTAGTTTTCGATGCATCGGCGAAACAACATCCAATGTAGCTCTTAATGATATCCTGCGTGCTGGTCCTACAGTTCAAGAAGATCTTTTTTCGATATTACTACGGTTGAGATAACATCGATACGTCCTAAGAGCAGATATTGAAAAAATGTATCGGCAGGTCAGTATCAGCCCAGACCAAAGAAGCTTCCAGCTAATATTTTGGAGACGCTCTCCTGAAGAATCAATGAAACAGTATCAAATGAACACCGTAACATATGGGACGCGACCAGCATCGTATTTAGCAACAAAATGTTTAGTGGACCCAGCACGTAAAAATCAGTCCGAATTTCCGTACGCATCCCAGGCACTACTTCAAAATTGTTACGTCGACGACATCATGACTGGAAGCAACAGCTTGTCGGAATCGTTGAAAACCCAATCAGAACTCAAAGCTCTGCTTTCCCAAGCCGGATTCAACCTAAGGAAATGGTGCGCGAATGACAAACGCTTACCAGATCAAATTTTGAATCAAGACATTCAGCTGTGCCTCGACTTCAATGAAAGCAGTGATGACTACATCAAAACCCTAGGTTTGACTTGGTCGCCAGCATGTGATATCTTCAAATGAAGTTGACTATGACCAGTTTAAATAGATATACAAAACGCACCGTCGCGTCGGACATATTCAGCATATTCGACCCTCTAGGACTCTCAGCCCCAATCGTTACGACCGCAAAAATAAACTTCAAGCTATTTGGAAACTAAAGCTAGACTGAGATGCTGCTCTGTCTATGGAAATACACACACGATGGACAATCTTCCGCGAAGAATTAAAAACCATTGAAGATATTGTTATACCACGACACATGTACTCCCACGGCCTACCAAGGTCAAGACAGCTTCACATATTTGCCGATGCCTCAACTGAAGCTTTTGGTGCTGCCGCATATATACGCTCTGTCAAGCAGGAGAACATTATCCTTGTTCGATTACTTTGTGCTAAATCACATGTAGCACCCATCAAGACGATGATCCTTCCCAGGTTAGAGCTTTGTGCAGCAAAATTGGCTGCAGAACTGGCAGATTGAATCAAACAGATTCTCAACATAACTGACGTTCCAACTTATTACTGGATTGATTCTCAAAAAGTTTTATCCTGGATACAATAGCAATCATCAGACTTTCACACATTTGTTGCGAATCCTATTGGCGCAATTCATGAGCTTTCAAATCCGGAGCAGTCGCGGCACGTAGAAAAAAAAACAAATCCAGCTGACATTTTAACGCGACCCATAGCACCGAGCAAACTCAAAACCTGCTATTTATGGTTTTTTCGGTCCCTGCCTGTCTACACGGCAGCGAAAAAGAGTGGCCAGTGGCTTGCAAAGCACACGCAACCTCAGAGAATGACGTGGAATGGAAACTAACTTCCCTAGCAGCTATGACTTCAACCAACTTCGTTTTCGGAATCGGACACAAAAACTCGTTTGGCAGATTGTTACGGATAACTGGGTATGTTCTACGATTTATAAACCGGTGCAAGAAGCAAACCTCAGAGAACTCCAAGTCCAACTCTAGCATTAACCCAGTTAGAAAGGCAGCAAGCACTACGCATCATCGTCACCCGTACCCGTAATGAAATGGCCTCTTGGCTGAATAATCCGCACGTACAAGGGCAATGATGGCTTTGTTCGAGTTGTTGACCTCAAAACTGAAAACAATATCTTGACCAGGCCTATACATAGGCTCGCGCCATTACCCACAGAATCCGTAACCTTTCCAGGAATTCCGAATTCTACCGCGGAAATTGATGAAGAGACGTGAAACCAGGCTCCAACCACCGCTGTGAAGGATCCTCCACTTCGTCGAAAACACCACTCATCTAGCGATACAAATCCTCAAAGTGAAGGAGCACCCAGCAAAAGGAAGAAACTCAGCCGTGGAGCGTTACTCACAACGTTAATCGCTTCCCTATTAATGCCTACTAGTTACGCCAATCCAGCCAAATTTGAAGCACGCCGATTCAACAACACATTCGGAGTCAACTTTGAGAACATTGGGAAAATTTTTCATTCCACAGATGAATGGAAAATCATAGTGTACTATGACTTATCCCCATACTGGGATGAAATGACGTCCTTTTCGCATGCAACAACGGCCCTACAGCGCTTCTGCGACCTAATTATACATAAATCAAATTGTGAACATCTGCTGCTTCAATTTGAGCAAGACCAACGCGAACTTAAACTCGATAATAACTTACTTGCGATCAAAAGAATGAAACGAGGTGCACTCAATGTAGTGGGGAATCTCGCGAGCTCATTGTTTGGAGTGTTGGACTCGAAGTACGCGGAGGAAATGTCTGCCACTATCAGTAACATTAAAGCCGATCAACACCTTCTAATGAAGTTACTTAGAAATCAAACATCAGTTGTAGATTCGACAATCAACTTGATAAAGATCGACCAAACAAGCGCTCAACAAAAATTTAGCAGAATTGAACAAAAAATCAACTAAATACTAAAAAAGATAAACGCAAATGATACGGACGATACCCAATAAAGGATTTTTCCAAACAATGACCACTCTTTGTCTTTAGCTAGTAGCAACCGCATTCAATCAACTATCATTGATGTGTTGACCGATGCTCGTCACGGAACTCTAAATCCTCTACTATTATCACCACAACAGCTTCATGAAGAGCTAAAAATTATAAAGGGTATATTACCTACAGGATCGCATCTACCTGGCTACGACGACGATGTATTGACGTTATACCGATTGATGAGGACTGCTGGAAGTATCGTGGATAATTTTGTCATATTTACCGTACAAATACTCCTTACTAGACGTGTGTAACGCATCAAATTTTGATGCGCTGATACATTGATACCAGCGCCAGCAATGGTATCAACGCACTGCGCTGATACCATTGCGCTATGATACTTTGATTTCATACGACTAACATATGCTTCATATATTTTGCGCTTTTGTCTGCATTGATACCATTCTGCTGCGATACCATGATCGCATGCTTCTATGCTTGGTACACTGGGCGCCACAGCGCAACGTAGCGCTAAGCCAAATGGCTTGGCATCGCCAATGCCAGCGCAATATACAGATATAGGGTTTTCCAATAAGAGGTGTTATTTTGATATTAAAAGAAAAACTCTATTTTTTAATATAAATGATCAGTTGTTTATTTAATTGTAAAGAAAAAGGTATGCCTTTAATAGTGAAAATAACATCAGGTAAATGACCACCACGACCACGCTTACAGGACCTTATCCTTTTCATGAAATTTTCCATATCAAATTGCAAGCTGGCTGCCCTATGTCCTCAATAGCCTCACAAATTCCATCTTTAAGGTCTTGAATCGACGCTGGGCTGTTGGCGTAGACCTTCTCTTTCACGTGGCCCCAAAGGAAAAAGTCGCAAGGTAAAATCAGATCTATTCAAAATAACACCTCTTATTGGAAAACCCTATAATAGCATAGGAGAGCCGGCAATGATATTAACGCACTGCGTTGATACTATTCTGCTGCGATACCATGGTCGCATGCTTCTATATTTGATACCATGGGCGCCGCGGCGAAATGTAGCGCTAAGCCAAATGGCTTGGCATTGCCAATGCCAGCGCAATCAACTGTGTTGATGCCAAGCGTTAAATCTCTCGACAAAGAGGTTGATGCCGAAATGCGCTACTGCACTGCTGATACCGAGGCTTGGTATCAACGCAGTGGTATCATTTATAGTTCTTCAATGCGATTGCGCGGTGCAGCGCTGCGTTACCCATGTCTACTCCTTACTGATAAACGCAACAACTCATTATTCAACTTGACTCCGCTACCCGCAATAGTAAATAAAACGCTGGTTTCAATAAAGTTGTCTACCAAACTACTCGCCGTTAATGCTCACCAAGACACCTACTTCATAATGACTGAAGCCTAGCTTAACACGTACTTAAAGATAGAGAATCAGTCCTTTCTTTGCGACAAAGCAGGTCTTGTATACCACACTGGCGCACAGTTCTCATCTTGTGAAATGACCCTGTTGACAGCTGAGTCTACGTAAACTTGTCAAACCGAAGTCATCCCGCTGAAACACAGCTGGGTGCAAGTTGCTGACAAAAATTAGTGAACTTTTGGTTTACCACAGATGCCACTACAAGTGGTATGAGGAAACCAAAATTTTCAGCTCTAACTAGGCGGAGCCGGAATACTTACCCTGAACCCAGATTGCGTGATGAAGCACGATTCAGTTACCATTTTAGGGCGCAACGTCATCTCCAGTCAAGTCAACAGCTCATTCAAAGGCAGAAATATTGTGATTGAAATTCCATCACCTGTACCAACCATTTTACTTCCTGGAGATGACGAGGAGTATCAACCACAACGAAATTTGTGGGATAACCTACAACAGACCCTTCGTAAGAAGACCTTTGAGTTTTCAACTCATACGAACCACCAATCCGTGGCGTATCACACCATCCCCGGTTACGCATCAATCATACTGATCCTGGTCATTATGAGTGGAGCATTCTGGAAGTGCCAAAACAGCAGCCGCAAGCAGAAGCCTATTCCGGCACCCCGGGCGTACAACAAACCAGATTTTTCAATTGAAATACAACCATAATATTGAACGACATTCAACGAGGGGAGAATTTTCATCATCGCCCCCAACATCATCGTCATCAATCCAATTCGTCCTTCATACTTACGAGTAATTTCATAGTTGCGAGTAATTTGATATTCACACACTGAATTTTTCAAACTGAGATTTTTCCCACAAGCAACAAGACGCATCGTCAGCAAAATGCACTAAGTCAAGTTCATGTTTACTATTACTTGTACTCGTGCACATCTTTTCTCGGATTGCTTTTTGGCTATGCGACACCTAGATAGTCAAAGTGAATATGCATTTTGCTGGTGACGTGGGAATTTTGTTTGGTGCTTATGTTTATGCTAGCAAGCAAGTAAAATTCTTTTCGTATATAAAGAACTGAAATGAAAATAAATTAAGTAGTCATTTAACTCTATTCATCGGTGTTTTACTTAAAAGAAAGCTCTACGAAATTATCTCGGTAACAAGTGCCGTTGATAATTAACTAAGTAAAGGACTACAAGGTAATATCACGGTAACAAGTGTCGTTTGATATTAACAAATTCGCTTCGTATGAATACCAAACGATAGCGCGGCTTCAAGTGCCACCGTTGTCCGCGATTACACTATTCAACGCAATATCCCAGTTCAAGTGGTGTGGATATTGAACAGAACTGATCCGTTCTGGCAAAGGAGCCAGATCGTAAACACCCCATTCAAGTTCAAGATTAGAAACAGGTTTTATTTTAACATTGTTGGCCTTTTCAAAGAGATTCTTATTTCTATCGTTCTCTCATAATTCAATATTAATGCTGTTAATTCTTGTTTTGAGTTAATAACCGAAAAACGCACGAATGTAATCATTCCAAACACTTTTAGATTTCCTAGATTAACAATACACAATTGCTGTGTTATAAACTCCGCCCTGCCCTAAGTGGCTTCTGAGTTTGCTTCGCAATGTAAAACATAACGCATCTATTTCGCTCTAATAGTTGTAGCAAATTGAGTAGCTTTAAACACACAATTACTGTCCTTAAGTCTTCCTTCAAAGTCTCCTTGTATTGAGCGCCACAACTCTAGTTTAAAAAGTGGCAAAACAATGCCAGAAAACTCCTTCAAAACTTCTGTATTGTTGAACCATTGGCATCAATGCATGATTACGTCCATTAATTTCTTGTTCTTCTGTACCCAGCCAATTTGAGTCCTTAACAAGAACAACATGATTTCTTCAGAATAATCAATGTCCATGTACATCACCGCATATAATTAACGGTGCTTCCAAAACTATCCTATACGATTCCGTGGTCTAGTAAATTATACGACGGTAAGACTTCAAACGTTCTAAACTCCCGCTAAACAAAGTCACGTTTGAGTTGAGATTTGTCGCCGTGTATAGCACCGCTTCGCACACCAAAGCTCCGAGTATAACACGAAATGTGATCTACTCCACGTTTAGTTTCCGTGAAAACAATAACTTTAAACGATGCATGAATCATTAGGTATTAGCAATCAGTTGGCGTTTCTGAAGCTCTTGCGTATGATTTATGGGAGAAAACTGAACTAAACCGCTAAAACGAACTCAGCTTTAACACGCAACACAAGCGTACATTGCTGACGGGCAATGTACAATCGATACACCCCAATATTTATTTTCCTGATAAATTTCTTTCACTTTCAAAAAGCAAAATTAGATGAGAATCACTTCACTAAATTTTCCGCTTCAATTTTGCAACGCCCGACCAAATTCTCCCCGGAAACTTTATTTCTTTCGCGTCGCCGTGAAGGTGAATAGCACACTCCCCGATCCGCCACCATAGCTCGTCCCTCTTCTTTTGCCCGTGTCGCCACCGGTAAAATTGAATCAGCTGCCCACTCAGCTGAGCTCGAATGCATTTCATTGTGTAATGCACCGTTGGCCTGCACTAAATCAGTGTTTCCACATTCTAAATGTTAATGGGCAGATTTAAAATTTTTTTAAAACCAAAATTTAACTGGAGTAGAGAAATTTTAAATGAACTAAAGAAAATTTAAATGAAGTGCAGAAATTTAAATGAAGTAAGGAAATTCAAATTAAGTGAAGAAATTCAAATGAAGTAGGGAAATGAAAATTTTAAATAGTAATAAAAATTAAATTTCATGAAGAATATGATTAAAGGAAAGCGTTTAAATTTACTATCGAGGAAAGTTGATACGAAGTTACATTTAATAATAATAATAAGAAGCAAAATTATTTTACAAATTACAATTACAGGGGAAATAATGACATTTTTTTAAATCTGCCATTATAATTTTGGATAGGAGATAGGAGGGCTTTTGAGCAGTTTGCTAGTGTGACTGCTCGATTACTACAAATGCGGGGTTTGCAAATTAATTGTTTACCACAAAAAAACAATTGTCGTATGTGCTGATATTGTTATTCTGGTGCAATTTCCTTGCAAACGTTTAAGAGGGCACCACTTTTGACCTCTATCTTCTTCTTTGCACTATAGCCTCTCTCGGGGCTTCGCTACTGCAAAAAGCGCCTCCAACTGTCTCGGTCCATTGACCATGTCCTCCAATTTCAAAATCCGAGCAGCGATGAACTGTCTTCGTCGACCGAGTCAGACAAGCGTTTCCTTGGTTTCCCCACTGGTCTCCGGCCTTCAGTTCTCCCAACGAGTACCTTTTTGGGTATCCGTTGTTCGTCCGTACGATTCATGTGGCCAGCCCATTGCGATTTCCGCAGTCTTACAATCGTTAAGACCTCCGGGTCGTCAAAAATTTCATGCAGCTCATGGTTGTATCGAATTCGCCGTTGACCCCGCCTAGGTTCGCTCTGATTATTCGCCTCAGGACCCTTCGCTCAAAGGCATTCAATATATTTGCGGATGCTTGGGTTAGGGTCCATGTTTCATACCCATAGCATAACACAGGTCTTATCACAGATTTGTAAACTTGGAGCTTTGTTTTCCTGTGTATGCAGCTGGTCTTCAAGATCGTCAATACTGATTAAAAAATTTTATTTGCAAGCTGTATTCTTCGGCGTATTTTGTCTCTTTCATTGCCCGTTTTCGTTAGTTTGGCGCCTAAATACACAAATTCGCTAACATTTTCGATACTGTATTTGCCAAGTGTAATATTTTGTGTACTTCAGGTATTTTTCCTCGACAGCGTCATGAGTTTTGTTTTATTTTCATTGCTCTCGCTTCGCTGTCGAGTTTTAGGAAGAGTTCGCTACCTGCAAACAGCGCCTCTAACTGTCTCGGTCTATTGACCATGTCCTCCAATTTCAAAATCCGAGCAGCGATGAACTGTCTTCGTCGACCGAGTCTAACAAGCGTTTCCTTGGTTTCCCCACTGGTCTCCGGCCTTCAGTTCTCCCAACGAGTACCTTTTTGGGTATCCGTTGTTCGTCCATACGATTCATGTGGCCAGCCCATTGCAGCTTCCGCAGTCTTACAATCGTTAAGACCTCCGGGCCGTCAGAAATTTCATACAGTTCATGGTTGTATCGAGTTCGCCATTGGTCCCCGCCTAGGTTCGCTCTGATTATTCGCCTCAGGACCCGTCAATCAAAGGCATCCAATATATTTGCAGATGCTTCGGTTAGTGTCCATGTTCCATACCCATAGCATAACACAGGTCTTATCACAGATTTGTAAACTTGGAACTTTGTTTTCCTGTGTATGCAGCTGGTCTTCAAGATCGTCAATACTAAATAAAAAATTTTATTTTCGAACTGTATTCTTCGGCGTATTTTGTCTCTTTCATTGCCCGTTTTCGTTATTTTGGCGCCTAAATACACAAATTTACTAACATTTTCGAAACTATATTCGCCATGTGTAATATTTTGTGCACTTCAGGTATTTTTCCTCGACTGCGTCATGAGCTTTGTTTTATTTCCATTGCTCTTGCTTCGCTGTCGAGTCTCAGGAAAAGTTCTTTGGCAGTTGTTAATGACCGTGACAAAATCTTTATGTCGTCTGCATAGGCTTCTACTTGGCTCGACTTGAATGGTAATGTACCTCGCGTATTGACAGGTAGCTTCCTTATGACGTACTCCAGAACCAAATTGAAAAGCAATGGGGCCGGCCCATCTCTCTGTTTCATTCTGATATTTGTTTCAAAGGCATCGGTGAGTTGGTTATTGAAGCGGACTTGAGAGGTCGTGGACGTCATTATCATTTTGGTAAGACAGACTAATTTGGCTGGGATGCGAAAGCAAAGCATTATTTGGTACAGTACGTAACGATCAATACTATCGTATTCTTGCTTAAAGTCAACGAAAATTTGGTGAACGTCTACATTGAACTCCCAGCACTCTTCAAGTACCTGTTTGACTGTGAATAATTGGTCTACCATCGATCTGCCTGCTCTAAAACCACCTTGATACTCCCCAATAATACTGTTGGTGCATGATCCGATTTTGTTTTCAAAGATCTCTGAAAATATTTTGTACGCCGTACAAAGTAGTGATATACCTCTATAATTTTCGTACTGTAGCTACCCACCTTTTTTGTGGATAAGGAATATAATTGATTGGCTCCACTCTTTCGGCATATGTTCTTGTTGCCATATGTGCTGAATGACCTTGTGAACAGCTTGATGAACACTACTGCCACCATATTTGATGATCTCCACTGGAATCTCATCGATGCCTGGTGTTTTATCATTCTTTTGGGCGTTGATGGCGGAACAAACTTCATCCAGCGTTGATGGGGCCAATGAGAGCTATCCGCAGACATCAATCAGCTCCGATGTTATGGAGCTGTGCGGAGGATCAAGGAGGTTCTTGAAATATGATGCCCATCTTTCCTTAATCTTGGTTTCATCAGCGATGATATTGCCGATGTCTTCATGACAGAGCGTGGTTTTGAGCTGATAACCACGTTTCAGGCTTTTCACTCCTTTGTAGACAACCATACAACAACCATGTTCGCTAAACTTACATCTATACTTCTCAATTGGTCGTCATAGTATTTTCTTTTGTTAATCTTAATTATCTTATTCGCTACTCTTCTGAGATTTTCATAGTTATCTCTCTTCGTCCTGGTTTTCCTACCTACGTATATTATTCTTTATACGCCTGATTCTTTTTATTTAACGCATTTTGGCACTCATCATCAAACCAATCATTCCTCTTGCGCCGGGCTTGATGTCCGATCGTCTGTTCTGCCACGGTCCTAATAGCCGCTTTCACTCCCATTCAATTGTAACTCAGATCAATACTTGATCAAATTAACCTACCGATGTCGTATGTCAAAGGTATATTTGGCGAAGACCAGCGCGGTGCAAAAATTTGACATCGAAAGGCCCCAAACGGCGTCTGTGGCTGAAAATTTCACGGAGATCCTCGACAATCAGCTGGCACCATGTTTGACCTACGTAGAAAATATTTCACAATCCCCTTAACATGGTGTGTTGTATACATACTTACAAGTTAAGCCATTAAAACCTTTCCATGAAAAATATTCATTACTTCAGTTGCTACTAAAATAGCGAATTGCGCTTGATCCTGCGTGAAAATGATAAAAGCTTGTTAATGATTGTGATACAACAATGATTTATTTTCCACCTTCAATTTTAATTCATAGATACATATTGCTTGCATGTTATATTTTGTAAAGCGCGTGCACTACCTGGATATTGCAACATGGACTATTTTGTCAAGCGCGTGCATCTTTTGAATTAAGTTCAACATTCTTCAATTGAACTTTAAATTGATTTGCTTGCGAAGATTGATTGAATGAATTCGTACAATTATTTGACTGTAAGCAATTTTACAAGTATAATTAAGTTAAATGAACTATTAATTGCTTACAGAATTGAATTAATGTATGAGAAACAAAATAGATTATGATAATTTGCTTGAATGTTGGACTTGGAATTTTTTATTGAACTTATGTTATTCTTAATAGTACATTGAACTTAGAATTATTATGTTATTCTTAATGATACTTAGAATTTTCGTTGACATTTACAATTTTTCTTAACATTTAGAATTTTCCTTAACATTCCGCCCACCAAGACCGACAGGGTCTTATAAACGGTGCTCGCCATACCAGGTGGCAAATGTAGAAGGTTGTGATGTGACACTGATATTGGTGGTGTTGCTTCGCATGTAGCGGTAGATAAAGTTGATAGTAAGTGAGGCAAGGACAGCCCAGAAAGAGTTATGGAAATCGTTGAGAATGTTTTATGATGCTTGACAACTTGCAAATCGACATTTTAAATTTCTGTTGTTAGCTCTTCCTGCTCGGTTATAAGCACTGTGAAGGATTCCTCTGGCCTGATAACGTTTGATACGTTAAGCGGCTTGATGTCAGTATGATGTAGTGAGATATTGAATTCCGGTATTGTTTGTGAGATGTATATTGGAAAGGAGCCTCCTACTTGGCTCTTCTTGAGCTTGCAGCTGGCAATCCTGGGTAAGCTTTATAATTCCTGTCCCGTTCATTAGAATATCTATTCGAATTCTCTGACAAACTATTTGTGCATGGACTGGTTGTGGCGTGAAGAATAGCCATGCGTTGGTTGACATCATTTGCTGGAAAATTAGTGACGACGTTTGAAAGGAGGTTTGGGGATATGATGGTTGATTGTGTAAACTGTACAGCTCCCTTATCGCACAATTTGCTTAAGCCTTTATGTCGATTAGGATAGTGCTGGACAAAAGATAGGTTCCGGTTGTTAGTTCTGGCGCCCTTGCCAATTGACTGCTTGTTGTCTCAAAATAAACCTGATCGTTATAATTGACTCCTATAATCGAGCTGGTAATGCTGAATTCTGCAAATAGTGTAGAGTTCAGATGAAAGGGGATTGCTGTTGGCTTAATGAGGTTGAACTTGCAATTGTCAATGATCGGTAAATAGCCATAAGTTTTGATGCTATTTTCGGTTGAGTCAGTTACGAGTTTTGATATTGCAGAATGTAAAATTTCAAGGCGAGCTGGCAAAAGGGATTGCGTATTTTGAATTGTTGCTTGAATGATTGCGAGTTTAATGCAGTCTAGTATTCCTTCCTTATTGTTGATTGCTGCCATAATGTTGTTATGTTTGACATACACTTCTTTAATGAAATTAATAGAACGTTGATATGTTGCCAAAAACTGGATAGTCAATTGATTTACATCTACCCTAGAGAGCCATATTCTTGGTTCGTTGATCTGTTCAAGGCCTTTGTTCAGTTGGTCAGAGAATCGTCTAAGTTGCTGGTTGATTCTGCTGGATGTTGTGTTAAGCTCCTTTGTTGCTTGGAGTATAATTAACTTTTGATGGTTGATAAGGTTCTTGAGAGTTACCTGGTTTGTGGACAAGTTTTGAACGTCTGTGATTATTTCGTCGTTGACTCCAAATACTGCCGTGAGCATTTGGCTAAAGGCTTCACGTTTCCTCCGGTGGTGCATAAAACGCAACAGATTGATTTTATGTTGAGTATCGTCGATCATCTCCGATATATGGTGGACTAAATCCCAGCAGTGTACCTTTTCAGTTGTTTGCTTGCCCAAGGAGCACATAGAACGTAAACTTGAATTTGTACTTTGCATATTTTTTTCATCAGTCGCCATATCGGATAATGGAATTTCAATGTTAATTTGTAAAGCTCCTCGGTTGATGTGTCCTTTCCCAACTTCTTCTATATAAAGACCGCCATTTAAATCCATTATACTAGCTTCCGATACAGTAGGAGATGGGAACACTCCAAGGACTAAAAGTGTAGTGAGCAGAACTGTTGAAATACTGGGCAGGAGTTTCTTTCTCCTCTTTTTTGCTTCAATAGCTTCGGTTGTCGATCGTTTGATTGCTGCGTTGGATGATAGTTGATTGAGGTGTTTCCGAGCTTATTTCTGGTGACTGTTCTTCGGTGTCATTGAAGGGTAATTTGCAAATTTTCACAATCGGTCACTTTTTGATACTTCAATTCATCTTGATAGAAACTGTTCGAACTAGGCCGTCTTGTCCTGGATGTGTTGCTACAATTCTTGCTAACGGCCATTTCATCGATGGAATGTTGTCTGCTTTCACTAGCACAAGTTCTCCTACTTTTGGGTTATCCTTTTTCTCCAGCCACTTTGATCTCTGCTGGAGACAGTTCAAGTACCCTCCTGTCCATCTCCTCCAGAAGGGGTGCTTCATTTGCTGGAGCAATTGCCATCTTTTCAAAAGAGTGCAGCTTACTTCACAAGTTTCGTCCTTAACCTCAAACAGATTTTCTCCAGTGAGGAAATGTCCTGGGGTTAACGTGGCTATATCGTTTGGATCTTCACTTATTTGTGTTAATGGACGTGAATTCATGCATGCTTCAATCTGAGTTAGCAGCGTATTTATTTCTTCTATATTTAATATTTTATAGAAGTGTGCTTTCATCGACTTCACGCCGGCTTCCTAGAGTCCGCCAAAACGTGGACTGCTGGGAGGGATGAATTTCTATTGTATACAGTGATTGGCTACCTCAGAAGAGCACGTTTGAAGGGACGTTCTGTAGATGGCTTGGAGTTGCTTATTGGTTCCCAAAAAATCGAAGCCACAATCGCTGAATATTGTTCGGCATATTCCTCGTCTTGCCACAAACCTCCTGATAGCCGCAATGCATGCATTTGTGGAAAGATTGGATACCAGTTTCAAATGAAACGCTTTAGTGGCCATACAAACAATGTATGCCTTTGTAGTTTTGGCACCTCTTCCACCATTCCATTTTATCTTAATTGGCCCAGCGTAGTCAATGCCTGTTTGTAAGAAGGGTTTTTCCAACTGCACTCTCGAGGCTGGAAGGTTTCCCATGAGTTGAGTTTTTGGTCTGGCAGTCATTTTGAAGCATGTAATGCATTCTTGACGAACTTTCTTCACCTGAGTTTGTCTTGAAATTATCCAGTATTTTAAACGTAGAGTATTCAAAGTCAGATGGTGACCTCCATGTAGAGTCTGTTGGTGAGCTTGCCGTATCAATAGCTTTGCGAAGTGACCCCTTGGAATAATAGCAGGGTGTTTTGCTGTATGGGCTGTATATGCAAGCTGAATGCGACCACCCATCCTAAGGATACCTACACTATCGATCCACGGGGTAAGGAATGAAATACGACTACTTCTATGAACACCATCAGCTTTTGTGATTTGTTCAATTTCCTCTTTGAAAGCGTGAGCTTGAGACAACCGTATGCATGTGTTAGCAGCTTCCTTGAGTTCAGCTTCTGATAAGTTTTCTGATCGTTTCATATGAGGGTGTTTGGTATTGAACGCAAATCGTTGACATAATGTGACGATTCTGTTGAGTTTGTATAAAGATGAAATCCTTGTTAGGGTTCCTGGTTCTGCTTCCATGGTGCTTATTAAGGATGTTATCCTTTCTTCTTCTCCATGATATGTTGTCTGTATTGCTGCCGGCATTTGGATGGTGCGAGCGCTGAGCCATGGTGGTCCTGTCCACCAAAGGGTGCAGTTAACTAGCTCTTTTGGAAACAATCCCCTTGATGCCATGTCAGCTGGGTTGTCGTGCGTACTAACGTGATTCCAGCGTTCAATGGAACTATGCTCTTGTATTATGCTGACTCGATTAGCGACGTACACCTTCCATTTGATAGGAGGGCTTTGGAGACATGACAGCACAACAGTTGAGTCTGTCCAATAAAATTTTAAAACGTTCTTCCAATTATAGGCATTTATGACTTCAGTCATTAGGTTTACTTGCAAAACTGCTCCATTGAGTTCTAGCCTTGGAATTGACTGTGCCTTGACTGGAGCTACCTTCGATTTGGCTTTGAGCAATGTGACCTTTGTTGCTGAAGGTGTAATTACTCGGATATTTATAGCAGCTACATAGGCAGTTGATGACGCGTCACAGAATCCGTGCAGTTCAAATTTATGTACTGGACTCAACTCTATCCATCGTTTTATCCTTAAGGAGTTGTTGTCTCATTTTTGTCCATTCCTTTATTGTCGTTGCATCTAACGGATAATCCCTCCCTTTGCTTTCTAGCCACAGTTTTTGAATGGTAGTTTTGCCGATGATGATACATGGCTGTAACCAACCGATTGGGTTGAATAATTGGCCGACTTCTTTTAAAATCGTTCTTCTGGTGAATATTTGAATTTCGCTTGGTTTTGATGTAGAAAGGGAAAATTCATCCGTTGCTGGGTGCCATTGAATACCAAATGTTTCAATATTCTCCGTAGCTGCTATGTTCAGAGGAAGCTTTGTTTTCCTTTCTGCTATTGGTATCCATTCAAGCGATTTCAGATGATTACCATTTCCTTAAGTGAAATCCCCCTTTCTTTAGAAAACTCCGGAGGTCTGCTTGCAATCGTAATAAATCTTCAACTTTGTCTGAACCCGTCATCAACGTAAAAATCTCTTACCGAAATTTGCCCTGCTTCTGGATATGAATTTATCTCGTCCGCTGCTAGCTGATGTAGCGTCCGTATTGCAAGGTACGGTGCACTAGCTGTTCCATACGTCACTGTATTTAATTGGAAATGTTGAACAGGATCAGTTTGGTTAAAGCACCACAGAATCCTTTGAAAATGTTGATCTCTGTCGTGAACTAAGATCTGTCGATACATCTTTTTGATGTCAGCTGCGATGACATATTTATGTTGCCTCCACCACATTAAAAGATGTAACAGAGTTCCTTGAATAGTATGTCCGGTGTGAAGCATGTCATTTAGAGACTTTCCCTTGGAATCCTTTTGTGACGCGTTAAATACCACTCGTAGTTTAGTCGTCTTAGTACCTTCTTTTACCACGGCATGATGTGGGAGATAGTAGGCTGTTGTCATCTTCGTCCGGTCTGCTGGTACCTTCGACATGTGACCTATGTCAATGTATTCCCTCATAAAGATTCGATACTGTTCGTAGAGCTCTGCGTTTCGTAATAGTCGATGCTCTAATTGTCTGAATGGTATGTGTCCAATCTTTTGCGTGTCACCGATATTTGCTAATGGATCCGTTCCACTTTTAAATGGCAAACTGACAGAGTATCTACCAGTTAGGTGACGACATACGGTTTGTAAATAATGAGTTTCATTATCCATTTCTTCCTTGGTTAAGCGCTTTGCTGTAGGAAGTTCTTAAGTCTCCCAAAATAGTCGTAGTGTTTCCTCGAAGCCTTGGTATGAGACGAACGCGCATATTGATGCTGATGTTTTCCATGGAACAGATCCAAAGATCACTCATCCAAGCTTTGTATTCTGCGCACAGGGCTGACCGGGCAGAAGCCCTGGTAACAGTAACCGATCGTAGAGGTCAGCTCCGACCAGAATGTCAATAAACGTTCGTTAAACCTTGGATCGGGTAAATCGCTAATCGACAAACCTTGCGGAATAACCAATGGAATCTGAATGCATGGCAAGGGTGCGGTGATTGTGCTGAGAAGCAACGGAGTGAAGACCAGTTCTTCTTGTTGACCGTTTGCGGACTGAACAACAGCGCGTAGCTTCGTTTCTTCTCTGGAGGTGACATTTTCCACGGCTCCTATGCCACTGATTTTGAACTTTGACCTGTTGCACCTTGCTTGTAACAGATTGACTGCCGACTCACTTATAAAAGAACGCGGCTCGGAACGTCAAGTGTTCAACCTTTATCTGCGCTGTGGCCAGTAGTATGTAATGCTGCTTAGTATATGCTCCATGTTCTTGTATAGCCATCGATGCAGGGCTCTTGGATGACTATGGAGGCTCTATGGTTGATGAATGCAGCAATGTGTTATGCTTCTTTCCACAGAAATTGCATCCATGCGTCGACGAGCACTTCTTAACTTGGTGTTGTCCAAAGCAGTTGAAACATAATTTTGATTTTTGATGACATCTTGACGAGTTTGAACGTTAGCTTGTTTGAATGCATTGCATTCAAAAGGCTTATGTGCTGCCTTGCACATTGGACAAACGAACTTTAAATTCACTTGAATTGTGTTCACTTTAACCGCCTTTGTTTTTGGTTTCCCAGGAGACACGGCTTCTAGCATTGAGAATCTTTGTTTTATAAAATCCAAAAACTGCTTTAGAGACGGGATTTCATTTGCATCCGAAATGTGCCGCTGCCATTCTCTTCTTGATTCCTCGTCAAGTTTTTGATTAAGCATTTAAACAGTCGTCAGTGAAAACGAATCCACCTTCAATGTCTTGATACTTGCTAGAAGCTGATTCACAGTGTCCAGCATTCGTCTCGAATCAGATGGATCATACCGTGTGCAGTTCTGAATTTTGAACAAGCGCTGAACCATCTTGTGTGCTATGACACGATGATTGTCATATCTTTCGCATAACAAAGTCCATGCAGCCTCATAATTATCTTCAGTTATGCTCAAGTGGTTTATGAGTAGCTCGGGCTCGCCACGAAGCACACTCCTGAGATATTTTAGTTTTTGCACCTTGGATAATTTTACATTCTTGTGCACCATACTTTGATAGAGGTCTCGGAAAGTGAACCAGTCTGCATAACTGCCTCTTAAGGGTGGAATTCGGGCTTGTTCTGGTTTAATCGAGTCTAACTTGATGGCTTTATTGGCATCAGGTGGCGCTGAAACAGTACCATCAGCGGATATTCATTAATTTTGGGTTAAAACAGAGTGAGATAGTCCAAAACTAAGTACCCTAAACTTTCGAATTCTGAGTTGTTTTTTTCCAGCTCATCCTTTTTATCCCTTAACCTTTCACATGCTTCCTCATATTGTTCTTCACATTTAGTCTATAGTTTGCAATTTTTCCATTCTTATTTAGAAATATGCGAGACGATAACGGGACTCACTGTCCTTCTTAAAATTTGTGATAAGTCGTTGAATAACTTTAAAGGCTGTCTCCTGACCACTCATGCTGGCTCCGAGTTATTCAATTTTTGACTGCTGCAAGCAATTAGTACCTTCTCGATATCGTAGATCCGAATGTGTTTATGCCGATACTTGTAGCTCGTCCAAGATGTTTGCTACTTGTTGCTAATCTGAATGTGTTTCTTGCAGCCCAAATGTTATGCTGAGACTCGTCGCTCGTCCAAGATGTTTGCCACTTGTTCCTATCTGAATGTGCTTCTTGTGCCCAAATGTTGGTTGTCCTTGCTGCCTTCAAGTTCTTCCTGATGCCGACTTCTGCTAACACAACTTAAATGTCTTTAATGCCTCCAAGCTATCCATGCAGCCAACTGTTGCGAATCTAACTTGTATACTTTTGCTATCTCCAAATTCTTCTGATGCCAAATGCTGGTGACTTGAAGTCCCAATCGTTCCTATGATTGCTTGATTATCCACTTTCAAGTGGATCCGGGCCAAATGATCCTGCGTGAAAATGATAAAAGCTTGTTAATGATTGTGATACAACAATGATTTATTTTCCACCTTCAATTTTAATTTACATGTTATGTTTTGTAAAGCGCGTGCACTACCTGGATATTGCAACATGGACTATTTTGTCAAGCACGTGCATCTTTTGAATTAAGTTCAACATTCTTCAATTGAACTTTAAATTGATTTGCTTGCGAAGGTTGATTGAGCTCGTACAATTATTTGACTGTAAGCAATTTTACAATTTTATGAAAATTCAAAGTACAATTAAGTTAAATGAACTATTAATTGCTTACAGAATTGAATTAATGTATGAGAAACAAAATAGCTTATAATAATTTGCTTGAATGTTGGGCTTAGAATTTTTCATTCAACTTATGTTATTCTTAATAGCATATTGAACTTAGAATTATTACGTTATTCTTAATGATACTTAGAATTTTCGTTGACATTTATAATTTTTCTTAACATTTAGAATTTTTCTTAACAGCGCTCACCTTCTGACCTTTGGGGGCGCCATTTTGAATGCATGTATTTAATATTGGATTTTTGCAAATATTTCTATCTTAGAGTCTCATCAGTTAATCTGCCAAATCTCATTCAAACCGTAGTTTCCCTCTAGACAGGGCAAAAGTATTAAATTTTTAGTGAAAATGGCAGCTGAAAATATTAGGTTGTAAATTTTCGACTTCTTTATTTTTCATCCGATTTGATAGTTTTTTGGTACAAGAACTTAGTACGATTATTCATAATCTCAAGTTTCACCCGAATCCGTTGGAAAATGTGGCCGCAAGAGGGCGACGAAGATCTGAAAACATCGCAAGTTTGAATCGCCGCTATTTTGTAACTTGCAAATGTTTGCGCACCGAAAAAAAGCATTGAGATCTGATTGTTTTCTGTTTTGAAAATAAAATTCATTCACATCGAATCAAAATTGGGTCTTTCAGAAGCCTTTGAAATTTCGAGTTTCAACTAGCCGCCATTTTGTTTTTGGAGGCACATGGTTCTTTAGACATTTATAGTCTTGACCACAATAACTAGTGTTTATACGTTTTTCGATGTTTGAGCGGCCGGCATTTTGTTTCAAACGGGTAGTTTTTGGTTTCTTTGTTGCGAAATTCATCGCACACTTCACTGAACCTCTGTACTAAATTTCATCACAATCGAAGCAATGGTTTGGTCAGAACATAAATCACGAGTTTTCGTCTAAAATGGCCGCGATTTTGTTTTCCCTCCACCAATTTACCTAGTTAAAGAACTTAATTGACATATTTTTAGTTTCATTAATTAATAATGTTTAGTTTAAATATTTAATGTTAGTTTGATCTCTAAGGTAACAGTAAATTTGTAAACAGTTGCTATATAGACAACCTAAGACAAATAAGCTCCTTTCTCAAGCTCTGCTTTTAAGGAGTTTTTAAAGAAAAGTTTAATTTTAAGATCAATCAAATGCTATGTCTATTTTCTGAATAAATAAATAAATAAATATTTGCCCAATACACCGTTTTTTAAACCTTTGTGAAAGTCGGAGCAAAATTGTGACCTCTAGCATAGTCACGATTTTCGTTATATATATATATATATATATATATATATATATATATATATATATATATATATATATATATGTATATACATACGAGTATATATATATATATATATATATATATATATATATATATATATATATATGTATGTATATACATACGAGTATATATATACATATATATATATATATATATATATATATATATATATATATATATATATATATATATATATATATATATATATATATATGTATATACATACATAATTACGTATATTTATATATAGCTATATATATATATATATATATATATATATATATATATATATATATATATACATATATATATATATATATATATATATATATATATATATATATATATATATATACATATATATATATATGTATATAAACATATATATATATATATATATATATATATATATATATATATATATATATATATATATATATATATATATGTGTGTATATATGTATATATATATATATATATATATATATATATATATATATATCTATATATATATATATATATATATATATATATATATGTATATATATGTACATATATATGTATATATATATATATATATATATATATATATATATATATATATATATTTATGTATATATATATGCATATACATATATATATATATATATATATATATATATATATACATATATATATATATATGTATATATATATATATATATATATATATATATATATATATATATATATATATATATATACATATAAATATATATATATATATATATATATATATTTATATATATTTATATATATACATATATATTTATATATATATGTATATAGTTATATATAAATAAACATAATTATGTATATATAAATACATATATATAAATATCTATATATATATATATATATATATATATATATATATATATATATATATATATATATATATAATAGGGGTGCGGTTTTCTAACCGATGGCGTAACTTAATTTTTATTCCAGTGATTCATCTTTCCAAATATGTGTTGGATAGCTACTGTCATATAGTTTCAGAATCAGTATGTGTCATTTAGCTGAAGCATAAACAACAATATTTATTTTTACTCTGAAAATGTCGAATTATGTGCCGAATAAAGTGTTGTTGCGGGGAGTACTTCTTCATTGAAGAAAAAGGCTGCCGAAAGTCATTGTACTTTGGTGGAAGTGTATGGTGTGCATGCTCTAGCTGAGCGTACATGCCAGAAGTGGTTTGAACGGTTTAAAAGTGGCAATTTCGACTTGGAGGATGATGAACGGCCCGGACAGCCAAAAAAGTTTGAAGATCATGAACTGGACAAATTACTCGGCCAAGATCCATCCCAAACTTGTAAAATCACTTGGTGTCGCTAAACAAACCATTTCCGATCGTCTAAAACCAATTTTCGACACCAATTTTCGAAAAAAACCTTGAGAATTAACCGGTACCCCTATTGTATATGTACATATATATATATATATATATATATATATATATATATATATATATATATATATATATATATATATATATATACATATATATACATATATATATATATATATATATATATATATATATATATATATATATATATATATATATATACATATATATATATATATATATATATATATATATATATATATATATATATATATATATACATATATATATATATATATATATATATATATATATATATATATATATATAAAATCACGTACATATATAAATATATATATATTTATATGTATGTATATATATATATATATATATATATATATATATATATATATATATATATATATATATATATACATATATATATACATATATAGTACTCTACGCAATTGGTAAATATTTCTTAAGAAATTCACCTAAAACAACCAAAAACCGACTCCAATGTAAGAAGGATACATTAAATTTTTTAAAAGCGGTGCTTCATTAGTGATATTACATGGTGATTTTGTACCACTTCTATAGAATTTATTTCATTTTTTATAGGGCACTTTGAAGTTCGTTTTCTTAGCTATCCGGTAAATAAACAAATATTTTCAAAGTTAACCGCCATGTTTCGAAAATAAGTTATAGAATTCTCCAAATCACTTCGCACTATGTTGAGATAAAAATACTTCGGACTGCAGTATTTTTCAATTTTCGAAATGAAATTTTATCGTGTCACCTAATCTGATTCTTTCCACGACATCAAAACAACCCTATATTCAATATTCATGAACGTTCTTTACAGTTTTCGTTGAGCTCGACCCGTAATATTCAAAAATGCTCACGATGGCTCTCGCTGCAAATGCTTCAAATCAAAATGTTTACAAAAGTAAATACACTCTGGATAAAAAAAAAAAACAAATTATAAAACGATAGATAGGTAGATAGTTAATTTGATTGAAGCACACACGAATTAAATGAATGTCCGAGGAACAGACATGAAACGTATTTCACTCGCGTAAATCATCAAACCTATCGGCGACCCCACTTTTTTTTACCCGGCACAAGTTCAAAATACGGGCAAGTTTCACTTTTCTGCAATAAAATATCGTGTGGCTCACTTAAATTGCTGGAGCTTCTTATAATTTTATGTTTGGCTCCACTTTACTCACCTGAGCAAAGAAACATACTGCACGTCAGTTCTTTTCTCTGGCAAATAATGAAAAACTACACACTTCACTTTGTAGTTCACTACCGTTTACTTTCGTATAATAAGTTTTTCATTTAAAATTTTTCAATTTTTCAATGCGAAATTCGTATTTTACAAAGAATATGGCAACTGACAGCTCCACGCTAGTTGATACTTCCGCTTCGAAGACAGGGTTGTCCACGCAATTTTTATGCATCAAATACTTTTGAAAATATGGCACAAAGCATGATTTTGTTGACATTTGATGAAAAGAGTGGAGGTTTGCGGATAGATAACGATACCTTGTGTATCAAGTTAAAAGTAATAACTTACGATGACGTTTGAACGTGCTAATAAATGACTTAATTTGCATTTCGAAATTCATTTCGACAATTGAAAAATTTTACGAACCCTTTAAAATAGCATCAGCTGAAAAATTCTAAAGCTTTCGAAAATGAAAGTGTACGTGTGCGGAAGGCGACTTCACCGCTTTCCATGGAATTGAAAGCTTGCCGTCTCCTGTGTGATCTGCACATTTTGCATGTGCTACCCTATGCAGCGCCGTTTGTTGAATAAAATGAAAAAAGTTCCCCCATTCTATGCTACGAATAGAGAATTGAAAATACATAAAATCATCTACCTTGCTTTCAAATTGGAGTGAACGAATTCTATAATTACATGGGATAAGTTTGAAATGTTTATGGCATGGGGTAGAAAAGTGTACTAAATCATCTGTGAGGTGCTGTCGAGTGTGTAGTAGAACACATGTCAACATATATTGGCTGGGTAATTTAAAGTAGAACATGTGGCCTCGGAACTTTTATGTTCATCGGCACATGTTGGCTCTGTCAAACGCTTGTATTTGTGCAACTCCTCGCATCAACTGCATATATAGAAAACTTTTCTTTTGTTCAAAAAACAAATTTAGGAGGTAAAGGCTATTTAAACCCTGGGTACTAGTACCATATTTGATCCAGTAATACTATTTATCGCATTACGCTATAACTCTCTTTGCTAGAATGCGAAGAATCTACGTAAATTGGAATGAAGGTGATAGAGTAACACTTAATTACAGCAAAAGACAACGCTCACTAAGTGGTTGGAAGTAGCCTGAGGTAAAGGCAGATAGACTGTGGGGCCAATCCCAGAGCTGAGGCCAGTGTCCAATGGAGGGCATGGTGAGTATGACTTCTATCAGAGATAGTTCTTGATAGAGCATGAATAATTTCAGTCATACCTGCATAAAATTGGTAAGTCACCATCTCCTAACAAAACAGTTTGAGCAAGAGAGGAATATGATACCTGAGACACTACCTTTAGGCACAAAATAAAGACAATTTGCACATATTGGCACATTGATAAAATAGGAGGGAGTCTTGTGAGTTATTTTGTAGAAGAGATGGTCGAATCAGTTGAAAAGCGAAGCTATGGAGCCCATTGCATTGAGTCAATCCTTAGGGATAAAAGAGTGCTGAGATTAGACGGGTTTTTCTGTAACAATCCCTTTTCATTCCCCCTTTTCTACTAGAAAGGAGGCGTACCTTAGTTAATGCATAAAAACATTCTAGACTATGCTTTCAAATGGATAAAGGTGGCGTTTTGGGGGTAATCCAGAAGCTTCGCACCCCATGACCAAAATAAAAATATTGTCATAGTCTCGCGTTATCATTCTTACATTGATACTAACATTCCATTCTATTTGATATTCCTAATCATTTGCACAATTCAGTTGCTGCTGCTGTTCCCAGATTTTTAGGTGGAATAGTTTATTAGATTAAATATAGTTTTTTAACAAAATGCAAAGACGAACGGCTGTCTCAGCTCAAATGTTACTTCTTGAACCAATCTTTAATTCAATATTTACAGATTAACCAAATAGGAAAAAATATTATTTTGCAAATCACTAAATTATTTATAAAGATAACTTTCAAACTTGATACATACACATCAGACTTCAAAAAAATATGATCAATTATGATTGATCTGAAAGATAATTAAATTTACACTTTCAAAAGACTTTTTTTTTAAATATAATTTTAAAACATTTCTCTAGACGTATATTTCTACTCATTCGCTGTAAAGTTACAGCCTCTAAATTTTAAAAAAGAACATTTAATAAAGCTTTCTCCCAATTATGAAGCCTTACATCAAAGCGAATATTCATACTAATTATCACATATTTGAAGAATATTTTTAACATAAAAATTAAAATTGTTTTTTTTTTTTAATTTTTATGTTAAAAATATTCTTCAAATATGTGATAATTAGTATGAATATTTTTAACATAAAAATTAAAAAAAAAAAAAAAAGAAAACCGACTTTGCAGTGCCCTAAAAAGGATGAAATAAATTTTATGGAACCGGTGCCATATCATTTTCCCCAATTTTTTGCAGATTTCGGAAGTATTTATGTTGAAATGGGGAAATTGATTTGGCACCAGTTCCATAAAACTTATTTCATCCTTTTTAGGGCATTTTGAAGTCGGTTTTCTTTTTTTTTCTTTTTAGTGGCAAATTTTTTTATTTCAAACCTTTCAACACTAATTTTCTTGAATACATTGTACCATGTACATTAAAATATATTTTTTACTGCAATGTAAAAACCATTTCGGCTAAAATATGCAGCGTTCAAAGGAATCGAATGTAATTCTGATACATTAAACACATGATCTCATCACCGTCTCCTTGATTTTAGGTTTCATAAAAATCCAAATAAGAATTGTAGCTTTGACAAATTTTTGAATTTCGACTTTCGCCTAGCCGCCACTTTGATATCCTGACCTGATCCTGAAGTGCTTTTTTATTGTTCACCTTTTTTCGACCTTTGAGCGGCTGCCATCTTGTTTCAAATTGCTCTGCTTTGGATTTTTATTGTGAGCTTTATCACACACTTGAATAAATCTTTGTACCAGTTTTGGTACAAACCGGAGCTATTCTTTAGTCAGAACAGAGATCACGGGTTTTCATCTAAAACATCCTCAACTTTGTTTTTGCTTAACCGATTTGAATGATTAACAAAACTAGTCGAAATATTTCTTAAAATTTACCGAAAATCGAGGGAAAACAGCCACCTTCAGGCACAAATTTCGGCATATCTTACGTATACTCGCACATACACACACAAACATATATATATATAAATATATATATATATATATATATATATATATATATATATATATATATATATATATAATACATCTATACATATATATATATATATATATATATATATATATATACATGTATATAATATACATCTATACATATATATATATATATATATATATATATATATATATATATATATATATATATATATATATATATATGTTTATATCTATACTTATATATATATATATATATATATATATATATATATATATATATATGTTTATATCTATACTTATATATATATATATATATATATATATATATATATATATATATATATATATATATATATATATATATATATATGTATATATACATCTATATATATATTTATATACATCTAAATATATGTATAGACGTATGTCAATCTTAAGAAATTTACTTAAAAAGATCCTTCTTCACCGTTTCACTCGTTCACGTTTATTCGATACCAATCGCATTCGTTTTCAGTTAACTATAACACATAATTTTCATGAAAGTTTCCTGAACCTTATACCCTATAGTTCAATTAAAATTCAGCTATGAATTTTCATGTTCATCTTTAATGTTATGGTAAGTTATAGAAGGAAAACTACATCTTTTTAGGTTTCGATTCTCGCCGGTCTTTAGTATGGAAATCTCTAATGTTAGATAGCTGGGCATATATGTTAATGTATAATATTAACTGGAAAGTAACCAATCAACTTTATAATTTTTTCTTCGGGGAATTTTATAAATCCTTTGTGTAACGTTTACGTCTAAGGATGTAAGAAGGATCCTTTAATTAGCTCATCAATAAGCAAAGCATGAATGCGGAAGCGAAAAGCATCCTGAAATTATCCTTCTAAATATTGTTGAATTGTATTTATGCTACATTTAGACTTAATTCATTGGTTATTTCCGGTAGAAATGATTGACTAAAATGTTCCGTTTATGCAGTAAATTAAGGGTTCTGATCATTTTTATCATCGGTTACCAAAGGATTCGGTATCTCCATCAAATCCTTGAAGATTGCCAACTAATTAGCACTTTTCGTATGAAATATTTAAATTTCATTTCTCGGCATCGATGCAGCATATTGAACTGTTAATATCTACAGAGCCCATGAAAGAAAGACAATTCTGTACCGATCGTCTTTAGATCAATATGTTGTCCTTCATTTGAAATCTTTCCAATCAAAATCCTTACACCCACCGATCAGTTATGCTAAAAAATCGGGGTGAACGTCAGAATTTTTTTAAGTTTTAACGGTAAAATTCTTATTCTTTAAATGGGACCTAACAGGAAGAAAGACGTATCATTTGCCGAGAACAGAACTCTTCTATCTATATCCGTTTAAAAAAGATGCGTGAACATACATAAAAAAAAACAATAAAAAAATATACGTGATGAATTGATAACCTTCTTTCTTTTGGAAGTTAGTTAAAAACATAGTAATATATTACATTTATTATCCCTAGTGGAAGTATCATTCCTTGCATGGGGAATTCGACTTTGTATTATGGTGAGGAAGGCGCCTTCAGAATTCAATGAAAGTCGGTTCATTTCAATGGCAATATACAATGAATTTCTGCTGACATGCTTTTTGAATGTGTCAATGTAAGTAATAAGGTTAGTCATTTATTAAAGAAATCAGATTTATTTTTGTTTTACATACTATTTTCAGGCTTTTTCTGCAGTCTCCAGCAAACCCAGATCTTCTTTACATCATTTTCTTCTGTCATACTCAGCTTACTATTACACTTTTATTAGGACTAATTTTTGGCAGTAAAGTGAGTAATCAATTAATTAAACTTTTCAAGCATCAATTGTTTAATGGATTGCAGGTATACATCGTCTTCTGCAGCTCAAAAGCACAAGAAAATATTATCGGACTTGGCGCTAAGTCTTCAAATTCAAAGTTAGACTTCCGTTCTCAAATCAGAACATTACCTAATCCAAGTACAACTACATCTTCAGCAGCGCAGCTGGCAGGTTAGTTGTGAATTTTGAACTGCCCATAAAGGGGCTAACAATATGTTTTATTCATATTGATTACATATATGTGGACTCAATGATTTTTTTTGTAATCTAGTATACGCTACGGCCACCTCATATGGCCTTGCATTTCTTTGCATTAAATTCGTAGATGACATTTTAGGAAAAATTAATCAATCCAATCTATGCAAGAGCGTATTCCGTCGGTTTCCAGCAGCAGAAGGAGAGTGGGATATGTGTTGATGTTGTCTTCTTTTAAAGGTTTCTTGTGAGTACGGAACAGGTTTTTCAATAAACTCCATCCATCAAGCTTCTTCAGTCAGCTTTTGACTATAACGATCCCATCTATCGAGTTCAGTTAACTATATTCCTGTGAATGCACTCTTTGCGTGAACACAATAGTTTTTCTCCAATACTATAATAACCCTCTAAAAGTTTGGGTATCAATAATTTTTTCAATGGGTTTTAGAGGGGGTCCACCATATCGGAACGGAAGCCTTGAACATTTTTTTCACCAAAAGTAATTGCGTGAAGTGCCACATGAAAAAAAGATGAGATATATTCAAAATATGTATATATTAAAACAGTGTTATTAGCCTTATTGAGTGCAGTGGGAAGAGAAATAAACGGAAGAAGTGATTGTATACTATACCTGTGATCCGAAAAATGTAGGAAAAAATCACGGAGATAACGTGTTGATCAGTACAACAACAACAAATATCTTAGAACTCGAGATTCACTCAAATTTGTTAATCATAGTATCATCTTCAAATTTTACATTTTCCTCAATAAAATCGTAAAGGTATTTAAATATGTAGTCTTACAAGACGTCCTGACATCCTGTAAGTTTGAAGAAAATTGAATTATATTCATGGAAGTAATAGCCATTTGAAATCTCTAATTACAACAATAATATTGGATTTTTCGATAAGTAATGTCGGAATTGTTATGTCCCTAATAGATAACTATCTATTTATATATATATATATATATATATATATATATATATATATATATATATATATATATATATATATATATTTATGTATATATATATATATGTATATATATATATATATATATATATATATATATATATATATATATATATATATATATACGAGTATATATGCGTCTATAGATTTATCTATATATGTGTATGCATATATATATATATATATATATATATATATATATATATATATATATATATATATATATATATAAAAATATTTATGTATATAGATATATTTATATATATAAACATATATAATTATATATATATATATATATATATATATATATTTATATATATATATAAACATGTATATAATTATATATATAAACATGTATATAAATATATATATATATATATATATATATATATATATATATATATATATATATATATAAATATATATATATATATATAAATATATATATATATATATATATATATATATATATATATATAAATATATATATATATATATATATATATATGATTTATGTATATATATACATATATATATGTATATATATATATATATATATATATATATATATATATATATATATATATATATATATATATATATATATACATATGTATACATCGTCGCGTGTTATGGTTCGCGGCCAATAATTTTAATGTTCCGGGAATATGAAATCGTGCTGTCTTTTAAATTAAGTGAAAAGAGTTTATTTATTTAAAAATGCAGAATCATTAATTTAACTATTTCATCAATTTTACTTTTCTCTCGTCTATAAATTTTTAATTCAACTGTCTTAACCATCGCCTTTAATTCGCACTCCACACTTATCGCAGTTCTTAGTATCGCGGTTTTACTCTACCTCCATTCATTCAGCTCGGCTTCATATAGGGTCTCTAGTCATTCAATCCATTTCTCGTACATTGGCGAATGTTCTGACGAGAACTACCTGGAAAATTCGAGCAGTTGTGGATACCCCGCAGTGACGCCTTGTCAGATATTGATCATGCTTGGTGAGTTTTTGTGCTTTGGAGCACATTCGTTCATTGATCATTATATTATTAATGGTTGCGAAAGCAATTGCGACAGTAGCTCGCAGAATTATTTGCACATGTAACACTGCCCCCACCTTAGTTCTTTTCGCCCCGAAAAGATGTGTCGCCAGTTGTAGTCTATTCTCCCTGGATGTAATATGGAGCAAGACGGTCCAGGTGCACGATTTTTATTTTGGCTCTCGGCCTACGGTGTTTCTGTATGCGGTATACGACGTCGTTGATTCATTGATTCGCTTTGTAACTCGGTATGGTCTCTCGCAATTATGCTGCAACTTTGGAGACCTGTTACAAACCAGTATACCCTATGTATACTGGTATGAACTGGGAGCACATTTGATGTGTATCCAATATACATCATCAAGGCTCCCGGGGAAAGAACTCCTCATTCACCACTTACCTGCTACTCTGTCCATTTAATACCAGATCAACAAAAAGAAATAGAATTACATAATTAAACAATTTAGGTTTATTTTATATTTTAAATCAATTACTTTTACATCTCTTTAATTATTTTAACATCTTTCTACACTGTATCTACTCGAACGGAGGATGCCTGGAAGAAAGGAGGAATTAATCGATGGTGGCTACGCAGCGTAAAAACGCATCCAAGCCGAATGAGGTTCGCGGCTCAAGCCTACACCTCACCATCTGACTGTTGTGTTGGTTTCCTGTAATTGCACCGGAACTCGTTATACTTTCTGGCCTCGCTGATTACTTCGCGGCGGAATACACTTCGCGTACAAAACCGTAACCGCTGTTGTTACTACTCGCCGTTTCTCGCTCGATCAATTGTCTTTTAAACGATTCTTGCGGCCTCAATTCGCCCTAAATTCGCTGAGTAGTTGAAACGTGCGTTCTCGTTCCACGTAAACTTCTTCCTCCGCACACTTCTCTCTACTCGCATGGTGAAGCTTTGTGGCGAATTTAATAAATGGTTTGAAGGCAGGGTTTAGCACAGTGTCACTCCGCTGGAAACACACCCCGAAGCTTCTCATGTACATGGTTGTTGTCGCCGCTAATGTTATGGCTTATGCAGTATAACACTTGGCGTAGCTTGTCGATATTTCTATAAGCACACCCCGAAGCTTCTTATGTACATGGTCGTTGTCGTCGCTAATGTTGTGGTTTATGTAGATCGAATTATGAAGTCTTTACGCTTGCCGTTGGTCGACAAGTACATACTTCGACGACAATGGGCGTAGCTTGTCGATAATTCTATAAGCACACCCCGAAGCTTCTTATATACATGGTCGTCGTCGCTAATGGTATGAATTATGAAGACTTTACGCTTGCCGTTGGTCGACAAGTACATGTTTTAATGACAATGGGCGTATGTGCTTGGCCGTATACACTTGGCGGAGCTTAGACAATTGACGACGTTGTATATAGCATAACATTTCCTCCGGCGGATTCGACTGATTTACGTACTTGGAGAGTGAAGTAAATCGTTGTTCCGTTCCAATGATGCGAATTACTTAATGCGTAAGTTGTACTTTGCGCTGCTAAGGCCATTACTAATGTCCGCTGTACTTCTCACTGCCTATTGTTGATTGTTGTTTTGCTGCTGGTTCTTGATTAACATACTTAATTCTACCGTTTAATTTCGTGTATCTCGAACTCTTAATTTACGCTACTTAACATGTTATGGCATAATACAACGTTACAATTGAAAACTACTTCATTTTTGATTTTATATCGTTACGGATTCATGATTTGCTTGCCTGAGTCGCTAATCTGTATGGTTACGTTTTTACTTGATACTAACATAATATGTTAATTATAAATTGATGTTTTGTCTGATACTTAGTATTTCTTTTAATATAGTGAGCTAAGATCGCTTTTGGTTCTACATAATCGTGGATTGATAATGTATATATATATATATATATTTTTTTTTTTGATTGTTTATCAGTATAATTATTCACAAAGGTTTTTGTTTGATACAACTGTGAGTCAAGCAGGTTTGTGTTTGGTTTGATTCTATACAAGCATAAATTCACAACTCAATATTTCACTTGATTGTATATAATAATGGAATTATGTTACGTTCGATTCTAATGTTGAAGAATATACTGAACATTTCTTCCGGTCCTAAATCGTTTTTTCTTGAGAATAAAACTATTATTTATATAAAACTATTTTTCATTTGAGGGATGCCGGAATTCAATATTACTTTTAATTGGCTTTACTTTATGAGACAGTACATTTTCCTTTAACTTCCATATTTGCTACCGATTAAATCCGAATTGTATATTATTGGTTTACCTATTTGTGCGTTACTAGGTTGTAGTACAGGTGTTAGCAAATTAACCTGTTAGCGTTAGTGAGGATGTGGTGTGAACGGTGCAGGTGTAACGGCACTTATTATTTTCTTCTTTTCCTTTTCTTTTTGGTTTTGTCTTTATATTCATTGCTACTTTCAATTTCTATTCGATTAACGTTCTTTTATATCTATTATTCTTACTGTTTCCTTATTTTTTACTTTGAATCTTTCAGATTTTACTTATTAAATTGTTTACATAATTGTTTCTTATTGCTTTTAACATTACTATAGTTTCTAATTAATTTTATTTAATACGATAACTAAGCTTTCTTAAAGTTGTATATATTAATTATTGTGCCAATAGTTTAGTGGGAATTTTTTTTTTGTTAGTATGTAGGCGGAACGTTATGAATTAATTTTTAATGGGATGGAATGTGTGGATATTTAGTAGGGATAGAACGTCAAGCTTGACGGCATTCTATTCGCTCATACTCGTATGGTTGATAAGATTGTTCACTCCATTCGCTTAATTAGCTTCGGACTTATTTCAGCCGAGCGAAAAACTTCCATTGTGGTGGCAGCGAATGCTACCTTACCAAAGCTTCCGCATGGGTTTCCATCGGGATTGGGAATTTCGTCAGGTACGCTCGCTTACTTGCTTCATATGGTGTGATAATGATTAAGCTTTTGGCTGAACAGCTCGCACGATCATTGAAGTTCGTTATCAGGGAAGAACGTACTGCGCTTATCACCACATATGTGCGAATTGGATCTGGCGGGTCGTCGCAAGAGACCATAGGTAAATTCACTGCTAGTCAATTGTATCTTTCTAAAAGCATTAGCTTCGCTGCCGAAATTATGGCTTTATGCTTAACGTGTGCGAGGTGAAAACAAATCAGTGCACAGCTGTTACTTGATTAGTAGTTGTTAGTTGGTCGGATGTTTATTATAGGATTCTACAAAGTTATAGCATTCTTTGTCCGAAATTCGTTTTTTTTTTCCTTTTTTTTTGTACCAGCGTCTTGTTTGTTTATAACATTTATTAATATTTCTGTAATATTTTTTTTTTGCTTATGAATTTTTTTTATATTAGTATTTTTTATTTTGAACTCAGCCCATTTTTTTTTTGGTTACTTTTTGGGTTTTTTTTCTAATTTTTTCTTGTTTCTTATTTTTTCTTATGTTCTGTTTTTCCATTATTTTTTTTTCTTGCTAGAACGAGACTAGTTGAAAGGAACGGGCGGGATGATGCATGGAGTTTTGGGGTTGGGTACTATGTGAGGGATTGGGTGCTTGCGCTTTTGGGCTACCCTGCAACCCTGGGAATGGGAGTCATGGATTGAAGGTTTATGTGATTGTTTTTGCTCGCCGCTAACGAGCTTTGAAGATATGATTAGCATTGCTTCTGCAATGATGCATGAGATAATTGAATGAAGCCATGTATTGTAGCTTTTACATGAGCTGATTGCTAGGAAGTATGTGACGTATATGATATGTATGTACTTATTCGTGGTTGCCTTGAAGAGCATTTGTTTTTAATTAAGTCGGCTTAATGCATTTCATAGTGGACAGGGCTTTTACTTCATCCATGCTATAAGAGCTTTTGAGGTATATGCATTTAATTATCGTTGCAAATTACATACTTTTTATTCATTTGTAGTTGTAAAAAGGGAGGGTTATTAGAAATGTATTCAGCAGTATGTGTAAATAGATGTGGATTATTTATAAGTTGGAATCTACTATTTATTATGAAGGTTTTTTGTTAAGTATAGAAATATTGTATGAGTTGCGAGTGATGATGATCTGTTTCATTAAATTGAAAGTAAAAGGAGAGACACTATCACTATATGGGCTTGGGAACATATAGTTTCGACCTTCATTCAAGACCCTATATGTGTTCCGTCTAATTTTTCCCTAGTGTGTGTCTACTTAGTTTGGCATAATGCTGTCCTGGACCTTACTGGAAGACAGTACAGTGCCATGCGAGGTCACTTCATTAGCCGTGAATAAATTTTTGATCTCGATCTTGATTGTTTAAAGCAACTTAAAGACATCTCCTAAGACGCTATTTGGTATTGTCGCCATATATAAAGTAAAAGGGTGGGCTTTGAATTGTCTTGCGCTTTCTACAGGAGCTTTATTTGTGACTTTTTTTCTATCAGTTAGCAGTTATATAAGGTATTTATTGTGCAAGGAAACGTAGTGGCTTATTTAAAGGGTACATGATTGATAGCGTGTTGTAAACCCTTTTGGATCAACAGCTCAGAGGCTACGACTGGATGGTAAATTGATGTCTCTTTTGCATATGACTTAATACTATATGTAGCGTGTCTGCCGAAAGTTGAAATCGGGCAGCTCAGAGGCTATTATGTATTTCTTTAGGGATTTACTAAAAATAGCGTGTCCGCCGATAGTTTACGTCGACGGCTCAGAGGCTGTTGTGTAATCAACTGGTTTTCATTCCAGTGATCGTGCAATTTAGACATCGACAAAGCGTGTCTGCTGATAGTTTTGCCGGGGTTTTACCGACTTGACTGCCACTTTACCCGTTTCCTTAATATTATGAAATGGCACATTTAGTGCTGGATGTAAATTTGGTTTGAGAGTGAATTGCAGTGGAACTTGAAAGAGATAATTGGTTTTGGGGTGAAATCGTTTGCATTATTGTAATGTTCTAAAATTCTGCTGTTTCAAATTTCCCATACTTAAATTGTTTCAGTGTAACTTAGTTTCATGTTTATTTGCGTTGGGAAATTGCCGTTCTCATGCAAATTATTCTTTGTATTTATGTAGCGCAGTTAATTAATTTAGTTTGCTCTTCAATGTTTTTGCATTTAAAAATATTGCCCAGATGTCTATCTATTCAATTTGCAGTTAAATGTTTGTTTTTGTTTGCTCTTTTAATTATGCTTCAGTTAATTCGAATGCTCATTCAATTCAAGAGATAAGACTTTAATATGCATGTGGGTACGCGTATTGTCCGAGCAGTTGGAGTGATAAGTGGTATCATATTTCGATAACAATGGGCACGCGTTTGTTTGCTCGTATTAAGTTTTCGTTTTGCTTATTTGTGTTTAATATTTACTTGTAATGTTTTGTGTTTTGCATATTAGTTTATTGAAACTTTATATCTTCTATAAATTGTACGTTGGGTTTGAATGAGTTAGGAGTTAGTTTGAATGACTTTCAGATAAGAAAGATGAGATTTAAGATATATGAATGAGGGAGTAAATGAATGAAGAATTAAATGTTCAAGATGACTACTTGATTTTGGGACTGGTCTTATTTGATGGATATTATGAGTAGAAATAATATTATATTTGAATGTTGATATTATGTTTTAATTATTAAAATGATCAATATAATTATTTGTTTCGATTAAAGGGTGATCTGGGTAGTTGACCAGTATGGGTAGCGTTAAACCGATATTATATTTTTGTTGTTTAAACGATTAACATGATCCTTTATTCTTTTAGGAAGACTGGTAAAGTTTCATACTTTCTTTTTGTTATTTAAATGATTGAAATAATTATTTGATTTTTTTTTTCGTTTTAAGAAGGTTGATTTAGTTTTATGCACTGTATTGGTAGCATTATTATGATGTGGGGATATTGATACTATATTTTTGTTTTTTAAATGATTAAAATTATTAGTTGATTTTTTTTTAAGATAGCTGATCTAGTTTGATGGACAGTATGAGTAGCAATGGTGTCTTACAGAAGTTGAATGGTTTGAGATATCGGCTGGGTGCATGGATTTTTCAGCCCATTTAAATTTGCTACACAGCGCACTACACTGTGGTCTCTGCGAAACCGATATCCTACCGGCTGCGCCAATTTTGTTACAAACCAGTATACCCTATGTATACTGGTATGAACTGGGAGCACATTTGATGTGTATCCAATATACATCATCAAGGCTCCCGGGGAAAGAACTCCTCATTCACCACTTACCTGCTACTCTGTCCATTTAATACCAGATCAACAAAAAGAAATAGAATTACATAATTAAACAATTTAGGTTTATTTTATATTTTAAATCAATTACTTTTACATCTCTTTAATTATTTTAACATCTTTCTACACTGTATCTACTCGAACGGAGGATGCCTGGAAGAAAGGAGGAATTAATCGATGGTGGCTACGCAGCGTAAAAACGCATCCAAGCCGAATGAGGTTCGCGGCTCAAGCCTACACCTCACCATCTAACTGTTGTGTTGGTTTCCTGTAATTGCACCGGAACTCGTTATACTTTCTGGCCTCGCTGATTACTTCGCGGCGGAATACACTTCGCGTACAAAACCGTAACCGCTGTTGTTACTACTCGCCGTTTCTCGCTCGATCAATTGTCTTTTAAACGATTCTTGCGGCCTCAATTCGCCCTAAATTCGCTGAGTAGTTGAAACGTGCGTTCTCGTTCCACGTAAACTTCTTCCTCCGCACACTTCTCTCTACTCGCATGGTGAAGCTTTGTGGCGAATTTAATAAATGGTTTGAAGGCAGGGTTTAGCACAGTGTCACTCCGCTGGAAACACACCCCGAAGCTTCTCATGTACATGGTTGTTGTCGCCGCTAATGTTATGGCTTATGCAGTATAACACTTGGCGTAGCTTGTCGATATTTCTATAAGCACACCCCGAAGCTTCTTATGTACATGGTCGTTGTCGTCGCTAATGTTGTGGTTTATGTAGATCGAATTATGAAGTCTTTACGCTTGCCGTTGGTCGACAAGTACATACTTCGACGACAATGGGCGTAGCTTGTCGATAATTCTATAAGCACACCCCGAAGCTTCTTATATACATGGTCGTCGTCGCTAATGGTATGGATTATGAAGACTTTACGCTTGCCGTTGGTCGACAAGTACATGTTTTAATGACAATGGGCGTATGTGCTTGGCCGTATACACTTGGCGGAGCTTAGACAATTGACGACGTTGTATATAGCATAACAGACCTACCCTTCCGCTGTTGGGGGTTATATAACCACACCAAGTCATCTAGCTGGGAGCCAGTAGAATTTCCCTTTTGATCATACCTGGTCTTCATGCGGTCAGTAGCCGATTCAAGGTATTTTCGCACTGTCCGATGTATCTGGTTCAACCGTTGCCTTAGCTTACTTGCGTACTCCGAGATCGTTTGGGGTTTCTCAGGGGGTGTTCCGAACTTTATATCAGCTGGCAGACGAATAGTCTTTCCAAAAATGACTTTGGCTGGAGCTTGGCCCTTCGATACGTGTTCGGCAGCTCTGTATGCCATCAAAAATAGTGAGATATATCGGTCCCAGTCCCTTTGATTCTCGTCAACCATCTTGGCCAGGTGTTTATTGAGTTTGGCGTTGAAACGTTCGACCATTCCATCGGATTGGGGATGCAGCGATGTTGTTCTCGTTTTCTGTATTCCCATTAGCTCGCATATTTCGCCGAAAACCAGTAACTCAAAGTTTCGGCCTTGATCCGAATGTAGTTCACAAGGTACATTGTACCTACTGACACTATTTAACACTAGCTGTTTGCCTACAGTAGTTGCTTCCTGATTGGGAATGGGGTAGACCTCGGGCCACTTGCTGAGGTAATCGGCCACAGCCAGCATGTATTGATTCCCCCATTCGGATTCAGGAAAAGTTCTTGTGATTTCAACAGCAAACCTTTCAAACGGTACCCCCTCGTTATAGGTTTGCATTTGTCCTCTCAGTCGTCGCTTTGGACCTTTGACGGAAGCGCAAATTGTGCATCTGTGGCACCAGTCCTCTAGGTCTTCTTGAGCATGGAGCCAGTAGAATCTTCCACGCAATTTTGCTAAGGTCTTGTTAACACCAAGGTGGCCTCCCGAGCATCCTCCATGTATTTCCTTAACCGCATCGTGGATTCGGCTTTTGGGAAGTAAAGGGTTTTCCAATAAGAAGTGTTATTTTGAATAGCCCGCTATTTCGGTAATTTGTCACATTTGAAGCTGTCATTTTTGACATTTGACAAGCAGAAACTACATCATTAATAAAAATGGAACGATATACGCTTGAGCAACGCATTGAAATTATTAAAATTCACTATGAAAATGGTGAAAATTTGGCAGAGACGGTTCGTAAAACTCGAACATTTTTGGGTCATCGTGAAGCAACTTGTCAGACCGCAATACAGAAAAATTCAAGTTGTTGGGACGATTTAATGATGGGAAGAATATAACCCGTGCAGGTCACTCAGGAACAGCCGAGAATATTGCTGCTGTAGCCGAAAGTGTTGAAGACAGCCCAGGTTTGTCCATTCCTTGTCGTATTTTGGAGCTAGGCATTCCGCAAACGTCATCACACCGTAGTTTGCATAAAAATGTGGGTCTTAAGGCTTGTAAAGTTCAGTTAACACAAGAATTCAAGCCGGTGGATCATCAACAACGTCGTGTATTTGCTGATTGGGTCCTTGAAATGCATGAAAATGATCCGAAATCCCATCGAAAAATCATATTGAGTGATGAGGCCCATTTCCACTAGGGCGGTTTCATCAACAAGCAAACTTGTCGCATCTGGCGCTCGGAAAACTCAAGAGTTATTGTTGAAAATCCTCTCAATCCTCAAAGTGTGACTGTTCGGTGCTTCGCGCTATCGAGAGATAATTAATGATTTTTTATGGCCAGAATTGGATTATATTGATCTGGAAAACGTCTACTTTCAACACCTGCCACACTAGCAACAAAACCATTGATTTTTTACGGGAAAAGTTTCTAAACCGTGTTTTATCTCGAAGAGTTGATCACAATTGGCCACAGAGATCTTGTGATTAAACACCTTGCGACATCTTCCTTTGAGGCCACGTGAAAGATAAGGTCTACGCCATCGGTCCAGCGTCGATTCAAGACCTCAAGGATGGAGTTCATGAGGCTATCGGGGGCATAGGGCAGCCACTTTGCGATTTGGGTATGGAAAATTTCATGAAGGGATATGGTCCTGTAAGCGTGATCGTGGTAGTCATTTGCCTGATGTTATTTTTCACTATTAGCGACATACCTTCTTCTTTATAATGAAATAAACGTTCGATCATTTATATTCAAAAACGGTATTCTTCTTTCAATATCAAAATGACACCTCTTATTGGGAAACCCTGTATAGTTTGTATCCTATATGAGCTGCCATCCGCCGCTTCCCATTTGCGCTTGAGTACGCCACCCTCCACCTGAAGGGAGTTCCATTGTGCCCAATAGCTTTTCAAGGTGGCGCCATGCATCGAAACGTCCTTCCACTCAGGTCGCCCAGTTGTCTCCTTCCATACGAGCAATCGTCCGATGTATTCATCGGCTAACTGAGCATTTCGAATCGCCTCCGATGACCAACCTTCATCAAATGTGGCAGTTATCGATCGCAGATCAACGGGCGGTTCCTTTTCCTCAATCCATCGGCAATGCTTGCAGTTAGCTGGATATGGACGACGAGATAGGGCTTCAGCATTTCCATGAACTCCGCCCTTCCGATGAACGATTTTGTAGTCGTATGACTGCAATCTTTCGATCAATCTCGCAACTTGTCCCTCGGAGTTTTTGATATCAAAAAGCCATCTCAGCGATACATGGCCCGTTCGAAGAATAAATTTCTGGCCATATCGGTACTTGTGGAACTGCTTGGTTGCCTCTATTATAGCCAATAGCTCCTTCCTGGTCACACAGCAGTTCCTCTCACTTTTTGAGAGAACTCGACTGTAAAACGATAGGACTCTTTCTTCGCCATCGATCTGCTAGGAGAGTACAGCTCCAATACCGCCGTTGCTCGCAACGGTGTCCACTACGAACATTTTTCCGGGTTGTGGATATGCCAGCACGGATGATTCAGGCAGCTTCTCTTTCAAGTTCTCAAAGGCTGCCTGGCATTGTTCATTCCAGACATACGGACGATTTTTCTCGGTCAATTGCTGGAGACGCTTGGCTATTTTGGCAAAGTATTTGACGAATCTTCGATAGTAGGTCGCCAGATTCAGAAAACTTCGTAATAGGTGCTTGTTGTTTGGTGTTGGCCATCTTTTCACGGCTTCAATTTCTCAGGGTCTGTTTTGACCCCTTGCGCTGATACGGCGTGTCCCAGCTATTTTACTTCAGCTGCAAAAAGGCTACACTTGTCGGGATTAAATTTCAGATGCGCTAGTTGCAATCGGGAGAACACCTCTCCTAAGATTCGGACATGCTTTTCGAACGTTCTCCCAATAAAAATGATATCATCTAGGTAGACCAAGCAGGTTTTTTAGGTTAGGCCTCATAGCACGTATTCCATCAGGCATTCGAAGGTGGTTGTAGTGTTGCAAAGCTCAAATGATATCACCACAAATTGCCACAATCCCGTCCTAACTGAAAATGCGGTTTTCTCTCGATCTTTCTTGTCGATTTCTACGTGCCAGTAGCCACTCTTGAGATCGAGAGTAGAAAACCATTTTGCGTTGGCTAAAGTGTCCATGATGTCATCGATGCGTGGAAGTGGGTAACTATCTTTCTTAATAACGTCTTTAAGCTGCCTATCTTCTTCTTCTATTTAGCACTACAGCCCCTCTCGGGCTTTTGCTTCCTGCAAACAGCGCCTCAAACTGTCTCGGTCTATTGACTGCATCCTCTAATTCCGAAATCTGAGTACCGATGAATTGTGTTCGTCGACCGAGTCAGACCAGCGTTTTTGCGGTTTTCTCACTGGTCTTGGGCCTTCAATTCTCCCAACGAATACCTTCTTGGGTATCCGTTGCTCGTCCATACGGTTCATATGGCCAGCCCATTGCAGCTTCCGCAGTCCTACAATCGTTGAGACGTCCGGTTCGTCAAAAATTTCATATAGCTCATGGTTGTATCGAGTTTGCCATTGGTCCCCGCCTAGCTTCACTCTGATTATTCGCCTCAGGACCCGTCGCTCAAAGGCGTTCTATATACTTGCGGATGCTTAGGTTAGGGTCCATGTTTCACACCCATAGCATAACACAGGTCTTATCAAAGATTTGTAAACTTGGAGCTTTGTTTTCCTGTGTATGCAGCTGGTCTTCGGAATCGTCAATACTGAATAAAATATTTTATTTGCAAGCTGTATTCTTCGGCGTATTTCGTCTCTTTCATTGCCCGTTCTCGTTATTTTTGCGCCTAGATACACAAATTCACCAAGATTTTTGACACTATATTCGCCAAGTGTGATATTTTGTGTACTTGAGGTATCTTTCCTTGACTGCGTCATGAGCTTTGTTTTATTTTCATTGATTTATAGCCCTACCAGGTTTTGCTTCGCTGTCGAGTTTCAGGAACAGTTATTTGGCTGTTGTTAATGGCCGTGACAAAATATTTATGTCGTCTGGATAGGCTACTACTTGGCTCGACTTGAATAGTAATGTACCTCGCGTGTCGACAGGTAGCTTCCTTATGACGTACTCCAAAGCCAAATTGAATAGCAATGGGGCCAGCCCATCTCGCTATTTTAGTCCAATATTTGTGTCAAAGACATCGGTGAGTTGGTTCTTGATGCGGACTTAGGAGGTCGTGGACGCCATTGTCATTTGGGTAAGACAGACTAATTTGGCTGGGATGCGAAAGCAAAATATTATTTGTCGTATGCTTGCGTGAAGTCAACGAAAATTTGGTGAACGTCTACCTTGAACTCACAGCATTTTTCAAGTACCTGCTTAATTGTGAACAATTGGTCTGTTGTTGATCTACCTGCCCTAAAACTACCTTGGTACTCCCCAATAATACTTTTGGTGCATGATCCGATTTTAGTTTCTAAGATTTTAGAAAATATTTTGTACGCCGTACAAAGTAGTGATATGCCTCTAAAATGTTCGCCCTGCAGCTTGTCACCTTTTTTGTGGATTGGGAATATAATTGATTGCCTCCACTCTTTTGGCATATGTTCTTGTTGCCAAATGTACTGGATGACTTTGTAAATAGCTTGATGAACACTACTGCCACCATATTTGATGATCTCCACTGGAATCTCATCGATGCCTGGCGCTTTATTATTCTTTCGGCCGTTGATGGCAGAACAATCTAGTGTTGGTGGGGCCAATGGGAGCTCCCCGCAGACATCTATCGGCTCCGATGTTCTGGAGCTGTGCGGAGAATTAAGGAGGTTCTTGAAATATGATGCCCATCTTTCCTTAATCTTGGTTTCATCAGCGATGATATTGCCGATGTCTTCATGACAGAGCGTGGTTTTGAGCTGATAACCACGTTTCAGGCTTTTCACTACTTTGTATGGTTGTCTTGTGTTGTTGTTTGCTAAACCTACATCTGTACTTCTCAATTGGTCGTCATAGTATTTTCTTTTGTTAATCTTAATTATCTTATTCGCTACTCTTCTGAGATTTTCATAGTGCTCTCTCTTCGTCCTGCTTTTCCTACCTACATATTCCATGTACGCCTGATTCTTTTTATCTCACGTATTCTGGCACTCATCATTGAACCAACCATTCCTCTTGCGCCGGGCTTGATGTCCCATCGTATGTTCTGCCACGGTCCTAATAGCCGCTTTTACTTCCATCCAGAGCTCTGATAAGATGAGAGCCAGCTAGTTGTCGAGGGTTTTCGCGAAATTTTTGACCACAGATGCCGTTTGGAGCCTTTCGATGTCAAATTTTTGTAGCGGGCTGGTCTTCGCCGAATATGCCTTTGACATATGACATCGATAGGTTAATTTGATCAAGTAATGATCTGAGTTACAATTGGCTCCTCGGTATGACGGACGTCAATTATTATTGGACCAGTACATGATCGATCTGGTTTTGTGTGTTGCCATCCGGTGATACCCAGGTCATTTTATGAATGCGTCGATGTGGGAAGCCAGTCGAGCGTATAACTAGATTTCTGCTACAAACAAAGTCAATCAGGCGCTGGCCGTGGTCATTTGTTTCATCGTGGAGGCTATATCTTCCATTCATTCCCCGATGAGATAGCTCGTTTCCAACCTTAGCGTTGAATTCACCCAGAACTATTTTTGTGTCGCTTGTGGGCAATGAGTTGATCAGTCTTTTCAGGTGATTGCAAAACGTTTCCTTCGTTCATTTATCAGCCAGATTTTGAAGAATTTCACTTTTATAAGGGTCGCACACAACCATTCATTGACCGCCTTTAAATCAATTACGTGCGATTTGAACTCCCTATCCACAATGAAGACCACTTTGAATTCTCTTTTTCCAGTAGGCTTCCCACTTTTGAATATTGTGTGCGAATGTCTTTTGCAATCCAGCTCGTTTCCTGGACTGCCAGTATTTTTAATTGATATTGACTGGCCTATTGTAGAAGGTCCTTAACAGCGCCAGGGTAATCGACTGATCTGACATTCCAGGATCCGAGGCCATAGCCCTTTTTTCGTTTGCGAGGTCGCGCCGTGAGTCCATTCCATTTCAAGGCCTTTCTGCAGGTTTCGAAACATTTAAAGGTTTTCCAGGGACGATGTGTTAGCCCGTCTCCCAACCTCCATTCCAGTGGCATGATTATTACGTCGATTCCGTTATCAGACGCGGAAGATTCGCCTTCACCCTCTTACGTCCTCGCAAAGGCAGTATAAGTAGGATTTAGTAGCAGAGCTGCAGATGTATTTACAGTTATCAGCATTTCTCGGGATTAAGTTTTACATCATTGGGGAAACAGTAAACCCAATTTACAACCTGAAAGCATTTACTATCTTTTGAGTGGGGGGTTTGTGATGAGGAATCATGGACGCTATGGCTTGGGACCGTCTATGGCGGAGTTTAAAGCTGCCTACAATCGACATAAAAACGAGTGCTACCATCCTTTTTCTTTACTAAAATTACTGGCGCAGCCTGTGGACTGACAAAAGGTTTGACAATGTCTTGTTTTTCCATGTCCGAGATCAGCGCGCTCACTTTTCCTTGTTTGACTATAGGAAGACGTCTCGGTGCTTGTCGAATTGGCTTGGCTCCCTGTGTATATATGACGTGAGTTACCATACTCGTTCGGCCTTGGTCATCTGGGCTTATTGAGAAGATGTCACTGTACTTGGTGACCAGATCAGAGGCTCGTTTGAATAGCTGCACTGGCAATTTGGCCAGCTTCAATATTGCAGACGTAAATTCCCGGGCTTTTTCTTTGTCTTGCCTCCTCTCCCATCATGACAACGCTCGGCCGCATGTTGCAAGACCCGTGAAAAACTATTTGGAAAATAGTGGATGGGAAGTTTTGGCCCACCCGCCTAATAGTCCGGACCTTGCACCGTCTGACTTTCATTTATTTTGCTCGATGCACAACGTCCTCACCGGAATACGCTTCATTTCAGAGCAAGGCATCTAAAATTGGATTTGTTTTTGGCGCAATTTTTTTTGGTATGGAATTCATAAATTGCCTGCAGGATGGGGAGATGTTGTAGCTTTCGATGGACAATACTTCGAATAAAATATATATATATATATATATATATATATATATATATATATATATATATATATACATATATATACACACACACATCTATATATATATATATATATATATATATATATATATATATATATATATATATATATCTATATATATATATATATATATTTATATATATATATATATATGTGTGTGTGTATATATATATGTATATATATATATATATATATATATATATATATATATATATAAATATATATATATATATATATATATATATATATATATATATATATATATATATATATATATATATATATTTTATTCGAAGTATTGTCCATCGAAAGCTAAATATACATATATATATATATATATATATATATATATATATATATATATATATATATATATATATATATATATATGTATATTTATATATATATATATATATATATATATATATATATATATATATATATATATATATATATATATTTATATATATATATATATATATATATATATATATATATATATATATATATATATATATATATATATATATATATATATATATGTGTTTTTGCTAAAGCATCGTCGCCATAAACTTCCACAAGTAAACGATGACTTTCCGCAGCAGTTTTCTTTGAAAAAAATTACCCAACAGAATCTCCCACAAATGCTGTCTTTTTCTCCAATTTTCGAAGTTATTCATTGTGAAAAATAATAATGATGCACACAAGATAAAATTGTTTTGTTGACTGATTTTGATAGCTGTCAAATGTGCCTTCAAAATGAAAAGTTCGAGCTTTCACGATATTTGTTAGTACGGACATCTTACTTCGAATTCCGGTTATTAAGTTGTACACCCAATGTATATAAATATATATATATATATATATATATATATATATATATATATATATATATATATATATATATATATATATATATATATATATATAAATATATATATATATATATATATATATATATATATATATATATATATATATTGTCGCGAAAGGAAAGTGAAAACGGACTGTCTTTTAAATTAAGTTAAAAGAGTTTATTTACTAAAAACTGCCCAATTATTAATTTAACTATTTCACAACTTGTCTATCAATTTTTACTTCAACTGACTATCACTTCACAATCAATATCGCTCTTAATTCGCACTCCACACTATCGCAGTTTTACTATATCGTGGTTGTAATAATTCCCCCATTCATTCAGCTCGGCTTTATATGAGGCCTCTAGTCATTCAATCCGTTTTTCGTACATTGGCGAACTACCTTGAATATTCGAGCAAAGACGTCACTTCCGGATGTTGATTATGCTTGGTGGATTCTCTTGCTTTCGAGTAAATTCTCTTGTTGATCATGATGTTGGTAATGGTTGTGAAAACAATTGCGACAGTAGCTCGCAAAATTATTTGTACATGTAAGATTGCCCCCACCTTAGTTCTTTTCGCCCCGAAAAGATGTGTCGCCAGTTCTAGTCAATTCTCCCTGGATGTAATATGGGGCAAGATTGTCCAAGTGCACGATTTTTATTTTGGCTCTCGGCTTACGGTGTTCTTGTATGCGATAACCAACGGGATTGATTCGCTTAGTAACTCAGTATGGTCCCTGCCAATTATGCTGCAACTTTGGAGACCTACCCTTCCACCGTTGAAGGCTATATAGCCGCACCAAGTCATTTTGCTGGAAGCCAGTAGAATTTACCTTTTGATCATTCCTGGTCTTCATGCGGTCAGTAGCCAATTCAAGGTATTTTCACACTGTCCGATGTATCTGGTTCAACAGTTGTCTTAGCCCACTTGCGTACTCCGAGATCATTTGGAGTTATTCAGGGGGGGCTCCGAACTTTATATCAGCTGGCAGACGAAAAGTCTTTCCAAAAATGACTTTGGCTGGGGCTTGGCCTGTCAATGCATGTTCGGCAGCTCTGTACGCCATCAAAAATAGTGGGATGTGTAGCCAACCATCTTGGCCAGGTGTTTATTAAGCGTGCCGTTGAAATTTTCGACCGTTCCATCGAATTGTTGATGCAGCGGTGTTGTCCTCGTTTACCGTATTCCCAGTAGCTCGCAAATTTTGCCGAAACCCAGCGACTCAAATATCCGGCCTTGATCCGTATGTTCTTCACAAGGTACACCGTACCTACTGGACCAATTTAACGCTAGCTGTTCGGCTACGGTAGTTGCTTCCTGGTTGAGAATGGGGTAGACCTCGGGCCACTTGCTAACATAAACGCCCATAAACAGCATATATCGAGTTAACCATTCGGATTCAGGAAAAGTTCTTGTGATTTCAATAGCAATCCTTTCAAACAGTACCCCCACGTTATAGGTTTCATTTGTCCTCTCAGTCTTCGCTTTGGACCTTTGACGGAAGCGCAAATTGTGCATCTGTAGCACCAGTCCTCTACGTTTTCTTGAGCGTGGAGCCAGTAGAGCCTTTCCCGAAATTTCGCTAAGATCTTAACACCAAGGTGGCCTCCCAAGGATCCTTCGTGCATCTCCTTAACCACATCGTGGATTCGGCTTTTGGGAAGTAAAGTTTGCATCCTGTAGGAGCTGTCATCCGCCGTTTCCCATTTCCGCTTGAGTACGCCACCCTCCACCTGAAGGGAGTTCCATTGTGCCCAATAACTTTTCAGGGTTGCGCCATGCATTGAAACGTCATTCCACTCAGTTCGCCCAGTTGTCTCCTTCCATACGAGCAATGGTCCAATGTCTTAATCGGCCAACAGAGCATTTCGAATTTCTCCGATGAACAACCGTCATCGAATTCGGCCGTTATCAATCGCAGATAAACGGGCGGCTCCTTTTCCTCAATCCGTCGGCAATGCTTGCAGTCAGCTGGATCTTTCGATCCATCTCGCAGTTTGTCGCTCGGGATTTTTGAAGTTGAGCAGCCATCTCAGCGATGCATGGTCCGTTCGAAGAACAAATTTCTGGCCATATCGCTACTTGTGGAACTGCTTAGTTATAGCAAATAGCTCCTTCCTTGTCACGCAGTAGTTCCTTTTACTTTTTGAGAGAACTTGACTGTAAAACGATAGGACTCTTTCTTCGCCATCGATCTGCTGGGAGGTTACAGCTCCAATACCGCTGTTGCTTGCATCGGTGTCAACTACAAACATTTTGCCGCGTTCGGATATGCCAGCACGGGTGATCCACACAGCTATTCCTTCAAGGTCTCAAAGGCTGTCTAGCATTGTTCATTCCAGACATACGGACGATTTTTCTCGGTTACCTGATGGAGACACTTAGCTATTTTGGCAAAGTCTTTGACGAATTTTCGATAGTAGGTTGCCAGACCCAGAAAACTTCGTAGTTGGCGCTTGTTGTTTGGTGTGGAATAGCTTTTCACGGCTTCAATTTTCTCAGGGTCTGTTTTGACCCCTTGTGGTGACACAATGTTCCCAGGTATTTTACTTCAGCTACAAAAAGAGTACACTTGTCGGGACTAAGTTTCAAAGTCACGGTTCGAAATCGGGAGGAAACCTCTTCTTAGTTCCGCACATGATTTTCGAACGTTCTTCCGATAACAATGATGTCATCTAGGTACACCAAGCAGGATTTCCAGGTTAGGTCACGTAGCACGTACTCGTATTCCATCAGGCGTTTGAAAGTGGCTGCAGCATTACAAAGCCCAAACGGCATCACCATGAATCGCCACAATCCAGTTCCGACTGAAAATGGGGTCTTCTCTCGGTCCTGCTTGTCGATTTCTACCTGCCAGTAGCCACTCTTGAGATCGAATGTAGAAAACCATATTGCGTCGGCCAAAGTGTCCATGATGTCATCGATGCGTGGAAACGGGTAACTATCTTTCTTAGTGACGTCGTTAAGCTGCCTATAGTCGACACAAAAACGAGTGCTACCGTCCTTTTTCTTTACTGGAACTACTGGTGCAGCCCATGGACTGACAGAAGGCTCCATTACACCTTGTTTTTCCATTTTTGAGTTCAGCGCGCTCATTTCTCCCTGTTGGGCTAAAGGAAGACGTCTCGATGCTTGTCGAATTGGCTTGGCTTCCCGTGTATCTATAACGTCAGTTAACATACTCGTTCGGCCTTGGTCATCCAGGCTTGTTGAAAAGATGTCACTGTACTTGGTGACCAGATCAGAGGCTCGCTTGAATAGCTGCACTGGCAATTTGACCTGCTTCAATATTGCAGACGTAGATTCCGGGCTTTGTCTATGTCTTGCCTCCTTTTCCAATGATGATCGTCAGTGGCTTCCAAAGAGGTGATGGTGGCAACAGGCTGGCAGCTGCCGATGACTTCTCCCGCTTTGACGCTCGTGGTTGAGTCTGCGGTGTTAAGGACTCTAACCGGAACATATCCGTTCCTTATAGATTTTACAAGGCTTCATCCTTCAATCAAACTGCGCAATGCGGACGTTTTCATTGACTCTATCAGATAAGATCGGTGGTCTCCAGAATCATGATCAAGCTTGGCCCATACAATGCTTTTGGAAGAATTCGGTACTTCAGTTTCGGTAAATACTCCAACATTCGTCTTGGGAATTTGGACGCAGGGATCCTCCAACAATACTTCGACATTCTGCCATTTCAATACACGTTTGCCCAAATCCAACGTGATTCCATGTGGTCGCAGAAAATCCATTCCGAGAATGCAGCCATCCATAATGTACGTGACCAGAAAATTATGTCGGGACGCAAGGTCTCCCAACTGTATCTAGAGGTTGACCTCTCCATGAACAGGTGCAGTTTCTCCCGTAGCTGTCCGTAGTGAGGAAATCCTGCACTTTTGAAGTAGTTGTAGCCTCACATGGTCTGGTCAGATAATCGATCGGGTTGCACCAGCGTCGATTGTTATGGTGCAAACTTCTCCATCAACTTGACCCGGAAGGCATGAGTCCGCTTCTCCACGATGTAGTCTTGACACGGTGGTGGTGATGCTGGGGACGTCGATCCTCTCAGCCAACCTCTGCCCCACGAAGATGGTTCTGACATGTTTCCCGACCCCTCAGTTTGAAGAGCTTCCATTCTGGGCTCCTGGCTCGTTTTGGATCGCTTCCTAGCAACACACCCGGGACAAGAACTCGGCTTTCTTCATTTCTTGCAGTCTCTTTGCAGGTGCCCCTTCTCTCCGCAATTCCAGCATCTAGGCGCACCATTTACCGGTGAGTCTCGCTCAATTTCCACGCACTTACACCTGCACTCGTCTGTCACTACCTCGCGAGCACGGGCAGTGGTACGAGTCACATTTTTCGCTTCCTCAAAGTTCAGACTATAACCCAATGCGTCCTTAGCCGTTTGCTTTTGGGCTAAATGGACGGCTTGTGGCAATTCCTGGTCCTTAAGTGCGCTGATGAATGTTTCTGTTGCTGCGTCATCTCGATATTCTGGGTCGTAAGCTGGGTAAGCCAAAGTGCCAGTCGCTCAATGTCTTCGGCTAGCTAGTGTAGGATTTCACCAAACTTCTGCATCCGATGCCGTAGCTGTGACCGATAAATCTGCTTCAGATGATGATCACCATAACGCATGTCAAGCGCATTCATTATAGGAACCGAGTTTGAGTGCAACTCAACGGGGATCGTCTTTAAAAGCTCGGCACCTGAACCTGTTTTTTTGTGCTAGGGAGGTGAATGCCATTTATGCACAGAGTGTGGGACTCCCATGCGCGACTGGACAACCCACTAAACACCTCCCCTGTCAACCTGAGAACCCAGCCTGGAACCGTTTGACACATTACTTCGGGCCAGGTCTCGTTTTTTTACGCCGTGGGGCGCCTTCAAGCTGGAGAGTCCATTTGCTAGCGGGAGGAGAGACGGGAAGAGGAAATGCCAGATGAGTGATCCCCCAGCCCCAGCGCCTCCGGCTGCTGTGAGTCCCTTTTATACTTCAGGAGTGCCCGAGCATACTGTGCCACCTGGTTCTATTTGTCAATCGATCGAGCATCACCGCAACTATATTATCCGAGCTGAGCTCTCCTGTCTCCCTGTAGAGTTCCCTTCGCAGCCTGGCCCATTTGGAACACGTAAAAAATGTGTGAGAGGCATTGTCCTCCTCTCCTGGGCAAAACCGACAATCGGGAGACCGTGACTTACCAATCTTGTGCAGGTACGACTGAAAACACCCATGCCCGCTCAAAAGCTGGGTCAGATACTAGTCAGTCTCACCATGCCTTCGATTTAGCCACGGTCTCACATCCAGGATGAGGCACGCAGTCCAACTTCCCTTCGTGCAATTGACCCAAGACTGCTGTCAATCGTTGAGTGAGCGCTGGGTCTCCTCGCGGACAACCATCTACCTCGCATCCTCGTTTCGGTGCAGGTAAATAGCGTGGCACTCTCTAGCAAGGAGGGCGACAGGTCTCACGCCTCCAATAACTCTCACCCCCGAGTCAGAGACTGTTGGATACGAAGATGCAATTCTCAGTGCTCCTCTTCTCTGTACCTGTGCCAAACGTTTTCGGTATGCCTCCTTGCTGAGAGCGTCGCCCCATACTTCTGCTCCGTACAGTAGTACTGACCCTACAGTCCTCATCGAGAGGCATCTTCTTGATGGGCTGAGTCGCCCTACGTTGGCCATAAGATGACTCAGAGCCGATATTCCCGAAGAAGCGTTCTCAGCCGTTGCCCTGATTTGCTCAGAGAAACTCATCTTCGAGTCGATCAGTAGCCCCAGGTACTTCACCGCTGACTTCGATTCGATTTGTAAGTCGCCAATACTGATCAGCCTTATTTTAGGGATTCTCTTTTTTGTCTAGATGACCACTTCGGTTTTCCCCAGTGCTAAACTAAGCCCGCGAGCAATCATCCAGCCCCTCATCGGTGCATTAGCATACCTAGCCTAAGTTGCGCTTGTTCAACGGTGCGTCCAGTGACCCGTGCTGCAACATCATCCGCATAGCCGATCAAGCGCGACTCATCTGGCATCTCAAGTCTCAGTATTCCGTCGTAAGAAATGTTGCACAGGTCCGGACCAAGGATAGATCCCTGGGCAACATCCGATGTAATTTCCATCCTTCGTTGGCCCTGTGTCGTGACGTAGAGCAGGCTTCGGTGCTTCAAGCAGTTCCTCAAAAGCCGCATTAGATATTCTGGAACTTGAAAAGAGTTTTCCAGTGTATCCAGAATATCCACCCATCTAGCGGAATTGAGGGCATTCCTGACGTCGAGTGTCACCAACAGGACGATCCGTCGCTTGGTGCGACTATATGCCTCTTCTCTTTGGACCGTGTTCACCACCTCTGCAATCGCATCAATGGTAGAACGTCCTGCTCTAAAGCCGGACTGCCGATTAGATTGGTCCCCAGCAGCACGAATCGCGTCAGTGAGTCTTCCCTTGATGAGTTTCTCTAGCACTTTCCCAGCCGTGTCTAGCATGTATAATGGGCGGTATGCAGACGGTGATTCGGGATTTCCCTTCCCCTTGCTGATCAGCACGAGCCTCGCCACCTTCCATCGTACCGGGAAAACCCCGTCTCGTAGGCAAGCGTTGAATGTGCTGAGCAGCAAGTCAGGACAATGGTGATCGACGAGCCGCAACATCTCAGCCAAAACACCATCTGGACCTGGAGCCTTCCTCGCTTTCAATGAGAGGACTGCCTCCTCCAGTTCCAGCTTTGTGAAGAGTGGGCACTCAACTGCTGTTTCACCATGGACGGCATCAACACGGATGGGATGGGCGGGGAAGAGTCCCCGCACTATCGGTCCATTTTTCCGCGTCATGTATACAAGGGTTCCGTAGGGCACCAAGCTTCCCCATGACCAGCTTGTAGCCAAGGCCCCACAGATCCTTGTTCACAGTGTCCACTACGTCTTGCCAGCAGTGAGCCTTGCTACTGTTGATCAATTTGCGAAGGCATTTCCTGGCCGATTTATATACTGCAACCCAGTTGCATGCCTCGTCACGGTTCCGCGCCCGTTGAGCCTAATATCAAAGCTTGTGACACTCCCTTCGCTTTTCAGCGATTTCAGTTGACCACCAGTACACTGGAGGCTTATCGTGCCGGGGTCTTCAACGGGGCATAGAAGCGCAGCAAGCAGTCGTAATGATGCTCATAGTATGGTTCACCAGGTCTTGAGCTGCCAGTTCTTCCGTCCCCTCCGAAGCTCCCTGCAGCGGCTCACCTGCTGTGAGCACCCCGACGAACCTCTCGACGTCCATCCTTCCGATGTTCCATTCAGTTGTAGGCCGAGAGCAGGGACGTCGGGAGACAGCATCACTTATCTCAAGCAGAATGCACTGATGATCACTGGCTGAGTAGTCCTGTAATGCTTTCCAGCTGCGTATCCTCCGTACTAAGGACTCCGTGGTGAATGTCACGTCCGGTATGGCTCTCTTACAGCTAATACGGCAGAAAGTCGTCGTATTTCCGGGGTTTGGTACGACGAGGGCCGTCCTGGCTGCCATTTCCAGGATTCGTTTTCCCCGCGGATCTGTCTGAGGCAGATTGCTTCAGCATTGAAGTCGCCCCCAACGAGCACTTTGTCCTCTGTGTTCGAGACAGCGCCCTCCAAAGCATTAAGCTTGGCTTGGAAAGATGATATCGATTCGCTAGGCGTTAGGTACACACTAAAGAAGGTGGTCCCTGAGCACCGAACCCACACGAAACCATCACCCCGTCCGCAACTCTCCGCTTGAAAGTCACTGTTCCGAACCCAGATGGCGGCAGTACCAGTTTCATCAGAATACCATAATGCAGGACTTTTATTATGGTGTTGCTCACGCAGCAGCAAGAAGTCGGCTTTCATGTCCCTCGCAAACTGCTCAAGCAGATTTTGGGCGGTTGAACTGCGGTGTAGGTTTAGCTGCAGGATGCGGGGCATCGGAGTTCTGATTTTGCCTTGGCTAGGGCTTCCTGGAACACCCGGCATTTTCCTGATCCCTAGACGTGTCCAAAATCAGGGTTTGGATCAGCATCCTTGCAAAGAATACAGTGTGCCTCCTTCGTACACTCTTTTCTTTTATGTCCCATTTCACCGCATTTGTAACATAGGGAGCTCCTATCGGGTCCTTTGCATACTTTTGTGGTGTGACCATAACCGAGGCGTTTGAAACATTGAAGAGGCGTGCTCTTCGCCGTATCCTACAGACAACCTACCCTATTCTTACTTTGCCCTTGTTCAGGAGTTGTTCGGCGTCCGTTTCGGTCAGGTCAACTATGGCCATGCGTTGTCCCCTGTTGTTTTCTGGTGTCGGTCTCGCTTTGATCCTTCCCACGCTAGGGAACTCCCTTCTGATGACCTCTTCTACCTCGGCCAGATCCATCACGCAGTCAATGTCTCGTATTTCGATCGTTGCCATCGGCTCGAGCGGGGCTATGGTTGCGCTTTTGCTGAGGAATGCTTCTTTATTGCCGGCCTCTGCTCCAAATTCGACAAGTATGTGGCCCGATCGCGTTGGTCGTACTACTTTAATAGTAGTATTGGTGTCTTCGAGCCTTATGTTTCCCCTGATGTCCCACAGTACATCCGCGTAGGATCGGCCATCCTGGGGCTTTACAAGCAGTGCCTGCTGCCAGGGTCTTCGTCGGGGCTTCTGCCTCTCGTGTTTTGCAGCAGGTCCTTTTTCTACTTGGGTGTCCGTGCGAACTTTATTTTCTGGCTTTTTTTGAAGGAGTTTCTTAGCGGCTTTCTTCGCTCCTCTTGCAAGCACTGTCTGGAGCCCGTGATCTGGTGCTCCACGTCCACCAAGTGCCTCTTCCTTCCTTCTTTTATCCCGATCTCCTTCGATTGGGCTAGACGCCATACTTTTATTGACTTTTAATGGTTGAGCTATCTGCGTGTCGCCTTTAGATTTCGCCCCAAGAGCCTCTTTAGCCTTCTGTTCGTCTTCGGCCCTTAACCAGCTCCTCTAGTTCAAGGAGCCCCACCTTTGCTGCTTTGCTGATTATTGGGGAGTCACATGCAGATTGTACTCTTTCCAGAACATCTCCCGCTTTTCGGAGTAGCTTTTCTTCTTCGTATCGCTGGGCCCCAATTGTACCTTGCAACCATCCTTGGGAGATGTTATCGCGTTCCGTTTCCGTGTGCAGTACTTCCGCCACATTTTCGACGTTGGCGATGCAATCACGCGATGTCTGGTCACTCGTTGCTTTTCGTGCCGTAATCTTCTCGTTTGCTTCTGGATTTTTTGTTCCAATGTCGAGATTTGCAACCCTTGCATCAGTCACTTCGGTAACGATCGCAGCAGTGACAATCGAGTTTTCGGTGCTCTTTATTTCATCTTCCGAGACTCGAACGACTGAAGCGTCCTGGAGAGTTTCCCGCTTTGCCTTAAAAGGACGCTCTGGCGTTCGCATCATTTTTTTGCTGCGCCCGAACGCCGCAGGAATCTTACCAGAACTAGAACCAGACTGCCTGCTATTCTGCGTTTTTTATCTGCCTTCACTGTCATTGTGTTATTCTTTCTTTTTGTCGTGGTTAGTACCGCTTTTGATGTACTGTTAACATCGTGGCTGCAACCACTGGTTGCGTTGTCGTTGTTATTATTTTTTGTTTCTTTTTTTGGATGTTTTTGGTCTTTTGATTTTGTTTGCTCCAGTTTTGTTGGGTTCCCCCTTGGAGCCGCTATCTCCGTTCGCGTATGTAGTCGCTTTTGTGGTCCCATGGTTATCTTTGCAGAGCAGGGAGGCCATGCGAGGGTTGGCACAAGCCCTTATGGGGACAAGTGCTCAGAGCCAGACCAGCGCTAATCGGGAGTCCGTCTCAACTGAACCTACACCACCAACCCAATGGTGTGAACTTCGAACGTACTCCGAGGCTTGCCAAGGTTTTACCGGGGCGGAGACGGTATGATAGTTGAATTGGAGCCGTTCACACACAAGTTTCACCTCGGCGCTACTGTGCAAAGCAACTAGGTCCAAACCATCGCATCTGCCAGCCCACAGCGTCAATTCCAGTTCGTTGTCCAAAGCGTAGTCCAGATCCAATCAGAGTCGTTACTTGTCCTCCCAGGAGGGAATCTCACGGTGGCCCCTATGTCCTCGGGCCCTTGGGGGCGGCGCTCTCCAAAGAATTCTAGCCTCCAAGACTGTTCCTGTCGACCGGCATTCCCCCTGCGGGAATTTCCTCGGGTACGTGGGGGCGGAACTCCCCAAACAATGCCAGCCTTCAGGAGTGCTCTTGTCGACCAGCATTCCCCCTGATGGTAGCTGGACCTCTTAGAGCAAGAATTAATACAGTTGTTAGTTCCTGCTCATTCCAGTGATTTGCCCTAGCGGCGGCTTCAAACTGTGTTTTCTAATTACTCCAGACCGTTTGACCGTCAAATATTGGTGCTTTCACATTTCTCGATATGCTATGTGCTGCGGTTACAATTGGGGCTGGTGAGGTGGTTACTACTGCCTTCGCTGCTTCCAATTCTTCTTCTTCACTTCTTGACACCACTGTCGCGTGTTATGGTTCGCGGCCAATAATTTTAATGTTCCAGGAAAGTGAAAATGCACTGTCTTTTAAATTAAGCTAGAAGAGCTTATTTACTACAAGATGCGCAATCATCAATTTCACTATTTTAAAACTTTTCTTTTCACTAGTCTATCAATTTGTATGACAACTGTATCACGCAAGTCGCCCCACAATCAATCAATCAATATCGCTTTATAATTCGCACTCCACAATATCGCAGTTTTACTATATCGTGGTTGTAATGAATCCCCCCATTCATTCAGCTCGCCTTTATATAGGGTCTCTAGCTGTTCAATCCATTTCTCGTACATTGGCGAATATTCTGCCGAGAGGTACCTGGTATATTCAAGCAGCTTAATGAATGGAGCAGTGACGTCACTTTCAGATGTTGATCATGCTTGGTGGGTTTCGAGTAAATTCATTTTGTTGATCATGAGCTCCTTAACGGTTGTCAAAACTATTGCGACAGTAGCTCGCAGAATTATTTGTACATGTAACAATATATATAGATATAGATATATATATATATATATATATATATATATATATATATATATATATATATATATATATACACGAGTATATAAATATATATATATATATATATATATATATATATATATATATATATATATATATATATATATATATATATATATATATATATGTCGCGTGTTATTGGTTCGCGGCCTATAATTTTAACGTTCCGGGAAAGTGAAAACGCAATGTCTTTTAATTTAAGTTAAAAGAGTTTATTCAATTAAATAAAATGCACAATAATCAGTTAACACTTTCACTAATTTTAATTGTCACTATTAAAATTATCTAACACTTGTCCATAAATTTATTATCGCAATTGTCTTCTAAATTACTTCACTATTACGAAACACACTTTTCTACTACTCGAAGAATATCGCTTCCCACACACAATCGCAGTTCTTCTCGCGGTCGAATGAATGATTCTCCCCATTCATTCAGCTTGCTTTTATATAGGGTCTCTACCTATTCACCCATTTCTCGCACATTGGCGAATGTTCTACCGAGAGGTACCTGGTAGGTTCGAGCAAGTTCATGAATGGAGTGACGTCACTTGCAGATGTTGATCATGCTTGTTGGACTTTCGTGGGTTCGAGTAAATTCATTCGTTGACGTTCTTAATGATGATCAAAACAATTGCGACAGTAGCTCGCAGAATTATTTGTATATGTAATTATTTGTACATGTAACACTGCCCCCACCTCAGTTCTTTTCGCCCTCCCTGGGTGTAATATGGGGCAAGACGGTCCAGATGCACGATTTTCATTTTAGCTCTCGGCTTACGATGTTCCTGTATTCGGTATATGACGTCGTTGATTCGCTTTGTAACTCGGTATGGTCCCTCCCAATTATGTTGCAACTTTGGAGACCTACCCTTTCGCCGTTGCGGGTTATAAAGCCACACCAAGTCATCTTGCTGGAAGCCAGTAGAATTAGCCTTTAGATCATACCTGGTCTTCATGCGGTCAGTAGCCGGTTCGAGGTGTTTTCGCACTGTCCGATGTATCTGGTTCAACCGTTGTCTTAGATCACTTGCGTACTCCGAGACCGTTTGAGGTTTCTCAGGGGTTGTTCCGAACTTCATATCGGCTGGCAAACGAATAGTCTTTCCAAAAATGACTTTGGCTGGGGCTTGGCCCGTCGATGCATGTTCAGTGGCTCTATACGCCATTAAAAATAGTGGGATATGTCGGTCCCAGTCCCTTTGGTTCTCGTCAACCATTTTGGCCAAGTGTTTATTGAGCGTGCCGTTGAAACGTTCGACCATTCCATCGGATTGGGGATGCAGCGGTGTTGTCCTCGTTTTCCGTATTCCCAGCTGCTCGCACATTTCGCTAAAAACTAGTAACTCAAAGTTTCGGCCTTGATCCGAATGTAGTTCACAAGGCACGCCGTACCTGCTGACCCAATTTAACACTAGCTGTTTGGCTACAGTAGTTGCTTCCTGGTTGGGAATGGGGTAGACCTCGGGCCACTTGCTGAAATAATCAGCTACAACCAGCGTGTATCGATTTCCCCATTCAGATTCAGGAAAGGGTCCAGCGATGTCAACAGCAATCCTTTCGAATGGCACGCCTACGTTATAGGTTTGCATTTGTCCTCTCAGTCGTCGCTTTGGGCCTTTGACGGAAGCGCAAATTGTGCATCTGTGACGCCAGTCCTCTACGTCTTCTCGAGCGTGGAGCCAGTAGAATCTTTCCCGCAATTTCGCTAAGGTTTTGTTAACACCAAGATGGCCTCCCGAGGATCCTTCATGCATTTCCTTAACCACATCGTGGATTCGGCTTTTGGGTAGTATAGTTTGCATCCTATAGGAGCTGCCATCCGCCGTTTCCCATTTCCGCTTGAGTACGCCACCCTCCACCTGTAGGGAGTTCCATTGTGCCCAATAGCTTTTCAGGGTTGCGCCATGCATCGAAACGTCCTTCCACTTCGGTCGCCCAGTCGTCTCCTTCCATACGAAAAATGGTCCGATATCTTCATCGGCTAACTGGGCATTTCGAATCTCCTCCGATGACCAACCTTCATCGAATTCGGCCGTTATCACTCGCAGATCAACGGGCGGCTCCTTTTCCTCAATCCGCCGGCAATGTTTGCAGTTAGCTGGACATGGATGACGAGATAGGGCGTCAGCATTTCCATGAACTCTGCCCTTGTGAAGCAGTTGGGGCCTCACTAGGTCTGGTCGGATCGTCGATCGGGTTGCACCAGTGTCGTTTGTTAGGGTGCATTGTTCTTCATCAACTTGACCAGGAAGGCATCTGTCTGCTTCTCCACGATGTTGCCTTGGCACGGTGCTGGGGATGTCGATACTCGTGGCCAACGTTCGCCCCACGAAGTTGGCCCTTGCAGTTTGATGGGCCTCCATTCTAGGCTCCTGACACGGTCTGGATCTCCACCACCTTGGACAATAGCTCGGTCTTCTCCCCTTCTTGCAGTCTCTTTGCAGGTGCCCTTTTTCCCCGCAATTCCAGCATCTAGGCGCACCATTCACCTGCAGCTCTCGCTCAATTCCCACGCGCTCACACCTGGATTTATCTGTCTCTACCTCGCGAACCCGGACAGTGGTGCGGGTCACATTTTTGGCTGCCTCAAAATTTAAACTATAAGCCAATGCTTCCTTGACTGTTTGCTTTTGAGCTAACCGCACGGCTTGTTGCAATTCCTTGTCCTTTAAGGCGCTGATGAATGCTTCTGCTGCTACGTCATCTCGATGTTCTGGGTCGTACGCTGGGTAAGCCAAAAGTGCCAATCGCTCAATGTCTTGTGCTAGCTGCTGCAAGGTTTCGCCAGACTTCTGCATCCGATGCCGTAGCTGCGCCCGGTAGATCTGCTTCAGATGATCGTCTTCATAACGCATGTCCAGCGCATTCATTATAGCAGCCGGGTTTGAATGCAGCTCAACGGGGATAGTCTGCAAAAGCTCGGCAGCTGGGCCTCTTAGAGCCAGAATTAACGCAGTTGCTCGTTCCTGCTCATTCCAGTGATTTATCCTAGCGGCGGCTTCAAACTGGATTTTGTAAATACTCCAGACCGTTTGCCCATCGAATATTGGTGCTTGCACATTTCTGGATGTGCTTTGCGCTGCGGTTATAAGCGGGGCTGATGAGGTGGTTACTACTGCCTTCGCTGCTTCCAATTCTTTTTTCACTTTTTCCATCTCATGGTTCATTCTCTCTTCAACCTGGCTGATCTCATAGTTGATTTTCTCCTCAACTTGGCTGACCTTCTCCTCGACCTGGTAAACCTTTTCCTCGACGCTTTTAATTTGATTGTTCAGGCTACCGAGCTCCACTTTTATTTCGGTTGACTGGTTTTGCACTTCCTTGATTACGATCGCTTGCTGGTCCATCTTCGCCGATTGTTCATTTAACTTCGCTGATTGTTCATTTAACTTCGCTGATTGTTCATCTAGCTTCGTCGTTAAATTGGACGACTGTTCATTGAGCTTCGCAGTTAAATTGGATGATTGTTGTCGCTGCTCTTGCTGCATCAGCGTCAACATTTGCATCAGCGCATTTTCTGGTTTCTTTGGCTTTGCTGTTTCAGCTTCACCACCTTCTGCGCCTTTTTCTGCATCTGTAGGCTCACCCAAATCTAGATACGCACCTTCCGACTCGATCGCATCACGCAAGCGTGCAATCAGTATGGCCTTTGTACCTTGTGTAGCCAGATTTCGTTGTTCCAACTCCTTTTTGAGCTCCGATATGCTCAATTGATTAATTTTTAGATTTAAATTTCCTGGCATTTTTATTGTTTCGGCTATTTTTCCACGTTAACTTCCACAATTGTGCACTTCAAAAATGTTTAATCGTTTTCACTTCCAAAATTTTCTATCCCACTTCTGACACCATTGTCGCGTGTTATTGGTTCGCGGCCTATAATTTCAACGTTCCGGGAAAGTGAAAACGTAATGTCTTTTAATTTTAGTTAAAAGAGTTTATTCAATTAAATAAAATGCACAATAATCAGTTAACACTTTCACTAATTTTAATTGTCACTATTAAAATTATCTAACATTTGTCCATAAATTTATTATCGCAATTGTCTTCTAAATTACTTCACTATTACGAAACACACTTTTCTACTACTCGAAGAATATCGCTTCCCACACACAATCGCAGTTCTTCTCGCGGTCGAATGAATGATTCTCCCCATTCATTCAGCTCGCCTTTATATAGGGTCTCTACCTATTCACCCATTTCTCGCACATTGGCGAATGTTCTACCGAGAGGTACCTGGTAGGTTCGAGCAAGTTCATGAATGGAGTGACGTCACTTGCAGATGTTGATCATGCTTGTTGGATTTTCGTGGGTTCGAGTAAATTCATTCGTTGACGTTCTTAATGATGATGAAAGCAATTGCGACAGTAGCTCGCAGAATTATTTGTATATGTAATTATTTGTACATGTAACAATATATATATATAAATATATATATATATATATATATATAGATATATATATATATATATATATATATATACATGCATATATATATATATACACATATTTGTATATATATATATATATATATATATATATATATATATATATATATTTATATATATATATATATATATATATATATATATATATATATATATATACATAAATATATATATATATATATATATATATATATATATATATATATATATATATAGTGTTACATGTACAAATAATTTTGCGAGCTACTGTCGCAATTGTTTTCACAACAATGAAGAACACGAATTCACTCGAAGTTACGAGAACCCAACAAGCATGATCAACATCTGCAAGTGACGTCACTCCATTCATTAAATTTTCTCGAATCTACCAGCTACCTCTCGGTAGAACATTCGCCAATAAACGAGAAATGGGTGAATAGGTAGAGACCCTATATAAAGGCGAGCTGAATGAATGGGGGGGATCATCATTCATTCGACCGCGATAAGAAAACTGCGATATAGTGGAACGCGAAGTAAAGACAATTGATTGTTTGAGTGCAAAGTGTGTTTCGTAATAGTGAAGTAATTTAGAAGACAATTGCGATAAAAAAAATTTATGGACAAGTGTTAGATTTTAATTTTAATAGTGAAAATTAAAATTAGTGAAAGTGTTAACTGATTATTGTGCATTTTATTGTAATTGAATAAACTCTTAACTTAAATTAAAAGACATTGCGTTTTCACTTTCCCGGAACATTAAATTATTGGCCGCGAACCAATAACACGCGACAGTGGTGTCAGAAGTGGGACATCGCACAGAAACTGGCGACACATCTTTTCGGGGCGAAAAGAACTGAGGTGGGGGCAGTGTTACATGTACAAATAATTTTGCGAGCTACTGTCGCAATTGTTTTCACAACAATGAAGAACACGAATTCACTCGAAGTTACGAGAACCCAACAAGCATGATCAACATCTGCAAGTGACGTCACTCCATTCATTAAATTTTCTCGAATCTACCAGCTACCTCTCGGTAGAACATTCGCCAATAAACGAGAAATGGGTGAATAGGTAGAGACCCTATATAAAGGCGAGCTGAATGAATGGGGGGGATCATCATTCATTCGACCGCGATAAGAAAACTGCGATATAGTGGAACGCGAAGTAAAGACAATTGATTGTTTGAGTGCAAAGTGTGTTTCGTAATAGTGAAGTAATTTAGAAGACAATTGCGATAAAAAAAATTTATGGACAAGTGTTAGATTTTAATTTTAATAGTGAAAATTAAAATTAGTGAAAGTGTTAACTGATTATTGTGCATTTTATTGTAATTGAATAAACTCTTAACTTAAATTAAAAGACATTGCGTTTTCACTTTCCCGGAACATTAAATTATTGGCCGCGAACCAATAACACGCGACAATATATATATATATATATATACATATATACACATATAGATGTATATATATATATATATATATATATATATATATATATATATGCGATTTGACATCTGTCAGAATGAAATGTCATCCAATGCATGTTTTTTTTTAGTTGAAGGTCTGCCATTTAGAAATATGGATCGTTTAGCAGTCAAAGAACGCGTTAAAATTATTAAATTTTATTATAAAAATGGTGATTCTGCTGTATCAACATTTAGGCCTTTACGAGCCTATTACGGTTGACATAATCGGCCTACACAGCAAACAATTTCGAACATAGTGAGAAAATTTGAAGTGACTGGATCAATCATTGATATTGTAAGGCCTGTGCATCAGCGCAACATTTGTTCTGCTGAAAATTTCGCTGTTGTTGCTCAAAAAGTGGAGCAAAATGTCGATTCCTCGACGTGCTCAACATTTGGGCTTGTCTTACGGCTCATTGTGGCGAATTTTGCATTTGCCTCAAGACCATACACAACGCAGAATGTATGCGAATTGGTTGATTGAACAACAAGCCATTGATAACGATTTTTCGAATAAAATTTTCTTTAGTGATGGGGCTCATTTTTTGCTCAGTGGTTACGTAAATAAACAGAATCGCCGCATATGGGGCTCTCAAAATCCTCAGGTGGTCGCAAAAAGGCCTTTGCTTCCGGAAAAAGTGACCGTTTGGTGTACACTATGGTCTGGTGGTGCTATTGGCCCGTATTTTTTTGAAAACGATCAAGGAAGAGCCATTACAGTCAGTTGTGACCGCTATGGACGGATGTTAACCGATTATTTTTGGAGAGAAATTGAAGATTATGATCTAGAAAACATGTGGTTCCAACAGAATGGAGCCACAAGCCACACAACACAGGCTAATCGAGCACTTTTGCAAGAGAAATTTCCAGGACGTGTAATTTCGAGATTGAGTGATGTCAATTGGCCCGCAAGATCCTGCGACCTAACGCCTTTGGATTTCTTTTCAAGGGGCTATGTAAAAGATCATGTTTACGTGAACAATCCTCAAAATCTTGAGCAATTGAAAACCAATATTCGTGAAGTTATGGGCGAGATATTGCAGGAAATGTGCCGAAAAGTCATTGAAAATTACCTCAAAAAGATTGAGGCCTGTAAGAGGTCCTGTGGAGGATATTTGAATGATGTTGTTGTACTTTAAGTATAATGGCAAGGTTCAATCTTTATATTAGATAAAAAAATGTTGTTACCATTTGAAGATTTTATGTGTTTTCTTTAGCTTTACTTTCCCAAGCGTAAAATGGATAACCCTTTATATTGTCGCGTGTTATGGTTCGCGGCCAATAATTTTAATGTTCCGGAAAAGTGAAAATGCACTGTCTTTTAAATTAAGTTAAAAGATTTTATTTACTAAATTGGCACAATAATTGATTTCACTATTTTACAACTTTTCAACAATTTTTATTTCAACTGTCTATCACTTCACCATCAATATCGCTTTGAATTCGCACTCCACACGTTGGCAGTTTTATTATATCGCGGTTGTTATCAATCCCCCATTCATTCAGCTCGGCTTTATTTAGGGTCTCTAATCATTCAATCCATTTCTCGTACGTTGGCGAACTACCTGGAATATTCGAGCAATGGCGCAGTGACGTCACTTTCGGATATTGATTATGCCTGGTGGATTCTTTTGCTTTCAAGTACATTCGCTTGTTGATCATGATGTTGTTAATGGTTGTGAAAACAATTGCGACAGTAGCTCGCAAAATTATTTGTACAGTTACACTGCTCCCACCCTAGTTCTTTACGCACCGAATAGATGTGTCGCCAGTTGTAGTCATTTCTCCCTGGATATAAGATGGTGCAAGACGGTCCAGGTGCACGATTTTTATTTTGGCTCTCGGCTTACGGTGTTCCTGTATGCGGTTTACGACGTCGTTGATTCATTGATTCGCTTTGTAACTTGGTATGGTCCCTCGCAATTATGCTGCAACTTCGGAGACCTACTCTTCCGCCGTTGTGGGTTATATAGCCACACCAAGTCATCTTGCTGGAAGCCAGTAGTATTTGCCTTTAGATCATATCTGGTCTTCATGCGGTCAGTAGCCGATTCGAGGTATTTTCGCACTGTCCGATGTATCTGGTGCAACTTTTGCCTTAGCTCACGTGCGTACTCCGAGATCATTTGGGGTTTCTTAGGGGATGTTCCGAACTTTATATCAGCTGGCAGACGAATAGTCTTTCCAAAATGACTTTGGCTGGAGCTTGGCCCATCGATGTATATTCGGATACTCTGTACGCCATCAAAAATAAGGGGATGTATCGGTCCCAGTCCCTTTAGTTCTCTTCAACCATCTTGGGGGGAGTGCCGGTCGACAAGAGTACTCTTGACGGCTAGCATTCTTTGGGGGATTCCGCCCCCACGTACCCCAGGAAATTCCCGCAGGGGGAATGCCGGTCGACAAGAGCACTATTGGAGGCTAGCATTCTTTGGAGAGTGCCGCTCCCAGGACCCGAGGATATGGAGGGGGGCCATGAGGTTCCTTCCTGGGATGACAAGTAACGACTCTGATTGGATCTGGACTACTCTTTGGACAGCGAACTGGAATTGTTGCTTTGTGCTGGCGGATGCAATGGTTTGGACCTAGTTGCTTTGCACAGTAGCGCCGAGGTGAAACTCGTGTGTGAACGGCTCCAATTCAACTACCATACCATCTCCGTCCCGCTAAAACTTTGGCAGGCCTCAGAGTACGTTCGAAGTTCGCACCATTGGGTTGGTGGTGTAGGTTCGGTTGAGACGGACTCCCGATTAGCGCTGGTCTAGCTCTGAGCACTTGTCCCCATAACGGCTTGTGCCAACCCTCGCATGGCCTCCCTGCTCTGCAAAGATAACCATGGGACCAAAAAGGCGACTACACACACGAACGGAGATAGCGGCTCCGAGGGGGGACCCAACAAAACTGGAGCAAACAAAATCAAAAGACCAAAAACATCCAAAAAAAGAAACAAAAAATAATAACAACGACGACGCAACCAGTGGTTGCAGCCACGATGTTAACAGTACATCGAAAGCGGTACTAACCACGACGAAAATGAAGAATAACACAATGACAGTGAAGGCAGACGAAAAACGCTAGTTCTGGTGAGACTCCTGCGGCGTTCGGGTGCAGCAAAAAAATGATGCGAACGCCAGAGCGTCCTATCAAGGAAAAGTGGGAAACTCTACCGGACGCTTAAGGCGTTCGAGCCTCGGAAGATAAAATAAAGAACACCGAAAACTCAATTGTCACTGCTGCGATCGTTACCGAAGCGACCGATGCAAGGGTCGCAGATCCCGACGTTGCAACGAAAAATCCAGAAGCGCACGAGGAGATTATGGCACGAAAAACAACGATTGACCAGACACCGCTCGATTGCACCGCCAACGTCGAAAATGTGGCGGAAGTACTGCACACGGAAATGGAACGCGATAACATCTCCCAAGGATGGTTGTAAGGTACAATTGCAGCCCAGCGATACGAAGAAGAAAAGCTACTCGGAAAAGCGGGAGATATTCTGGAAAGAATACAATCTGCATGCGACTCCCCAATAATCAGCAAAGCAGCAAAGGAAGGGCTCCTTGAACTAGAGGAGCTCCTAGATCGTATAGGGCACTATTGGGGGAGCTAGTTAAGGGCCGAAGACGAACAGAAGGCTAAAGAGGCTCTTGGGGCGAAATCTAAAGGCGACACGCAGATAGCTCCACCATTAAAAGTCAATAAAAGGATGGCGTCTAGCCCAATCGAAGAAGATCGGGATATAAGAAGGAAAGAAGAGGCACTTGGTGGGCGTGGAGCACGAAATCACTGCTTTCAGACAGTGCTTACAAAAGGAGCGGAGAAAGCCGCTAAGAAACTCCTTCAAAAAAAGCCAGAAAGTAAAGTTCGCACGGACGCCCAAGTAGAAAAAGGACCTGATGCAAAACAGAAGAGAAAGAAGCCCCGACGAAGACCCCGGCAGCAGGCACTGCTTGTAAAGCCCCAAGATGGCCGATCCTACGTGGAGGCACTGCGGGACATCAGGGGAAACGGAAGGGCCGAAGACACCAATACTACCGTTAAAGTAGTACGACCAACGCGGTTGGGCCACATACTTGTCGGATTCGGAGCAGAGGCCGGCAATAAGGAAGCATTCTGTGACGCAGTAAAGAAAGTCCTCAGCAAAAGCGCAACTATAGCCCCGCTCGAGCCGATGGCAACGATCGAAATACGAGACATTGACTGCGTGATGGATCTGGCCGAGGTAGAAGAGGCCATCAAAAGGGAGTTCTCTAGCGTGGGAAGGATCAAAGCGAGACTGACACCAGAAAACAACAGGGGACAACGCATGGCCATAGTTGGCTTGACCGAAAGGACGCCAAACAATTCCTGAACCAGGGCAAAGTAAGAATAGGGTGGGTTGTCTGTAGGATACGGTGAAGAGCAACGCCTTTTAAATGTTTCAAACGCCTTGGTTATGGTCACACCACACAAGTATGCAAAGGAGCCGATAGGAGTTCCCTATGTTACAAATGCGGTGTAATGGGACATAAAAGAAAAGAGTGTACGAAGGAGGCACATTGTATTCTTTGCAAGGATGCTGATCCAAAACCTGATTTTGGACACGTCTAGGGATCAGGAAAATATCGGGTGTTCCAGGAAGCCCTAGCCAAGGCAAAATCAGAACTCCGATGCCCCGCATCCTGCAGCTAAACCTACACCGCAGTTCAACCGCCCAAAATCTGCTTGAGCAGTTTGCGAGGGACATGAAAGCCGACTTCTTGCTGCTGCGTGAGCAACACCATAATAAAAGTCCTGCATTATGGTATTCTGATGAAACTGGTACTGCCGCCATCTGGGTTCGGAACAGTGACTTTCAAGCGGAGAGTTGTGGACGGGGTGATGGTTTCGTGTGGGTTTAGTGCTCAGGAGCCACCTTCTTTAGTGTGTACCTAACGCCCAGCGAATCGATATCATCTTTCCAAGCCAAGCTTAATGCTTTGGAGGGCGCTGTCTCGAACACAGAGGACAAAGTGCTCGTTGGGGGCGACTTCAACACTAAAGCAATCGAATGGGGCATGCCTCAGACGGATCCGCGGGGAAAGCGAGTACTGGAAATGGCGGCCAGGACAGCCCTCGTTGTACTAAACTCCGGAAATACGCCAACTTTCCCCCGTATTGGCTGTAAGGGAGCCATACCGGACGTGACATTCGCTTCGGAGTCCTCAGTACGGAGGATACGCAGCTGGAAAGTATTACAGGACTACTCCGCCAGTGGTTATCAGTGCATTCTGCTTGAGATAAGTGATGCTGTCTCCTGACGTCCGTGCTCTTGGCCTTCTACAACTGGATGGAACATAAGAAGGATGGACGTCGAGAGGTTCGTCGAGGTGCTCAAAGCAGGTGAGCCACTGCAGGGAGCATCGGAGGGGACGGAAGAACTGGCAGCTCAAGACGTGGTGAACCATACTATGAGCATCATTACGACTGCTTGCTGCGCTTCTATGCCCCGTTGAAGACCCCGGCACGATAAGCCCCCAGTGTACTGGTGGTCAACTGAAATCGCTGAAAAGCGAAGGGAGTGTCACAAGCTTCGACGTAAGGCTCAACGGGCGCGGAACGGTGATGAGGCATGCAACTGGGTTGCAGTATATAAATCGGCCAGGAAATGCCTTCGCAAATTGATCAACAGTAGCAAGGCTCACTGCTGGCAAGACCTATTGGACAATGTGAACAAGGATCCGTGGGGCTTTGGCTACAAGCTGGTCATGGGGAAACTTGGTGCCCTACAGACTCTTCCCCTCCCATCCCGTCCATATTGACGCTGTCCATGGTGAAACAGCAGTCGAGTGCCCACTCTTCGCATAGCTGGAACTAGAGGAGGCAGTCCTCTCATTGAAAGCGAGGAAGGCTCCAGGTCCAGATGGTGTTTCGGCTGAGATGTTGCGGCTCGTCTATCACCATTTTCCTGACTTGCTGCTCAGCACATTCAACGCTTGCCTACGAGACGGGGTTTTCCCGGTACGATGGAAGATGGCAAGGCTCGTGCTGATCAGCAAGGGGAAGGGAAATCCCGAATCGCCGTCTGCATACTGCCCATTATACATGCTAGACACGGCTGGGAAAGTGCTAGAGAAACTCATCAAGGGAAGACTCACTGACGCGATTCGTGCTGCCGGGGACCAATCTAATTGGCAGTCCGGCTTTAGAGCAGGACGTTCTACCATTGATGCGATTGCAGAGGTGGTGAACCCGGTCCAAAGAGCAGAGGCATATAGTCGCACCAAGCGACGGATCGTCCTGTTGGTGACACTCTTTTCAAGTTCCAGAATATCTAATGCAGCTTTTGATGAACTGCTTGAAGCACCGAAGCCTGCTCTACGACACGACACAGGGCCAACAAAGGATGGAAATTACATCGGATGTTGCCCAGGGATCTATCCTTGGTCCGGACCTGTGCAACGTGTCTTACGACGGACTACTGAGACTTGAGATGCCAGATGAGTCGCGCTTGGTCGATAATGCGGATGATGTTGCAGCACGGGTCAATGGACGCACCGTTGAACAAGCGCAACTTAGGCTAGGTATGCTAATGCACCGATGAGGGACTGGATGACTGCTCGCGGGCTTAGTTTAGCACTGGGGAAAACCGAAGTGGTCATCTTGACAAAACAGAGAATCTCTAGAGTAAGGCTGATCAGTATTGGTGACTTACAAATCGAATCGAAGTCAGCGGTGAAGTACCTGGGGCTACTGATCGACTCGAAGATGAGTTTCTCTGAGCAAATCAGGGCAACGGCTGAGAACGCTTCTTCGGGAATATCGGCTCTGAGTCGTCTTATGGCCAACGTAGGGGGACCCAGCCCATCAAAAAGACGCCTCTCGATGAGTGCTGTAGGGTCAGTACTACTGTACGGAGCAGAAGTATGGGGCGATGCTCTCAGCAAGGAGGCATACCGAAAAAGTTTGGCACAGGTACAGAGAAGAGGAGCACTGAGAATTGCATTTTCGTATCCAACAGTCTCTGACTCGGTGGTGAGAGTTATTGCAGGTGTGAGACCTGTCGCCCTCCTTGCTAGAGAGTGCCGTGCTATTTACCTGCACCGAAACGAGGATGCGAGGAAGATGGTTGTCCGCGAAGAGAGACAGCGCTCGCTCAACGATTGGCAGCAGTCTTCGGTCAATTGCACGAAGGGAAGGTGGACTGCGTGCCTCATCCCGGATGTGAGACCGTGGCTAAATCTAAGGCATGGTGAGACTGACTTCTATCTGACCCAGCTTTTGAGCGGGCATGGGTGTTTTCAGTCTTACCTGCACAAGATTGGTAAGTCACGGTCTCCCGATTGTCGGTTTTGCCCAGGAGAGGAGGACAATGCCTCTCACACATTTTTTGCGTGTTCCAAATGGGCCAGGCTGCGAAGGGAACTCTACAGGGAGACAGGAGAGCTCAGCTCGGATAATATAGTTGCGGTGATGCTCGATCGATTGACAAATAGAACCAGGTGGCACAGTATGCTCGGGCACTCCTGAAATATAAAAGGGACTCACAGCAGCCGGAGGCGCTGGGGCTGGGGGATCACTCATCTGGCATTTCCTCTTCCCGTCTCCCCCCCTTAGGAAACGGACTCCCCAGCTTGAAGGCACCCCACGGCGTAATAAAACGAGACCTGGCCCGAAGTAATGTGTCAAACGGTGCCAGGCTGGGTTCTCAGGTTGACAGGGGAGGTGTTTAGTGGGTAGTCTGGTCATGCATGGGAGTTTCACACTCTGTGCATAAATGGCATTCACCTCCCCACTACAAAAAAACAAATAAACTATCTTAGCCAGGTGTTTATTGAGTGAGCCGTTGAAACGTTCGATGCTTCCATCGGATTGGAGATGCAGCGGTGTTGCCCTCGACTTCCGTATTCCCAGCAGCTCGCACATGTTGCCAAAAACCAGCGGCTCAAAGCTCCGGCTTTGAGCTGAATGTACTTCATAGCATACGCCGTGCCTACTGACCCAATATAACACTAGCTGTTGGGCTACGGTAGTTACTTCCTGGTTGGGAATGGGGTAGACCTCGGGCTACTTGCTGAAATAATCGCCCACAATCTGCATGTATCGATTTGCCCATTCGGATTCAGGAAAAGGTCCTGCGATGTCAACAGCAATCCTTTCGAACGGCACACCCAAGTTGTAGGTTAGCACTTGTCCTCTCAGTCGTCGCTTTGGACCTTTGACGGAAGCGCAAATTGTGTTCATGTGGCACCAGTCCTCTACATCTTCTCGGACATGGAGCCAGTAAAACTTTTACCGATATTTTACTAAGGTGTTGTTAACACCAAGGACTCTTTCTTCGCCATCGATCTACTGGGAGAGTACAGCTCCAATACCACCGTTGCTTACATCGGTGTCAACTACAAACATTTTTTCGCGTTTGGATATGCCAGCACAGGTGATTTAGACAGCTTTTCCTTCAAGGTCTCAAAGGCTGCCTGGCATTGTTCATCCCACACATATGGACAATTTTTCTCGGTTAGCTGATGTAGACACTTAGCTATTTTGGCAAAGTCTTTGACGAATCTTCGGTAGTAGGTCACCA
>OZ017738.1:259027722-259052722 GCA_963969285.1 Odontomyia ornata | reverse complement strand
TATAACCGCAGCGCAAAGCTCATCTAGAAATATGCAAGCACCAATATTCGACGGGCAAACGGTCTGGACTATTTACAAAATCCAGTTTGAAGCTGCCGCTAGGATAAATCACTGGAATGAGCAGGAACGAGCAACTGCGTTAATTCTTGCTCTAAGAGGCCCAGCTGCCGAGCTTTTGCAGACTATCCCCGTTGAGCTGCATTCAAACCCGGCTGCTATAATGAATGCGCCGGCCATGCGTTATGGAGACGATCATCTGAAGCAGATTTACCGGGCACAGCTACGGCATCGGATGCAGAAGTCTGGCGAAACCTTGCAGCAGCTAGCACAAGCCATTGAGCGACTGGCACTTTTGGCTTACCCAGCGTACGACCCAGAACATCGAGATGACGTAGCAGCAGAAGCATTCATCAGCGCCTTAAAGGACAAGGAATTGCAACAGGCCGTGCGGTTAGCTCAAAAGCAAAAAGTCAAGGATGCATTGGCTTATAGTTTAAATTTTGGGGCAGCCAAAAATGTGACCCATACCACTGCCCGGGTTCGTGAGGTAGTGGCAGATAATTGCAAGGGTGAGCGCGTGGGAATTGAGCGAGAGCTGCAGGTGAATGGTGCGCCTAGATGCTGGAATTGCGGGGAAAAAGGGCACCTGCAAAGATACTGCAAGAAGGGAAGAAGACGGAGCTATTGTCCAGGGTGGTGGAGATCCAGACTGTGTCAGGAGCCTAGAATGGAGGCCCATCAAACTGCAAAGGCCAACTTCGTGCGGCGAACGTTGGCTAGGAGTATCGACATCCCCAGCACCGTGCCAAGGCAACATCGTGGAGAAGCAGACAGATGCCTTCCTGGTCAAGTTGATGAAGAACATTGCACCATGACAAACGACACTAGCGCAACCCGATCGACGATCCGACCAGACTTAGTGAGGCCCCAACTACTTCACAAGGGCAGAGTTCATGGAAATGCTGACGCCCTATCTCGTCATCCATGTCCAGCTAACTGCAAGCATTGCCGGCGGATTGAGGGAAAGGAGCCGCCCGTTGATCTGCGAGTGATAACGGCCGAATTCGATGAAGGTTGGTCATCGGAGGAGATTCGAAACGCCCAGTTAGCCGATGAAGACATCGGACCATTGCTCGTATGGAAGGAGACGACTGGGCGACCTGAGTCGAAAGACGTTTCAATGCATGGCGCAACCCTGAAAAGCTATTGGGCACAATGGAACTCCCTTCAGGTGGAGGGTGGCGTACTCAAGCGGAAATGAGAAACGGTGGATGGTAGCTCCTATAGGATGCAAACTTTACTATCCAAAAGCCGAATCCACGATGTGGTTAAGGAAATGCATGAAGGATCCTCGGGAGGCCACCTTGGTGTTAACAAGACCTTAGCGAAATTGCGGGAAAGGTTCTACTGGCTCCACGCTCGAGAAGACGTAGAGGACTGGTGTCGAGGATGCACAATTTGCGCTTCCGTCAAAGGCCCAAAGCGACGACTGAGAGGACAAATGCAAACCTATAACGTGGGGGTACTGTTTGAAGAGATTGCTGTTGACATCGCAGGACCCTTTCCTGAATCTGAATGGGGAAATCGATACACGCTGGTTGTAGCCGATTATTTCAGCAAGTGGCCCGAGGTCTACCCCATTCCCAACTAGGAAGCAACTACTGTAGCTGAACAGCTAGTGTTAAATTGGGTCAGTAGGTACGGCGTACCTGGCGAACTACATTCGGATCAAGGCCGAAACTTTGAGTCACTAGTTTTTGGCGAAATGTGCGAGCTGCTCGGAATACGGAAAACGAGGACAACACCGCTGCATCCCCAATCCGATGGAATGGTCAAACGTTTCAACGGCATGCTCAATAAACACCTGGCCAAAATGGTTGACGAGAACCAAAGGGACTGGGACCGACATATCCCACTATTTTTGATGGCGTATAGAGCCGCTGAACATGCATCGACGGGCCAAGCCCCAGCCAAAGTCATTTTTGGAAAGACTATTCGTTTGCCAGCTGATATAAAGTTCGGAACACCCCCTGAGAAACCCCAAACGGTCTCGGAGTACGCAAGTGATCTAAGACAACGGTTGAACCAGATACATCGGACAGTGCGAAAACACCTCGAATCGGCCACTGACCGCATGTAGACCAGGTATGATCTAAAGGCTAATTCTACTGACTTCCAGCAAGATGACTTGGTGTGGCTTTATAACCCGCAACGGCGAAAGGGTAGGTCTCCAAAATTGCAACATAATTGGGAGGGACCATACCGAGTTACAAAGCGAATCAACGACGTCGTATACCGAATACAGGAACATCGTTAGCCGAGAGCTAAAATGAAAATCGTGCATCTGGACCGTCTTGCCCCATATTACACCCAGGGAGAATCGACACATCTTTTCGGGGCGAAAAGAACTGAGGAGGGGGCAGTGTTACATGTACAAATAATTACATGTACAAATAATTCTGCGAGCTACTGTCGCAAATGTTTTCATAATCATTAAGAACGTCAACAAATGAATTTACTCGAACCCACGAGAACCCAACAAGCATGATCAACATCTGCAAGTGACGTCACTCCATTCATTAATTTGCTCGAATCTACCAGGTACCTCTCGGTAGAACATTCGCCAATGTACGAGAAATGGGTGAATAGGTAGAGACCCTATATAAAGGCGAGCTGAATAAATGGGGGGATCATCATTCATTCGACCGCGATAAGAACTGCGATTGTGTGTGGGAAGCGATATTATTCGAGTAGTAGAAAAGTGTGTTTCGTAATAGTGAAGTGATTTAGAAGACAATTGCGATAAGAAATTTATGGACAAGTGTTAGAATTTTAATAGTGAAAATTAAAATTAGGTGAAATAGTTAAACAAATGATTGTGCATTTTTAATTAAATAAACTCTTTTACTTAAATTAAGAGACATTGCGTTTTCACTTTCCCGGAACATTAAAATTATCGGCCGCGAACCAAAAACACGCGACAATATGTATATATTTATATTTATACATGTATATATATATAGATATATACATATATATATATATATATATATATATATATATATATATATATATATATATATATTTATTTATATATATATATATATATATATATATATATATATATATATATATATATATATATATATATATATCTCCTTTGTGGGGAGGTAAGAAGATGAAGGAGAGTGTTAAATGCCTGATAACGCAATCAAAGTAATAACCATGCTGCCGGAAAGGAGGTTGGGCGACGGGCTAACACCCCGTCCCTGCAAAACCCTACAATGTTTCGAAACCTGCAGATGGGCCTCGAAATGGGTTGGACTCACGGCAACGATGTCGCAAACAAAAAGAGGACGATGGCATTGGATCCTGGAATGTCAGATCACTCAATTACCCTGGCGCTGCTAAGGACTTTTTACAACAGGCCAGACAATACAAATTATAAAAACTGGCAATCCAGGAAATGACCTTGACTGGAAATTACAATATATTCAAGATATAAGATTGCATACAATAATCAAAAGCGCGAAGCCTAAAAAAAAAATGAAAATTCAGAGTTGCTTTTTATGTGGATAAGGAGTTCAAATCACACGTTATAGATTTTAAGGCATTTAATGAACGGTTGTGTTTGATCCCTATAATAGTGAAATTTTCCTGAATCAGGCTGATAAACTTACATGCTCCGACGAAAGAAAAGAAGGAAGGAAACGTTCTGCAATCACTTGGAAATTCCAGTCGACTCATTGCCTAGAAATGACACCAAAATAACACTGTGTGATTTCAACGCTAAGATTGGCAATAATCTATCTCATCGTTGAACGACAGGAGGATGATGAAGCTGAAATAAATGACAACGGCCACCACCCGTTTGACTTTGCATATAGCAGAAATTTAGTCATTTGTTCAACTTGCTTCCTTCATCGCCGCATACATAAAATCACTTGGGTATCACCGGATGACAAAACACAAAACCAGATTGATCTCGTTCTGATCCAACAACTCATCATCAAAAAAAATTATTTCTTTTGCGCATGGTTTGATGTCCGATTGTGTGTTCTGCCAGGATCTTAATTGCCACTTTCATTTCCACCCATAGTTCGTTGGTTGTTTTCGGTGATGTATTTGGTAGGATGGGAGCTAGCTGGTTGTCGAGGATCTGCATGAAATTTTTGGCGGGAGACGCCGTTTGGAGCCTTTCGATGTCGAATTTTCTTAGGGGGCTGGACCTTGCTGAATACGCCTTTGACATACGGCATGGGTAGGTTAGTTTAATCAAGTAACGATTCGAGTTACATTTAGCTCTGCGGTATGTATGGACGTCAAGCATAGTCGAGGCCCACCGTTGTTGGATGAGGAGATAGTCAATCTGACTTTGTGTTGCCGTCCGGTGACACCCAGGACATTTAAGTACGTGTGAATGAGAGAAGCACGTCAAACGTATGACTAGATTTCTACTACATGCAAAGTCAGTCAGGTGCTAGCCGTTGTCATTTGTTTCATCGTGGAGGCCATATCATTCAGCTGTTTCCCGATGAGATGTCTCATTGCCAGCCTTAGCGTTGAAATCACACAGAAATATTTTTGTGTTCTTTGTAGGCAATGAGTTGACTAGTCTTTTTAGGTGATTGTAAATTGTTTTGTTTGTTTCTTCGTCGTTTTTTTTCGGTTAGAGCGTATACATTAATCAGCAAGATCTTGAACAATTTTGCTTCCATATGGATCGTGCATTGCCATTTATTAAATACCTTAAAATCAATAACGTGGGATTTGAACTCACTATGCACAATGAAGGCCATTCCAAATTTTCGTTTTCCAGTAGGCTTCCCACTTTTGAATATTGTGTGCAATCTCATGTCTTGAAAGTAATTTCCAGTCCAGTTTGTTTCCCGGATTGCCGGTATTTTTAATTTATATTGACTGGCCTGGTTTTAAAACGTTCTTGATAGCGCTAGGGTAATTGAGTGATCTAACATTCCAGGATTCAATGCAATAGTCCTGTTTTCGTTTGCGGGATCATTGCCGTGAGTCCAATTCATTCCGAGGCCCTTCTGCAGGTTTCGAAACATTGCAGGGTTTCCCACGTAGGGGATGTTAGCTTGTCACCCTGCCTTCATTCCGCGGCATGGCTATCACTTCGATTGCGTAATCAGGCATGGAAGACTCACCTTTTCCCTCTTACGTCCCCACAAAGGAGGTAGCAGAGCTGTACATGCATTCACAGTTATTAGCATTTCGTGGCATTTAATGTCCCATCATTTAGGAACCAGTAAACCCAATGTGCGGCCCGAGACGATTTGGTACCATTTAATCGTGGGGTTCAGGACGAGGAATCATGGTAACAGCGAGCTGGAGAAACAAAGGATTCCCTTCTCCTTTCTAAAACAGGCTTGGGACCGTCGACGGGGGAGTTGCTGATGTTTATATGACTTAATATTGTACTAAATGTAGCATGTCTGCCGACAGTTGAAGTTGGGCAGCTCAGAGGCTATCATTGGCTTGTGTAGTGACTTATAACTAGAAAATAGCATTTCTGCCGACGGGTTACATGAACGGCTCAGAGGCTGTTGTTTGATCTGCTGGTTTTCATTCCGGTGATCGTTTCCGTTTCATTACTGCTAATACTGCTGGTTTTCATTCAAGTAATCGTTTCCGTTTCTGTTCATGGCAGTGAACTTTTAAGTTATACTCACCATTATTAAAAAGAATTTGTGAATCTAGCATATTCATTTCGATCACCTTTTCTAAAGTAATTAAATTGCTAACAGTCAACTTTAACTTACATTTACCTCTCTAAAAGAATTTGTCAATGTAGCATACTCATGTAATTCATTAATATCGTCCGATAACCTTTCCTAAAAAGTAATTTGCATACGTATTAAATTCTTATGTTCATTCCTTAAGTCTGAAAAGTCAATATCTTACATTTTTCGTTCACTGAACATTTTACCTACATACAAATTGATGTGTAGCATTATTGATTATGATTTCTAAATATTGTTGTCTTTTTTTGCATAGCTAGTAACTTTTTTATTATAAATTGTGACTTCTTAATTGTGAATACATCATTGTTGTTCATATCGTCAGCATCGTTAGTAGTATTGTTTCATTTAACTTATTGTTAGTTGTGTTATTCAACTAATTGTGATAATTGTTTCAACGTGGGAAGAATCTGCAGATACATTTTTTGGTCCGTTGAGCGAAGTTTTTGTTTTTAAATTTAATTATCTTTTCAGTATACATCTTTTGGAAGCTGTTTTTCTTGGGAGTAACAATAACAGCAAGTCATTGAAGAAAGTTTCTTGTGTTTTGGGCGAAACTCTTGTCTTGGTTTTTGGAAATACACCATTTTGGACTAATTTCTTTTCATTTCGGAGTCATGTTGTGGGCTTATTTCTGTCTTTGACTTCAAATTCTTCACCGTGGCTGAAAAAGTCCAGGAGTTGAATATTGCAGCTATTAAGCGCATTATTACGAATTTTAAAGAGAATAGGGAATCAAGGCATTCACTGGCGTAATTCGAAACAAGACTCGAGAAAATGAGAGAGCAGTGTGAGAGTTGCGAGGAGAGGCATCCAGTAGTGTACAAGGCGCGGGGAAAGGAAGCAGAGTTAATACTAGCTTATTCTATCGAATATGAATCTTTGGAGAATCTTGTAATGGAGTATATGACGCTATTTTGAGCAAAGGTATATGAGTTCCGAAACCACAAAGGCTCAGCAGTTACAGAGTGTGTAAAGCGTGAGAGAATACGGGTTCTGACATTTAACGGCCGGTATTTGTCATGGTTTGGCTTTCACGATTTATATAAGAGCATGGTGCACGACATTGGTCAGCTGAGTCGTCCGGTGCAGAAACTGCAATATCTTCGAAATTCAGCTACGGATGACGCGGAAAAACTGATTAGCCATCTGAGCGTTACGGTGGCTAACTACACTGTTGCATGGAAACTGTTATGCAAGTTCTACAACAATCACCAAGCGATTGCACAAAAAGTAATGCAGCAATTTTGGAACATAAAAAGATGCGGTAGCAATGATGTGAATGGTTTTCAGCGGGTACTAGACGTAACACACCAGCTCGAAGCTTGCCTGCAGACTTTTGGTGGGAAATCATTTGACGTGATGATGATTTTCATTTTGAATCAGAAATTGGATGAAGAATCCAAGAAAGACTGGCAGAAGAAGATTAGCGGAGAGCCGGAAATGCCAACTTTATCATCTTTTTGGATTTTGTGTAGAAGCGTTTAGTTGTACTGGAAGTTCTCTCAGAGAATCCTAAGACAACAAGTAAAGAAGTGGTCGCTATTCATACGATACCAGTCGAAGTGAAACTTTTATGTATGTTAATGAAGCATTTAAACAAATGGACGAAATTTAGTTTCTTCTAAACAACTGTGCTTCAATTGTCTTAGCGCTAAGCATAAGGTTACTTGCTGCTCATCAAAATACAAGTACAAATTGTGTGGGAAACGGCATCATTCATTGCTTCATAGTAACGAAGCCAAAAAGGTTCCCACCAACACAACGGGTTTAAATGCGCAGTGCGTGTAAGCTAATCACGCATCCAAACGGACGAAGGTGCTGTTGTCGACAGCTCTAATTAAAGTTCAAAGGAAATCAGGCAAAGCTGTAACGTTAGGAGCATTACTGGACTCAGGAGCACAAAGATCCTTCATTACTAGTGCTGCAGTCAGGTATCTTAGTCTTCAACAAAAAATAGTACGGCTGTTGTGTTAGAGGTATAAGTTTAGGAGCTAAAATTGTCGTGGCTTACCTAGAGATTAATACAGCGTCTAGGTGCGCATATCGTAGAGGCAAACGAGTGCCAGAATACTAGGCGTTATAAGCCTGATTGAATATCCAATTGGTTTAGGCAGAATGCCAGACAGTTAGGCTATGTGGCCAGATTAATTTAGGGAGCATTGCCAGTTTATGAATATATATACAAGGCGAGTGGCCAGTTTAAAGTATATCAAACGACTATATTTTCTTTACTTTCCCTTAGCCTATTTATACAAAAATCTTGACAAGCTAAAAATCTATATTTCATAAGAAAAGTATAATGACAAAACTCTTATGCTAAAAATGCATTGGTAAGGAAAACGTGCTTCGCATAAAACTGTACAAAAGATATATGCATTCCTTGAAATCTATAAGAAAAAACTTCACATGCGTAAATCTATTAAGAAAAAATCTACACATCGGAAACGCACTAACCAGTGATTTGAAATCCTCCTGCCCACACTAAACTATTTATAAAAAATGTGCATTACAACTTATTCATAAAAAACCTATCTATACCTCTGTATTCTATCTTATTCATGAAAAATATTTCTCTTCATATCCATTGGATTCGCAATACGGGAATCCAAATGCATAAAGCGAAAATCTTTCCGTTGACTGTAAACTGACGCTTCTATAAACAATGTATTGTCTTTGAGTGCGAAGATAATGCATCCGCATAGTCAAAGTCAAGTTCAATGCAGTCGTAATCTAACACCCTTTAGATACCAACAATGAACTTGTCTTTGAGCGTGGAGACAATTGCATCGGCATGGTCAAATGAAATTAGAGAACAGATGTTTTGTTTTTGTTTACTATATTGTTCTGGCGCACGTCGTACGTGTAATGAGATCTTTTAATAGATAGGAATTGAGCAAGAGGTTATTTACATATTCGAATACGATTTTAATATTTGAATTGGAATTCGAATTGGGATTTTGATAGGAATTTAATTTGGACTTTAAAATGTAAATTTATTGCAATTGTAATTAGGATTTAGAGTTTGAACTGAAAGATTTGCGATATATACTACAATCAATGACAGCACTTTCAGAAATCAATGACTGAATAACTGAGAGTATAGTTCTCAAACCACTTGTGTTGGAGAAGATCACGACTTCAATACCTTCTGTTCAGGTGCCGTCCAAGCTGCAAGATGGATAAGCTATGACCGATTTAGCGAATCCAACGTTCAACATTCCATCTGTAATCAACGTGTTGGTTGGGGCTGATGTCTATGGTCGTATTTTCTACCTGGTTTTATTTCTGGAAATTTCAGTGCCCAGAATACGAAGCTTGGTTGGGTGCTTTTCGGCCCGACTATCACGCAAGCGAAGACTTCGTCAGTTAACGCATTCATTTAAGGCACTCATTTAAGGCAATTTTTCGAGATTGAAGACATTGACGAGGGAAAAAGGAATCTAATATCCAAAGAATCGCAGGCGGAAAAGGTCTTCACTGACACCACTCGACGTACGAAGGAAGAAAAATACGTTGTAAGTCTCCCTTTCAGAACCCGTGAAGATTTACCTCTGTGTGAGACTTATAGTAATGCTTACAAACAATTTCTGTTGGAAAGGCTCCTATTCATAAAAGGCTCTTATTCATAATCCAGATCTCTACAGGCAATATAAGGATTTTATGAATGAATATCTAAGTCTGGGCCATATGGAATTAATTTCACGTGACAACGAAGGGGAAAAGCCGACTTATTATCTACCACACCACGCTGTAATAAAAAACAACAAATCTACAACAAAGTTACGAGTCGTTTTTAATACGTTTCAGAGGAGCTCTGCTAAATAAGCTCTAAACGACATACTGCTAACAGGACCATCCATCCAGCAACTCATTCTTCACCTTCTGATGCGGTGCAGACAGCATCACTACGTGATGGCAGCAGACATTGAAATAATGTATCGCCAGATTTGGGTAGACGAGGGTGGTTTGGATTGTCAACGTATTTTTTGGCGGTGCAGCCGAAACGAACCGATTCAGCATTATCGTTTTTTGCCATCAAGACCTTGCAGCAACTAACAAAGGATGAGCATCCTAAATACCCACAAGCGGCTGAAGTAATATTGAAGGACTCCTACGTTGATTATGTCCTAACAGGTGGGGAAGGCTTGGGCACACTTATCCAATTACAAACTCACCTGCGACGAATAATGCATGCCAAAGGGTTCCACCTAAGAAAATGGACAGCCAATCATCCCGATCTGTTAAAATGCATACCAGTCGCTGACAGGGAATCACAGATTATATTTTACATCAGTGTAAATGGTGCAGTGAAGGCATTAGGGCTAGAGTGGCATCCAGCAACAGATGATTTCACATTTTCTATCAACAGAACTATCAGCGTAACGTCCTCTCTGAGGTGTTCAAGCTGTTTGCTCCTTTAGGATGGATTCAGCCATGCATTATAATCGGAAAAATTGTTTATGCTTATGGGAAATGAAGTGCGATTGGAATGATCCCTTACAAGAAAAAGACGTGCAGGAGCAGCTCACAGTTCATAGACAACTACTTGCACTTAATAAGCTCAAAATTCATCGGTGGATTGGATTTACCACTAAAGATCAAATTTAACTCCATGGTTTTTGTGACGCCTCCAAGGAAGCTTTGCTGCAGCTATTTATATCAAGGTTACATCGGCAAGTTCTGCAAGAATTACGCTGCTCACATCAAAATCTAAAGTAGCTCCTGCTTCGGAAGAATCGATTCCTCAGTTAGAGCTGTTGAGACCCGAGTTATTCATTGAAGTTATGGATCAAGTCACATGTGTGCACAACTGGAAACATGTTCCAATGTTTTATTGGAGGTATTCTTCATCAGTTCTGGACTGGATCAGTTTTTGTTGCTAATCGTGTTGGAATAATACAAAGGTAAAGTAGTCCTCAGCAATGGTATCATGTCGCAGGCAAAGACAACCCAGCTTATTACGCTACCCGTGAAGTTTATCCGAAAGATTTATTGGACTTAACAGAATGGTGGAATGGCCCAATCTGGCTGAAAACTGTTATTACCCCTTTTTGCGGTACCAATTAACCAGAAGAAACTAGTTTTAGCCATCACACCGCAATAGACCTGGAACCCTTTGATCAAGAACCGGAGATGCTACAACGCTTCCTGTGCAGCAACAAGCTGAAACGTGTTGTCGCTTTATGCCTACGATTCAAGCACAACGTGACAAAGCCATCACTAAAATGTACAGGTTTTTATACCATTGAAGAGTTACAAATGCTGAAACACTCTGCATTCGAGTAGCTCAAGCACATTCATTCTGACACGAACTAAAGTAGCTCATGCAATCAAATCAAATTTCAATTAACAGCCACTTACAACAATTAGCCCCATCGTTTGATACAGAAGGTGTTCTTCGAGTAGGCGCTCGAATTTATCATGCTCTTGTAGGCAAAGAAGCAAAGCATTCCGCAATAATTTCAAAGGGATCCTTGGCTAAATTACTTATCAGAAATGCGCACCTGCAGACACTTCATGGAGGAGTCCAACTCACTCTTAGTACTTTGCGCTTGAAGCATTGGATGTTGTCCGGGTACAGGATGACTTGTAGCATCTTTAAGGAGTGTATACCATGCTTTAAAATGTCAGCTAAGCCTAATGAACAATTTATGGGCAGTCTTCCTCCCGCTTAAGTTCGTTTTGAGAGTCTCTTCCTAGAAACTAGGGTGGAGTATGCAGGCCCAATTAACATACGCTGGAGTTCAGGGCGTGGATCTAAAATCACCAAAGCATATGCAGTTGTCTTTATCTGCATGGCTTTGAAAGCTTTCCATCTTAAGTTAGCTTCCAATCTGTCTGCAACAACTTGTCTGGCGGCAATTCGGCGATTCATTACCCGAAAAGGCAAATGCAAGACATTTTAAAGTGACTGTGGCACCAATTTCCAAGGTTTGCACACGCTCTTACAAAAGTATTATGAACAAACAACACAAGAGGCTGCATCAGTATTAGCACAAGAAAACATAGAATGGAAATTTATCCCTCCGGTGGACTTTGGGAGGCTGGTGTTAAGTCTGTGAAACATCATTTATATAAAACCATCGGCCAACAAATTCTTACCATCGAAAAATTCAACACACTTCTAGCACAAATAGATGCATGTCTGAATTCGAGGCCCCTAACAGATGCAAGCTCGGATCCTTCAGACGTTAATGTCCTAACTCCAGGTCATTTCCTGACTGGCAGTAATGTGTTCGAAATCAAGAACGATCCATGTGAAAGCAGTGTGAGTCTTTTGAAACGATGGCAACTAGTACAATATATGAAGCACTCCTTTTGGCAAAGGTGGTCACGAGACTAAACCGACTTCAACAAAGGCCTAAATATTCAAGAAGGAGATATTGTTCTTATAAAAACAGTGAACATTCCAGCCATGCAGTGGCCTCTCGCGAGGGTAATCGCTACTCACCTAGGCACAGATGGGTTAGTGCGAGTCGTTACCTTGAAATTGAACGGAAAATTTACCAAGCGTGCGATTACTAAAGTCTGCACCTTACCCTTCAGCAATCTATCGCACAAGTCATCCAATGGTGCAACCAATCAATTCAAACCCCCGTCACAACCTGATCAGCCAGCCGAAAATGTTGCGTCTGCTACAGGCAATAAAAAATAATCACCAGTCAAAGATCGAACTAATTTAAAACGAAGAAAAACTACTCGTATATCAAATGCTACTGCTTTGTTTTCGACTATATTAGCCCTGGGTACTTGCTGTACTCCAACGTTGTCTGCAGTAAAAGTTTCTCAACTGCAAGGAAGTCTTTAAGTCAAACATATTGGAGTGGCTAATCTACTGCGAGGAGCGCTCAAATTAAATTTCAAACTACCCTGGCTGACCTCAAGTACGACAAAGAAAACATTAAAAAAATTAATACCAGCTTTTGGAAGGCATGCACGTCTGCGAAGCTTATGAATAATCAAATCAATTGTTGGGGACTCTATCAGCATTTATCCAAGCTCTGTCAAGAATCTTTGAATTGCAGGAACACTCTCTGCTTCTTGCATTCTTGAAACCCACGTGGAATACTTGGTCAGCTTTTAACATCTGTGTTTGGAGTAAATGATGATGTCACTATGGGTATAAGCAAACTTGGCGAGAATCAAGAAAAATTGAAAAAAACTATTTTTACAACAAGAAAAAATTATCTTGAAAGCCACAAGCACGTTAAAATCCACAACCGCCAGAATTAGTAACAAACTTTCACGATTTCCAGAGCAGTTACAAAAAGGCCTGACCGAAATCAATAAGGCTATAGAGTGGCTTACCACGTGGATCACAACCAGTTCAACATACGTTTCCTCGTACTTTACGCACAACGCGTAAAAATTATATAAATGATGTTTTCCATAAATACAACAGCATCTTACAAACAATATACACCAAACAGGGTATTTGCAAATGTGTGAAATTGGCAGATCTAGAAACAGCTTTCTATAGCCTGTAGCCTCTCCTAGCTGCGCATCACGAAGTTTTGCACGCTTCTACAACAAAAGTTGCACTACCTACGAAGATGACCACTTGATAATATCCAGTCAGCTCCCTATAATTGACATTCGCAAATATGACTTGGTGAAAGCTTCTTCTGGTAATGAAAATTGAATACTCTAACTATCTCTAATCGAAGGCCCGAGAGGGGCTGTAGTGCTACAAAGAAGATACTTGGAGTCAATTACAACGATGAGTGATATTTTAAAACGACTGAATCAGAGGTATTTCAAGCTCAAACTATTCATAAAGCCAATACCTCTTATCGACTTCCACGCTTATAAACATAAAAATGAAGCCCAACTGCATAATACAACACATATGTTGATGCAACATGCTCAACCAAGACCTTTAAACTTGCTAGGCTTCTTTAGAAGGAGTTAACTGGCCCCAATTCATGGTTATTCGCAACACCCAGCCCAACACCAGCACAGAGCGTATGTAACGGCATACGAACGAACATCTTACTAAGCGGAACTGGGATTCTACAGATTACGCCAGATTCTACGGTATCCGCAGCTGAATATATACTCATGCCGCGAATTCATAAGGAACTTGACTTCCCAGTTTATGTGACACCCATCATCCTGATGCATAACTCAAGCAAAGATGTAACTGTCAACTTCCATCTTAATGTCTCCACTATCAAACCAACAACGAACGAATTCTCATCATTGGTAGCTGAGCAAGAAGACGTCCTTGCAACGCTAGAAACCACTCAATGGTACGTGATCCATCACCACGGAATAACCGCTGCAACAACTACTGTAACAATTAGTGTGCTAATGGGCATCAGTTTGATTATATGGTACTGCCGAAACCGACCAACTAAAACAATCACATTAGATAACAACACATCAACCTCTACCTGGTACGAGAGCATCATCTATAGAATTATCCAACTTTTTGGGGAGGCGGCAATGTTCATGGCAGTGAACTTTTAAGTTACACTCACCTCTATAAAAAGAATTTGTTAATCTTGCATTTTTATTTCGATCATCTTTTCCAAAGTAATTAAATTGCTAACAGTGAACTTTAACTTACATTCAGCTCTCTAAAAGAATTTTTCAATGTAGCATACTCATGTAATTCATTAATATCGTTTGATAACCTTTCCTAAAAAGTAATTTGCTAACCTGTTAAATTCTTACATTCATTTCTTCAGTCTGAAAAGTCATATCTTACTTTCTTCGTTCACTGAACTTTTTACCTACATACAAATTGATGTGTAGCATTATTGATTATGACTTGTAAATGTTGTTGTCTTTTTTTGCATAGCTAATAACTTTTTTTTATAAATTGTGACTTCTTAATTGTGAATACATGATTGTTTTTTATATCGTCACCATCGCTAGTAGTATTGTTTCATTTAACTAATTGTTAGTTGTTTTATTCAACTAATTGTGATAATTGTTTGAACGTGGGAATAGTCTGCAGATACAGTTACATTACTGCTAATACTATAAAAAGGCACATTTGGTGCTGGATATACATTTGAAAGAGAAAAAGGGCGAAATTTGCAATAGACAATTAGTTTTGGGGTAAATTAGTTTGGTCTGAGTTAGCCTACGTTATTGTGACTAAATCGTTATAATAACAAAAAATCTATTGTTTTATAGTTCACACACATAGATTATTTCCGCGCATTTTGAATTTATCTTAGTTTTATGCTTATTTGATATCCGTGTTGGGAAGTATGAAAATTATTTTTAGGGTTTTGTACTTAAATACAAAACCCTCTTGCAATCACGACCTGTCCGTCCGTCCATCTGTGTGGCACAGCACTTTTTTTCCAAAACTATAGAGACTACAGCCATGAAACTCTGTAGAAAGGTCAGAAGTGGTGACATCTTGAAAGTTCAGGGGTGGAATAGTTTTTCAATGGGGTTTAAGGGGGGTCTCCCCATAAAGGGAGGCGATCCTTCAAAAAGAAATGTTCACCATTGGTAGTCGAGAAGGGTGTCATTGGAAAGGTCTTAATGAGATCTTTTCAAAACAAGTCTTAAAATTGCCTTATCGGCATCGAGAGGGGCAGGGGAAGGGGAAATGTACGAACTTTTCGCGTACTCCCTCGCGATTTGACACCTTCCATCCGAAAAATCTGAAAAAAATCATGAATGTAGGCCTTTATGAGTACAACAACAACAAATACATGAGAAGTCGAAATTCAGTCGACTTTGTTAGTAATAGTATGGTTTATCGATTTTATGTTTTCTTGAATAAAATCTTTTCGGTACCATAAATTCAATAAAATTCAGCATACAGATGGCTATTTATAAGGTTGATCTTTTGTGAAATTTTCATAAAGATCGCAAGGTATTTGTCGAAGTTATAGCGATTTGAATTTTCCTGTATTACTATGGAACAATATGCGCTGTATTACTATGGAAACATATGGCTATGGAACCATAAGCGCTTTTTACCGACTTTGACCCTACAGCTTTGCTAGGATTTGCATGAAAATTTCAAGAATGATAGGTATTATGAATATCTTTGAGAATTGGTTCAGTTAGTGGTATCAGTAATCGTAAAACAAAAAGTGGCTGTTTTAAATGCGGAGATTGAAGAATTTGAGTCATTTTTTCTCAACTACAACGTTTAAGGTGCATGCTTTGAACACTTGGTTCAATTTAATGAATGACTGAAGATGAGTACCTACAATTAATACTAATGGATGAAACAAGTCGGAGAGGTAGGAGAGATCTCCTAGCAAAAGGGCTTTGTAACCATTCTAGGATTTAAAAAAATAGGCTTTGAATTGATGATTACAGTACAGGGGAGTGGCCCCTAAGAAAAAAAATGTCATCAAAGGTAGCCGATATGAGTTTCAAATGAAAGTTTTTCATGAGAGCTTTTCAAAACAGTTCTTAAACCGACAGTTTTCGCTTCAGTGAGGACACAGGAGGGGGGGATACATGAAAAATGTGTTTTTTCCTTGCGAATGAAGACCTGTGATCTAAAAAACCTGAAAAATGCTCAAGGGAGATATTTATGGGTATAACAATAACAAATACAAAACACAAAATTTGTTCAACTTTATTAATAATAGTATGATCCTCGAATTTCACATTTTCTCCATTAAAATCGTTTTTGACATGTTTCTTGATTTTATTCGTTGCTGGTTACTGCATTTTGTAAGTTGAGTGCAAAACCCTTCTGACATGAGCGTAGGTTTGTCTACCTAGCTTGTTTTATATTTGTTTTGCGCAGTTATTTCATAGTTAGTTTACTCTATAATCTAATTGCATTAATTATTTCTGTGATATATTGTACTTCTTTCATTTTTCAATACCGTCGATATGGTCAATTTGTGAAACAAAAGTGGATAGCGTCTAAGGATTGTGCTGATCGGTTAGTTTCATTAAATGCTTTCAGAAAATTATCCAAACTCTCATTCTAATCCAAAGATAAGCCCTTAATATGCATGCAGGTAAGCGTTACTGTGTTTATTATTGTTCACCTTGTTGAAGTGATAAATGGTATGTATTATATTTCCATAACAATGGGCACACGTTTGCTTGCTCGCTATTTGTGTTTTCATTTTGCTTATTTGGGTTTGATGCTTACTCGTTAAATTTAGTGTTTTGTATGTTCGTCAACTGAAACTTTATATCTTTAATAAATTGTACGTTGTATTTAAAACGCTCAGCAGTGTTTCTGAATTATCTTCAAATGAGTAAGATTTGATTTCGTAATATGAGTTGATGGCTTCTTCGTTTATATTATAGGATGTTAATATTTTATTTTGCATAAATAAATGTTGGAAATGATTATTTGTTTTTTTTTTATAAATTTTTTTGGTTTGGTAAAAGGAATATTCTAGTTTGATGGTTAGTATGAGAAGCATTAAGATTATATTTGGATCTTGATATTAGATTTTTGTAATTTAAATGATTAATATTATTATTTGATTCTTTTTTAAGAAGACAAACTTATTTGATGGACACTATGAGAAGCATTAATATTATACAATATTTTTGTTATTTAAATGATTCAAATGACTATTTGAATTTTCCTTAGAAGACTGATCCAGTTTGATGGACAGTGTGAGTAGCAATGGTATCATACACCCGGCTGGGAACAGAGATCTTTAGTCCATTAAAATTCACTAACCGATGTCCTACCGGCTGCGCTATTTTTATTATACCACTAGTATACATTATGTATTCTAGCATGAACTGGGAGCTTGATTTGTTGTGTACCCTTTATACACATCGAGGCTCCTTGGACTAAATCTCACTGCATGACACTTACCTACTACTGCATCCGTCCAAACTAGGTCAATAAAGACGAGACCTAATTTTATCGCGTAATTTTATTTCATTGTTAATTTTGTTCTGCATTTATATGTTGCTTAAATTTTTAAGTGTTTATATTATTTGGAATTTCTTTGTATTCCTTGAAAACTGATGACGATGGATATTGAATGAAGCGGTTTTGACTTGATATTTCTTGAGGTCGGCGGAACTTGTTGTAGTAATCGAGGAGTAGGGCTCTGAAAGCCAGCGCTGCCACAGGCACACAGCACAAGCTCAAATTTAACAATGGGTAACGATTCAGTCACCTTCCCCATCGCAACACTCGCTCTTTTTTATTTTTACTTAAAATTTCACCTAAGAGTTCGACTCCATTCACCCATCGTATTGTTTTCGCTTTGAGTACCAAATTAATTTCAGCGGCGATCTTATTGATCTTTTTATCCATACAATAATCTTTACGCATGCATGCATAATCTTCACTAGATAATCTTAATGCGGGACATATTTCGTTGGCTCCGTCACCCACATAAAAAAAACGATATCGTACAATACGTTATCAGCATCGCGACGTCGCGCTATAAAATTCGTTAATATTCTGCCTTTGCACATATTTATGGCACTAATTTTGCATTCGGTTTGATGCTCGAACGGTTTCACTATCAGCAATCCATGCTCGTCAAAGTGCGCAAGATTCGTGAAAATTTGTAAAATGTTGCCGGTCAAGTCATGTGCATCGTTCCAATCCCGAGTTGGGATCACTTATGATGATTATGTCGAAATTGTTTGCGTGCAGTGTTTTCAGGCATTTCACCATCCCAACGTTTTCACTTATTGCTACAACAGTCTTCTTGATACGAGCCGGCTTGATGTCCGCTTTGCGAAGAATTTCAAACACAGCCTGCATGAATGCTGTCCATCCCTTAGAATCTACTAGATCGCGCCCACTCTGTGGGTTCTTACTGCGGTCTATGAGGGAAGCAACTACGTTGTCCGTGTTGTCATTTACAATGGTGTGATCAAAATCGAACGCCGCCAGGTACTTTGGCACTGCTTTAATTTGATTTCTATCCATGGTACAGCTAAATTCACGAAAAACCAAATATGATTCACCAAATCTTCATACATCCACCCGAATTTCTCACGCTCCAGACGATATCAACTCACTTATCTTGCCATTGTTGCATTGATGCACCGCATGCCGGCTCTAATGGTCAAGAATCGTGTAGTGGTGGTATCCGTTGGCCGGCGTATTGACATTAGATTGCACTTGTGTTCTATATGTGATAACGCATCGCGCCGATAATGCGCCCCGTGCACTCACACTGGTATAGTGCTCGGCGATTGTTGGTCGTGTAGGTGTGCAGTGCCGTCGCGAGTCGGTTGGCGTGGCGAAGGGCGAGGTGAAGGAAAAAGCGAAAACGTTTCCTCGTTCGAGCGGTGAGTCTCGTGAAAAATTTCGTTCTAATTTGTCCCGATTCGACTAGTTTCCGCGAGATTAACGCTAATTGCAAGTCAGGGAGTTTGAATTGGAGCATTGGGACGCAAGACGAAGGGAAAGAAGAAAGAGGGATTCGAACTTTCCATGGCGTGCAGAAGCGATTGACTCTTGCGTCGCGACTGAAAAAGAAGAGATTGCATGGAGTTAAATGAGTGTGCCGGGGCAATCAGACTTGCGTGGTGTGTTAAACACAAATGGACATTATTCAGTGAAGAAATGAAAATTGTCTCAGGGAATTGATTAGAAATCTGGTTTCTAGCGCTGATAGTCGAGTGCAAAATATTTTTAAGTGTCATAAGAATGTTGGCTAGTCCTAGACAAGTGTGTGTGAACGAGCGAGAGAACGGTTTGCAGCGTGTGGTAGTTCAATGGTTTGCCGCTGTTTCATGCTTTTGCCGATTGGGGAGCTTGCTCGCGCCTGTGGTCGGCGTAAGGAGGGGGAATCCCGATACGAGCGCGAAGTGCAGCGCTTGAGTGCTCTGATAGAATTACATAAAGATATCAAGGAATCCATGATTTTCGTTTTGTGATCGTCGAAAGTGTGCATCTACTTTTATTGGCTTTTATTTTGGTTTTCTGGAAATGTTAGTGTCGAGTGGAAATAGTAAAATCTAAAGTAGGAAAAACGCGAGCCATCCTACTGATTTGTGGCCTATTGAGCTCTTTTCGAATCAACGGGATCCAAAAATGAAAGTGCCGTGATTTCGAGTGTGACGGCAACAAGCTCAAGCTCTGGTGAAGGAATCGCGGAAAATGTCGTCGGAACGCCAACAGCGTTAGGGGATTCGGAATTGAACAAGTGAGTGAGGTGGCTGGGCTGATCGCGGCGCGTTTTTCTGAACTAGAGTGATAGTCCCTGATGATTTTCGCGGATATGAAAAATCCTAGCGGGGATTCGGTTTGAATGTTCTGATCGCTGTTGGGGCGATTTGAGAAGAAAAGTCACACATAACGGGGGAACGAAGACGCGCCGTTCGTGAGACACCTGTGTGTGTAACAAAGTTGTGCGCGAAAAATAAACTGGAATCGAGTTCGCTGTGATATTTACAAATCAAGACAACATTGTCGTCAAGGGGATTTATTTCAAACTTGGCATCTGATCGATATTCGCGCATTTGAGTCCGCAAGTGTTATTTCTATCGACAGATTTGTTTAGCATGTACTAACTGTGAAATGATACAACAGTTACAAAACGGGGAAGGGCGGAGCAACGGGATCAAGCCAGCATTGTCGTCAAGGAGAGTGAATTTCGATAGACTGCATCAACATTTTCGTGACAATATTATGATCACAGCCGTTGAACGGAAATTTGGAGCAAGTGCGGCCGAATGCCTTCGGTATATACTCCAACAAATTGTTTTAGTGGTGTTAAACTGCATTTCACCAATACATAGCGAGAAATTGGCGTTAGTGAAATTTTTCAATGAGGATTGCCAAAAATTAAAATTGAAGTGTTATATTTAAATTCTTACAATGATTCATTGGTGCTTCTCCCTGGATTCATGAATGTTTTGAACAAATATTTTTATTAATTGAAAAAATTGTGAATTTCGCCACGTGATGCAATGCACCGTTCTATAATATGAATGTTTTATATGTAATTAGTGTTTCAATTGAATTGATCGATAATCCCTTATTAACTAAAGATATCTTCAATCAAAAGAAAAGAAATTCAACCGCTTACAGCCTGCACCCATCGAGTGCTCGGAGGACCGTGCAGGTAAGTGCCTTTGATTTGTTTTATATATTATTAAAATATTTTTTTAAATACAAAATGCAATGAAAGCAAAATGATGGTCAAACAAATAACACGTATTTTCGTGTTTTTGATAGCTTTTTCCTTTTTATTTATGTATATTTAACTTATTGCCGATACTCATTGATTCATATCAAATAAATTTAAATATTCATGCTTGCAAGGGATTTCTCTTCAATTTCTTTATAATTTATTGCTTCATAAAATAATTGATGATAAAAATCAATAATTGAAAGAAAAACGTCTTAATCTTTCCTCTAAGCTCTTATCTATATCAGTGCTAATTGAAAACGTATTAAATTTGGATTGCTTAAATAAAAGAATGTATTAATACCGTACCCGATGGTCTTTCCTTTCCTCGACTTCTAACCGGGTATAGGACCCGGTACGGTGGCAGGCTTCCACCTCAAAATATGAGCCAGCCACCGGGTACAAGCTAATTCCTTTTTCTGTTTCAGGTGACGTTATGGGTTGAGTGGCCCAAGCAGAGTGCTTTTTTATGGCATAGATTTATGCAATCCAATTGTATAATTCTACGACATAAATTGGTCACCGGGGTACTCCCCTTCTGATGGGATGGTTCATACAATTCAAGTTGTATGAGTTTTCCACTCAGAAGAGGAATACCTGGCCACTTCAACAAGCTATCTTTGGATTTATTCCGGTTGGGTGGGTATGAAGGGGCTCCACCACCACCCGGTTGCCCCTCTTTCATTTGTGGGCCATGAACTTCGTTGGGTAACGACGAGGTCACCCCAAGTTCGCCTTTCTTCTCAGGTTTCACTTGTTCTTGTAACAAGTACATCTCCTTCGGTGAGGTTATCTACAGTTTTTGCGACTTCAGTCGCCTCGTGAGCTATCGACAAATTCGAGAATGCGAAATTGCTTTGTAGTGAGTCCTCGTGCCGGGGAAACGAACCCGCCCCACGACACCGCAATGCTAGCCTGCCAGCGCATTCACGCATCTCCGGACGAGGGCATTCTCGGCAGATACCTCCATCTTCCTCTGCCGAGGCAGCAGACCATCGCTGCAGTCCTTTACGGACCTTATGAAAACTCTTAATTCACTACATTGTCACGCTTCCCCTGTGAGTGTTAGCTTGTAAAGCGAACCATCGCGACGAGCTTTTGGACTGGGGTGGTTACGCAGCGTGAAATGCCAAAGGCCAGAAGAGATTTCTGGCTTAAACCAACACCGCACCCCTTGGCTGTAAATACAACTGGAGCACTACCAGAACACTACCGGAACACTATTGAAAAACGCGTCCATGGTATTCTACTTATTAGTAGAGTTGGATTTCTACTGATCTGCCAGTACTCAACCAAGCACTTGTATTTGGTCGCGCAGTGAGCTTCTCATTCCACAGATGTTCTTCCTCTCTAATTTGTCTCGTTTGCACGTAAAGAGAGAGAGCCAACAAACGATATTCTCTTAGAGGAAACAGACTTTGCAGGAGAGCAAGGAGAATTGTTGAGGTGATGGCAGTATTCTCCTTTCTGGAGCTTTTGCATGACCGACTCACGCTCACTCATGAGATCTATTTTACTGCTGTCTTTTTCATCTCTTCTCACACTTTCTGCGCTCGTTGTAACTTTCTGCTAGCTGACTCGTACTTGCTTATGAGACACATGCCGATATCGTTTGTTAAACTCCGCCGCATATCTGCTTTATATTTGCAAGGATGCTGATCCAAGACCGGATCTTGGGCGCGTTTCGGAGGGTAACTAATTTGAGACTATTAGAGGATTACTCAGCCAGTGATAATCAGTATATTCTGCTTAAGATCAATAATATTGTTTCCCGACACCCGTGCTCTCGAATTTCTAGAATTGAGTGGAACATCGGATGGATAGACGTGGAGAGGTTCGTCGAGGCGCTCACAGCAGGGGTCTGCTGCAGGAAGATTCGGAAGGGATGGATGGATAGACGTCGAGAGGTTCATCGAGGCACTCACAGCAGGGGCTCTGCTGCAGAGAGATGCAGAGGGGATGGAATAACTGGCAGCTCAAGACATGGTGAACTCAACGATAAGTACTATCACGACTGCTTGCAACACTTCTATGCCCTATCGAAAACCTCAGCACGATACGCCCTCAGTATACTGGTGGTAGATTGAAATGGCTGAAAAGCGAAAGGAGTGCATAACCTTCAGCATGAGGCTCAATGGGCGAGGGACCATGCAGATGCAGGTAACCGGGTAGCAGCATATAAGTCGGCCAGGGAATACCGTCGCAATTTAATTAACAACAGTAAAGCTCGTTGCTGGCAAGATCTAATGGACAATGTGAACAAGGATCCGTGGGGTCTTGACTATAAGCCAGTTATACGGATGTCGACGCTGTTCACGGTGAAACAGCAATCGTGTGTCCTCTTTTCGCAAAGCCAGTATGGGAAGAGGCATTCCTTTTACTGAAAGCGAGGAAAGCCCAGGTCCAGATGATTTTCCAGTTGAGGCATTGAAACTTGTTTATCCCCTTTGTCCTGAAACATTCAACGCTTGCCTATGGAACGGGGTTTTCCCAGTACGATGGAAAGTTGTGATGTTAATCAGCAATGCGGAAGGGGAATCCCAGATTGCTGTCTACATATCGCCCGTTTGCATGCTCGACACTGCTGGAAAAGTGCTAGAAAAGAATACTCACTGATGCAATTCATGCTACTGGCGATCTGTCTCTTCGATAGTGCGGCTTTAGAGTAGGATGCTCCACAATTGATGTGATTGCAGAATGCCTTCAACTCCGCTAGATTGGTGGATATTCTGGATACGCTAGAATACATTTTCTTATTCCAGAATATCTAATGCAGCTTCTGAGGAACTACTTGAAGGACCGAAGCCTACTCTACGATACGACACAGGGCCAACAAAGCATAGAAGTTACATTGGGTGTTGCCTAGGAACCTATCCTTGGTCCAGACCTGTAGAACGTGTCTTACGACGTGCTACTGAGTTTGGAGATGCCTGATGAGTCACGTTTGATCAGCTTTGTGGATATTGTTCCGGATCTGGTCACTCGCCTCACCATTGAACAAGCACAATTTAGGCGGAGTACGCTGATGCACTGAGTGAGAGACTGCATGATTACTCGCGGGCTCAGTTTAGCACTGGAAAAAACCGAAGTGTTTATCTTGACAAAAAAGATAATCCCTAGAGTAAAGATGATCAATATTAGAGACCTACTGATCAAATCAAGACCAGTGGTGAAGTACCTGAGGCTACTGATCAACTGAAGATGAGTTTCTCTGAGCAAATCAAAGCAACCGCTGAAAAGGCTGCTTCGGGTATATTGGCTCTTAGTCGACTTATGGCCAACAATAAATAAACCAACCCATGAAGACGATGCCTTTTGATGCATTTTATATGGTCAGTGCTACTGTATGAAGCTGAAATAAGTGGCATCACTCTCTGTAAGGAGGTATACCGAAAACGTTGATGAGAGTTATTTCAGGTGTGTAATCTTTTGCTCTCCTTGCTAGAGAGCACGGTACGAGTTACCTGCATCAAAACGAGGACGCGAAGGAGATGGTTGCCCACGAGTAGAGAGCGCTTACTCAACAATTGACAGTAGTCTTGGGTGAGTTGCGTGAAAGCATGGTGATACTAACTGCTATCTCACCTAGCTTTTGAGCGGGCATGGCTGTTTGCAGTCTTTCCTGCACAAGATTGGTGAGTCACGGTCCCACAAGTGTCAATTTTGCCCAGGAAAGGAAGACGATGTCTGCCACACATTCTTTGCGTCCCCCTACCGGGAACGGGAGAGCTCACCCCAGATAGTATAGTCAAGGTGATGCTCGAATCGGTAGACCAATGGAACCAGGGGGCGCATTATGTTCGGGCAATCCTAAAAGATTGGGGCTTGGGGATCACTTGTTTGGAAATTTCTCCTCCCGTCTCCCCTTCTGCTACAAGAGAGATCCCTCAATATGAAGTTGCCTCACGGAAAAAAAACAAAAACTGGTGCACAGCAATCCGTCAATCCGTTCTAGGCTGGTTTTCGAGTTGATAGGGGAGTTGTTTAGTGGATAGTTCAGTCAATTGCAAGCATGGGATTCCAACCACAAAAAAACTTATCACATGAGGCACCTCGGCTTGATCGCAGCTCGATAACTCTTATGATGCGAATGAACGAAAACCGATAAGTGGCGTGATTTTCCGGTCATACCTTTTAGCATTGATGCTATTGGCTGGCGTAAGG
>OZ017738.1:258990222-259022722 GCA_963969285.1 Odontomyia ornata | reverse complement strand
GTAATGCGTGTGGGATCGTTTTAATTTATGGGTGTAATGCGTGTGGGATTGTTTTAATTTTTGGGTGTAATGCGTGTGTGATTGTTATCCCAGCACACCCTTCTCGCTAAGAAGTGTTGCGTACAAATTTCTAATTAGTTCGGAACACTTGAATTAGGTGAGATATTCGCATTACAATAATATTACATCGAAATCTGACAGATATTCTTATTCGTTACTGACCGAAGTCGTTTGTACTTTACATGATAAGTCTTGCATATCTTATGACTAATAGTATCGTTTCTTTTCTTTGTTTTTATTATTATTTAATTCTTAACAAAAGCTAATTTGTACATTTCCTTATTTTGAAACATTATACATATCAAGTACTTAGTCTTTAGAACTCCGCTTGAATAATTTTACATTATTTTTAATGGACTTCTTTCAACTTTCCATCAATATATATTAACTCCTTTGATTTCAATTACAATGTAGGGGCCTGTGTAAGGAGTTTCATGCTTCTTTCTGTTATGTTTTTTCAAAAGTATTAAATCTCCTTTCTGCAAACTGTTTGGATAAATTTGGGCATTTTGTGCACGTTTCTGTTTAACAATCTCAATCATTTCTCGCGCTTTCTTGAGAGCATGCTGTAATCGAATTTTTAATTCCTTGGCATAATTTTCTAAATCGTAAAATTTTTCCTTTTCGTTTAGAATATCATTTGGTAAATAAGGTAATTTCTCAAATACTAATTAATATGGGGTATAATTATTGTCAACATGTGGGGTTGTATTATACGCAAATGTATAATATGGAATCCACTTATCCCAATCTGAGTTTTTAGAAAAAGCTAGAATATACTCATTTAGTACCCTGTGGTTGCGTTCCACAGCACCTAATGTTTCGTGATGATAAGGTGTAGAGAATATTTGCTGAACTCGGCACCTTGTCCTGATTTTAATATGAATTCAGTGACAAGAGTAGTTGCTACTCTTTTAGTATATTTTGTTTCTAGAGGTGTAGCAACTACGAATTTAGTCAGTTCGCATTGCATTGTTATAATATGTATACCGGTAGTTATTTGAGATTCTAAGAGGTTGAACCACATCAATAGCTACTGTCTCAAAGCTTGTTGAAGGTGTGTCAGTTTTTACCATTTGTTCTTTGGTATTTCTCATTTGTTTATTGATTTTGCACTGTGAGCAACTGTTAACATATTTCTTTACCATGCTGTTCATATTCTTCCAGCAATACCTTTGCATCAATTTGAGCAGAGTTTTTCTAATACCTTTTTTTTTTGTGGTAGGGAGGTGAAGGCATTTATGCCCGCCGAGTCTGGCAGTGTGGGACTCCCATGGCGGATACCTGTCAATCTGAGAACCTAGCCTGGAACCGTTTGACACATTACTTCGGGCCAGGACTCGTTTTGTTACGCCGTGGGGCGCCTTCAAGCTGAGGAGTCCCTTTCCTAGCGGGAGGGGAGAGGGGAAGAGGAATTGCCAGAAGAGCGATCCCCCAGCCCCAGTGCCTCCGGCTGCTGTGAGTCCCTTTTATATTTTAGGACTGCCCGAGCATAATGTGCCACCTGGTTCCATTTGTGAACCAATTCGAGCATCACCGCAACTATATTATCCGGGGTGAGCTCTCCCGTCTCCCTGTAGAGTTCCCTTCGTAGCCTGGCCCATTCGGTACACGCAAAAATTGTGTGACAGGCATTGTCCTCCTCTCCTGGGCAAAACCGACAATCGTGAGACCGTCACTTGCCGATCTTGTGCAGGTAAGACTGAAAACACCCATGCCCGCTCAAAAGCTGGGTCAGATAGAAGTCAGTCTCACCATGCCTTCGATTAAGCCACGGTCTCACATCCGGGATGAGGCGTGCAGTCCACCTTCCCTTCGTGCAATTCCTCCAAGACTGCTGCCAATCGTTGAGCGAGCGCTGTCTCTCCTCGCGGACAACCATCTCCCTCGCATCCTCGTTTCGGCGCAGGTAAATAGCGTGGCGCTCTCTAGCAAGGAGGGCGACAGGTATCACGCCTGCAATCACTCTCACCGCCGAGTTGGAGACTGTTGGATATGAAGATGCAATTCTCAGTGCTCCTCTTCTCTGTACCTGTGCCAATCGTTTTCGGTATGCCTCCTTGCTGAGATCGTCGCCCCATACCTCTGCTCCGTACAGTAGCACTGACCCTACAGCACTCATCAAGAGGCGTCTTCTTGATGGGCTGGGTCCCCCTACGTTGGCCATAAGTCGACTCAGGGCCGATATTCCCGAAGCAGCCTTCTCAGCCGTTGCCCTGATTTGCTCAGAGAAACTCATCTTCGAGTCGATCAGTAGCCCCAGGTACTTCACCGCTGACTTTGATTCGATCTGTATATCTCCAATACTGATCATCCTTACTCTAGGGACTCTCTTTTTTGTCAAGATGACCACTTCGGTTTTCTCCAGTGCTAAACTGAGCCCGCGAGCAGTCATCCAGTCCCTCACTCGGCGCATTAGCATACCTAGCCTAAGTTGCGCTTGTTCAACGGTACGTCCGGCGACCAGAGCCGCAACATCATCCGCATAGCCGACCAAGCACGACTCATTTGGCATCTCAAGTCTCAGTAGCCCGTCATAAGACACGTTCCACAGGTCCGGACCAAGGATAGATCCCTGGGCAACACCCGATGTAATTTCCATCCTTCGTTGGCCCTGTGTCGTGTCGTAGAGCAGGCTTCGGTCCTTTAGATAGTTCCTCGAAAGCTACATTAGATATTCTGGAACTTGAAAAGAGTTTTCCAGCGTGTCCAGAATATCCACCCATCTAGCGGAGTTGAAGGCATTCCTGACGTCGAGTGTCACCAACAGGACGATCCGTCGTTTAGTGCGACTATATGCTTCTGCTTTTTGGACCGCGTTCACCACCTCTGCAATCGCATCAATGGTAGAACGTCCTGCTCTAAAGCCGTACTGCCGAGGAGATAGGTCCCCAGCAGCACGAATCACGTCAGTGAGTCTTCCCTTGATGAGTTTCTCTAGCACTTTCCCAGCCGTGTCTAGCATGCATAACGGGCGGTATGCAGACGGCGATTCGGGATTTCCCTTCCCCTTGCTGACCAGCACGAGCCTCGCCACCTTCCATCGTACCGGGAAAACCCCGTCCCGTAGGCAAGCGTTGAATGTGCTGAGCAGCAAGTCAGGACAATGGTGATAGATGAGCCGCAACACCTCAGCTGGAACACCACCTGGACCTGGAGCCTTCCTCGCTTTCAGGGAGAGGACTGCCTCCTCCAGTTCCAGCTGTGTGAAGAGTGGGCACTCGACTGCTGTTTCACCATGGACAGCGTCAACACGGACGGGGTGGGCGGGGAAGAGTCCCCGCACTATCGCGTCCATCTTTTCCGTGTCATGTATACAAGGCTTCCGTAGGGCACCAAGTTTCCCCATGACCAGCTTGTAGCAAAGGCCCCACGGATCCCTATTTACATCGTCCACGAGGTCTTGCCAACATCGGGCCTTGCTCTTGTTAATAAGCCTGCGAATATATTTCCTGCCGGACCTGTATGCTGCTAGCCTAGTGTCTGCCTCCTCCCGTGTTCGCGCCAGCTGGGCCTCTCGCCGAAGTTTGTGACACTCGCTTCTTTGTTCGGCGATCTCGTTTGACCACCAGTATACTGGAGGCTTACCATGTCGGGGTCTCCGGTGGGGCATGGAAGACTCGCAAGCAGCTATGATGGTACTCATAGTTGAGTTCGCCAAGTCCTTGGCTGTAGGCCCTCCACTCCCTGGCGGAGCTCCCAGCAACGGTGCGCCTGCCGTAAGCGCTTCAGCGAACCTCTCGAGGTCCATCCTCCCAGTCCTCCATCCGAGGATTGAAGTTTGGGCATATGCACGCAGAGTGGCACCGTCGTGAATCTCAACAGCTATATACTGGTGATCACTAGCCGAGTAGTCCTCTAGTACTCGCCAGTTGTGTACTCTGGGTACCAGGGACTCCGAAGCGAGTGTCACATCGGGTATGGTTCCTACGCAACCCCAGCGGCGGAAAGTAGGGGTGTTACCAGTATTTAGGACAAAAAGTGCTGTTCTGGCCGCCATGTCCAAGATTTGCTTTCCCCTTGGGTCGGATTGTGGCATACCCCATTCAATGGCTCTAGCGTTGAAGTCTCCCCCGACCAGCATGTGGCCCTCTGTGTTCGAGACAGCATCCTCCAGGGCATCGAGTTTGGTTCGAAAAGATCGCATTGCCTCGTTAGGCGTCAGATAAACACTGAAATATGTTATCCCTGAACACCGCACCCACACAAAACTATCCCCGCGTCCATGGCCCTGCACCTGAAGGCGGGCGCTGTCTCGAACCCAGATGGCCGAGGTACCAGATTTGTCAGGGTACCACGCTTGCGAGTCCTTGTTATGATGTTGCTCGCTCAGCAACAGGAGGTCAGCTTTCTTATCCCTCGCAAACTGCTCAAGTAGGTCCTGGGCGTTTGTGCTTCGGTGCAAATTGACCTGCAGGATACGGATCTTTTGAGTATCGATTTGGCTTTAGTTAGGGCCTCCTTGAAAACCCAGCATCTCCCTGTCCCCGGCTCATGTTTGAGGTCGCCGGGTGCTAGCTTAGCATCCTTCCAAAGAATGCATTTCGCCTCGTTCGTACACTCCTTCCTTTTGTGCCCCGTTTCACCACATTCGTAGCACAGAGATCTCCTGTCGGGTCCCCTACAGCCATACGCGGTGTGTCCGTATTCGAAGCATCTGAAGCAGCGGATAGGGATCGCTCTTCTCCGTATCCTGCAGATCACCCAACCTATCTTAATTTTGCCCTTCGCCAGGATTTGCTGGGCGTCTTTATCAGCTAGTTCGACAATAGCCATGCGTTGCCCCCTTGTGTTTTCACGTGTCAATCTTGCCTTGACTTCACTTAAGCTGGGGAACTCCCTCCTGATGGCATCCTCTACTTCAGCTTTGTCCGTGACGCAGTCGAGGTCCCTGATTTCCATGGTGGCCATTGGTTCGAGCGAGGCAACCGTTGCCGCATCTCCAAGAACCTTTTGAACCGCGTCACAGAATGCATCTTTGTTTGTGGCCCCTGGCCCGAATTCCACCAGGAGGCCACCGGTCCGGGTTGGTCGAACTGCTTTGATGGCAGTTTTGGTGTCGTCTGGCTTGACCGCTCCTTTAATTTCACGGAGGACATCTGCGTAGGTTCGGCCCTTAGTTGGTTTAATAAGCAGTGCCTCTCGCAAGGGTTTGCGCCGCGGTTTGCTTTTTGTTTTCTGCGGTATATCGGGGGGTTCTTTGTTCTTTTCGTGGTTGAGCTCTTTGTCTGTTTTTTCTAGGAGTAGCTTTTTGGCCGCTTTTTTCGCTGCCTTGTTTCGCACCACATGAAACTCCTCGCCTGGAGTGTCAACTTTGTTTATGGTCTCGTCCTTCCTCCTTTTCTCACGGTTGCCTTCAATTGGGCTACCGGCGATTCTTTTGCTGCTGCTAGGACCCACTGATGCCTCCAGGGAGAGTGTGTCTTTTTGGTGCTTTTCGGTTGCAAGCCACCTCCGCCTGTAGTGCGTTATGCGGCCAAAAAGCTCCTCCGGTTCAAGAATGCCATTCTTGACACTCTTGCCTATGTTTTTCTGCACTTCGCAGGCAGCCCTCAGTTGTTTGACGATATTCCCCGCTTTCCGAGTAAGCCGCTCCTCTTCGGCGCGGTCAAGGGCGATTGTGTTATTTGGCGCCACCTCTTGGGAGAGGCCCCCGTTTCCTAGCCCTTTTGCTTCTATCGCTTGGGTCGCGTTTGAAGTGGCGTCGGCCAACGGCAAAACTTCTCCCTCCCCCAGTCTTACACTGGCCTCTGTTAGTGTCGCAGCTTGCTTCGGATTGTGTACGTCTTGCACTGGGCGCTCCGGGGTGCGCATAGTCCTTCTACTGCGCCCAAAGGCCGCAATGATGCCAGGTTGCACAACGCACTCTGCCTTCTTTCGTTCGTTAGTCCGTCTGTGGTCTGTCTCCGATGATTTAACCTGTGATGTTGACTTTGACAGTGTTTCTGGGGTTTGCTGCCTCCCACCGCAATCGGTGACTTGTTTTATCGGTGTTCTTGCCAACAACGGTTTTTGCCTGAAAGGGTTCTCCGTGCTAGCGTCCTGTTTGCTTGTGGTTTCATTTGTTGGATGTTTTTGTTCTAATACTTAAATGACCTATTTGTGGCGTGTCGTGATATTCACTTGTTAATTGATTCTGTATTTCAGTATCACTTATGTTCTTCGGGGATTCGTAAATCATAATATTAAGTTTTGTGCGCTGTTTGTATTTACTAGTCTGTTGCAACATATTTATTATATTCTTGAATTCAGATTTACGTACAAATTTAAATATTTCATCTTCGCTTGATAGAGCTAGTGCGAAAATACTCATTTCCGTTAATTCATCTAATAACTTCTCCATGGTAGATATGTATATCATATTGAAATCATCGTTATTGATGGCTCTACAAGATTTTCTTGTACCTGTGTTCACTGAAGGCTTGTCATCAACAGAAACTTGCTTCTCGTTGGATTTATCACCATTAAAGTATTCAGTTACTTCTTCGTTTGTCCGGACAATCTTAAATTTCTCATTTTCGCACAGTACAAATTTTAATTTCGTGACATTCCTTATGTCCGGTAATGACGTACAATCCCAAATGTAAAGTTGATCGGGCTCTACCGTTGTTTTGGGGTCGTATTCTTTATTCTTAATCATTATGTCTGTCTTCTGTTTGGCAGACATACCCCGGGTCAACGCCAACACTTTTTTCACCGTTTCATCTCGTTCTAGCGGAGCCATTGATTTTAATATGTCGGAATCGATATTTATTCTCGACAGTGCGTCTGCATTAGTGTTAATTTTTCCTTGTTTGAAAATGATTTCAAAATCATAATCTGACAAGTCAAGTCGTATTCTTGTTAATTTAGATGATGGGTTCTTGTGAGAGATAAGGGAGACTAAAGGTCTATGGTCAGTCACCACAATAAATTTCTTGACGTACAAGTAAGGTTGAAAGAAATTATTCCCCAATGTCTTGCGAGTAGTTCTTTCTCAATGATAGGCTGGTTCAAATCATGCTTACTAAGAGATTTACTAGCATACGATATTGGTAGATCGGATCCAATTTCACCTTGTGAAAGTACTGCTCCTAAAGCACTGTTGGATGCGTCTGTAATCAAAACGAATGGTTTATTAACATCTGGATATTGAAGGATTGGTAGTTGAATTAGGTTGTTTTTCAAATTATCAAAAGCTTGTTAACATTTTTCATCCCATACAAAAGTTAAATTCTTTTTCAAAAGATTGTTTAAACATTTTGCTATCTCCGCAAAGCTTGGTATGAAGCGTCGGTAATAATTACAAAAGCTAGGAATCTTCTGACTTCGTCTGCATTTTTGGGAACCGGATAGTTCTTAACTGCTTCATTTTTTGCAAGGTCCATTTTAATACCTTCATCTGTTATTAGATGTCCTAAGTACACGACTTCTGATCTAAGAAATTAGCACGTATCCGGGTTCAACTTAAGGTTATATTTACGTAACCTCTGAAGAACTTTGGTTAAATTCCGATTATGATGATCGATACTACATCCAAATACAATCATATCGTCTACATAGAGGAATGCTTCTGAATTGATTCCTGACAAGGCAGTTCTTAACATCCTTTGGAAACTATAGGAGAACATTTTCAGTCCAAAAGGTAAGCGTTTAAATTGAAAATGACCATTTCCTGTGGTAAAAGCTGTTCCTCATGTAACTCAATCTGATGGAATGAACTGGTCATGTCTAGTGTAGAAAAATATTAGTCTGTCCAAAACTTCTTCGAATCTTGTTAGTGGAGAGAGTCAACATCAAATTCTTTAAGTCTAACTGAATGCTCGTTAGTATTCAAGACTTTAATGTGACAAATACTTCTAGCTGATCTAATCGTATTTCCCATAAAAACACCTCTTTGTATTTCTTTGCTAAGGATAATACGATCTTCATTCCTGTCAAACTCGATAGGCAAAATGGTTTCAGCTTTCGCAGGTATCTCTATCTTGTAAGTATTCAATGGTTTGATCTCGAGAGGGATAATCACCTCTTCTTCATTAACGTTGAAAGCTATCGTATAAGTCTCATAATCTATTCTACAACGATATCTTTCCAAAATGTCTCTACCAATAATGCCATCTATTTTTATTGGAAATGACTCTTCAACTATTTGGAATGAATTGGTTGCTATAAAGTCCCCGATATTTAAATTTAAATCAGCTGACCCTAATGATGTAATAGCTTGATTCGTAATTTTAGTTAATCTACACTTTTCAGAGTTATTGATACTCCCATTGAATGTATTGTTCATCCTACAGATCGATATATCTGCTCCTGTATCTATCAGGAATGTCAAATCACTTTTTACTTTCTTGCAATACAGTTTTATAAAATTAGGACAGTTTTTTGATACCGTATATACATTATATTTCGATTTACTGGAGTTGGGCTTATCGTCTGTTTTTGTGACTCCGGGAGGGGAAGGGTCGCATTCACTATCTACTCCTCTCCGTTGATATCGGCGTTCCCCTGCTCCTGGATTACATTCACCCTATTGTTATTCCTTTTATTATTGTTGGGACCGTCGTAACTATTATTGCTACCATTGTTATAGTTGCGATAGTTATGTCCATGTTTACGCTTCGAGTATCTAGATCTATTATAGTTATCCCGATTGTTCGTATAGCGACGATTATATCTACTATTACCGTCACTACCATCGTTATTCCTATTGTTCTTATATATGTTACCCCCACGATCATTATTTCTCTCATTCTTGCATTGGTAATTGCTTCTATTGTAGTGCATAACACTGCTTGACTGAACATTTTCATTCTTTTCAAACTCTAAAGTAAGGTTTACGGCGTCTGAGGTCTCGCTGCGAAAAGAACGTTCTTATACTGGTCGTTCAGACCGTTCCTGAATACAGTTAATGTATAACTGGCATTTAAATTAGCTAAGACCTTCTTCTGAGCTGGTGTGACGTTATCACCTAACTTGTCTATCTGCAATTGGTTTAACTCACTTACTAGTGACAAAATTTGTTCCTTATAACTAGTTACAGTAGACCTTTTTGGTGATATCGTACTCAAAGATGTATGAATACTTGCTAGCGTACTTGCGACTTAAATCTAGTTATTAAAGTCGTTTATTTATTTATTAGAGGAACGTTCGCGGTGTCTCTGTACTTAAAGCAGTTCTTACATTATCTGCCAGCTTGACATTCACAACAAAATCGATTAGCTGTGTCTTCGCGCTATCGGACAAATTCTTTTCAACTAAATGCGTTTCTTAAGATTATAGAGTATAATCTTAAGAAACGCATTTAGTTCTTTTGGTTTCCCATCAAATTGCGGTATAGTCTTGATTGCCAAGTGCAAATCAAATTCACTCATTTTGGCTGTTTGCTCGATTGTCGCTTGCTCACAAGCTTGCAACTTATCAGTTAAAATTTGCTTCAGATCCGTTGAACCGAATCCTTAATTAATTGCTTCGAATAAAAACCCAAATTCCTTTCAGTCTCTTTTAATTTGTTTAGTTTTTCTTTTTTTCATTGGCCAAAATTTCCTCAGTCTCTTCTATCCATTCTTTTACTGTACTCATTTATATTATTAAATAAAAATTTTATATTTTGTAATTCAATTTTTGTATTAGGTATACTGTGTTAACAATTACTAAAGATTTTACGTTTTAAACATTTATTAGTCTAGCTACCTTCTTATTGACATATCTAGTATGAAAGCAATTGTTTAAATAAGCAGAAGCTAATACTATTAAAATAACAGTGGCGGTATTCCAAGGAAAAACTTTCGTTTACATTTGATGAGCAGTTCCCCATTATGTTTTCCTAAATTTGTACTCAACCTGCCTAAGCTGTTCATATAGTCGCTTCTTGTCTTCCTTAATGCTGATCATTATTATACGATATAGCTCCCCTCGCGCTTGTCATAATTGCACCTTACAACTTTCTCTGCACTTCATTTTAGGCTGCTCCACTAGTTCTTTGGGTGGTTTCGACTGCGTGCGTCGCTTATATTCCTCAATTGTTATAGGACGCGGGCCCGGTTTGATTCCTCGTTCCTTCGTTGGTTAATGTGTTGGTGCATCTGTCGCCACTAGTCTGAGCACGTACTCCTCAGGTTTTTCCTTTGATTTATAGGCTTCCCAAAGTTCTTCGAAGTCTTCCATCGTTGAATCTAAGAAAAGTTGGCAGGATCGCCATGCTGAGTTATTGTTGTTTATTTGATCGTTAAAAAGAAAAAACCTAATATCCATCGCAAGCGCTAGATCTATTGGCATCCGATGGAGCCGATATGTTTAAAATAAAGGTCTTGCCGATGTTGGCACTTTCGCTTCTACTTTCGACTGTTTTTTCTCTAAAATTTAAAGTGCTTAAATACTATTTATATATATATATATATATATATATATATATGTATATCTATAGGAACGCATAAGCCGAAGGTCCCAGGTTCATATCTCGTTGGGGGAGCAACGTGATTTAATTCAGGGGATTTTTCGGGCAGCCTACGAGTGCTCACTTCAGTGGTGATATGTACTGTTAGTCAGTGTGGTCTAGTGGTTAGAGATTTAATCAGATCATATCATAGCTGAGCAAGCACACGGGAGCATTGTACTGTCCAAACCAACTTCCGAAAAAAATCAATACGGTCATGAAAATGAGATACTCTAACGTAGTGCTACAAAGAAGAAGAATAGATATATATATATATATATATATATATATATATATATATATATATATATATATATATATATATATATATATATATATATATATATGTATATATATATATATATATATATATATATATATATATATATATGTATATATATATATATATATATATATATGTATATATATATGTATATATATATATATATATATATATATATATATATATATATATATATATATATATATATGTATATATATATATATATATATATATATATATATATATATATATATATATATATGTATATATATATATCCATAAATATATATATATATATATATATATATATATATATATATAAATATATATATATATATATATAAATATATATATATATATATATATATATATATATATATATATATCTACAAATATATATATATACAAATATATATATATACATATATATATATATATATATATATATATATATATATATATCTATAAATATATATATATATATATATATATATATATATATATATATCTATAAATATATATATATATATATATATATATATATATATATATATATATATATATATATATATATATATATATATATATTATATTATATATAAACATATATAAACATATATATATATATATATATATATATTATATTATATATATGTATATATGCATATATATATATATATATATATATATATATATATATATATATATATCTATATATAAAGAGATTTTGTTCGAGTGATTCTTTGGAGGGACAATAAGCCCGTACAGTTATGATACGCACTGATTTAAAAACCAGAATGTATCGCAACTGGGTGTACGGACACATGGCCGAAGCAAGATACTGATCATATCACCTTATGGAGTGACGACTCATTCAATCATGATATAATGAGATACCCTAACGATCTCGAAGCGCAGGCCTGAAAAGGGCTATAGTGCAACAACAACAACGAAATATATATATATATATATATATATATATATATATATATATATATATATATATATATAGGGTGATTCATAACAAGTGTACACATTTTCGTCGAAAAAAAACAAAGTTTTTGTGAAGATTGAGCTGTAATGTTTATTTATTATGAAAATTTGGTCTCTTACAATTAAATAGTAAAATTACTTTGGGCATATGTGCACTTCGTGCTGCTCAAACGATGCTTGTAATTTTCGATGACATTTTCGCGCATTTCCGGCTTTGTTAGGCGTATGTTGGCTCGAATATTGTTTTTTAATGCTTCAGTAGTCTGGGGAGTATCAGCGTAAACACGATCCTTCAGAAATCCCAAAAGGAAGAAATCACAAGGAGTCAAATCACACGATCTCGCCGGCCAATTTATGGGTGGACCAAAAAATTCACGTAGAGCGCGAAATGTTTGCACTGGCGATTCATTATTTTTGTAAAAAGTTTTAACAAAAATAAAACATTTGGCTGATGTGTATGATGCCACTGTTAGAATTTTAAAAGACCAAACTGTCATAATCTGTCAATAAATGGACCTGAAGTTGGTGATAAATAAGAGCTAAGGCCCATTCACATGTGTACACTTGTTATGAATCACCCTGTATATATATATATATATATATATATATATATATATATATATATATATATATATATATATATATATTGTTAAAACTAGAACCTAAGAATCATTTCGCATAACATTAAACACCATAGCATAACCATTTCAGTCAACAATGAAAATTCATTCACCTTTGCATATAATCGCATTCGCACCATAAACAACTTAAACTCATTTCGACCTAATTAATTTGCACAAATCAAGCTAATGACCTTTGTAGAGTAAGCAAAATAATGAAATACATTGAACACCTATTTGTAGTAGCTTAAGTTAATGAGCTTTGTATGGTAAGCAATTTCCATCAAGTAATTGAACTGTGAATTCCAATGAAAATAATGAACTTTAGAAGTAAGCAATTTTGTAAATTTGTACTATTAGCAATAATTTGTAATATAAGGAAAAAAATTACTGAATAAATGATCACTTGGTGATCAAGCACGATTATTGGCGTATAGATATATATATATATATATATATATATATATATATATATATATATATATATATATATATATATATATATATATATATATATATATGTATATATATATATATATAAATATATATATATATATATATATAAATATATATATATATATATATATATATATATATATATATGTATGTATATATATATATAAATATATATATATATATATATATATATATATATATATATATATATATATATAGATAGATTATTACATGTACAAATAATTCTGTGAGCTACGGTCGCAATTGTTTTCACAACCATTAAGAACATCAACAAAATGAATTTACTCGAAATCACGAGAACCCACCAAGCATGATCAACATTTGAAAGTGAGTCACTGCTCCATTCATTAAGCTGCTCGAATATACCAGATACCTCTCGGCAGAACATTCGCCAATGTATGAGAAATGCATTGAACGGCTGGAGACCCTATATAAAGGTGAGCTGAATGAATGTGGGGCTCATTCATTAGAACCGCGTTGGTAAAGCTGCGATAGCGTGGAGGGAGAATTGAAAAGGCGATATTGATTGAGTGATTGTGAAGTGATTTTAGAAGACAATTGCGATCGAAATTTATTGAGAAGTGGAAGTTAGACGTTTAATAGTGAAAATAATAATTGTGCATTCTTTCAAATAAACTCTTTTTAATTTAATTTAAAAGACATTACGTTTTCACTTTCCCGGAACATTAAAATTATTGGCCGCTAACCAAAACACGCGATATTGGTGTCAAGAAGTGAGAAAGAAAATGTTGGAAGTGAAATCGTTAAAACATTTTTAAAGTGCAGAATAGTGGAAATCAACGTGGAACCTGGTGGAAAAATAGCTGAAACAATAAAAATGCCAGGAAACTTTCATCTAAAAATTGACCAATTGACCATATCGGAGCTCAAGGAGGAGTTGGAACAGCGAAATCTGGCCACACAAGGTACAAAGGCCATACTGATTGCACGCTTGCGTGACGCAATCGAGTCGGAAGGCGTGAATCTGGATGTGGGTGAGCTCTCAGATGCGGAAAATGGCGCAGAAGGTGGAGAAGTAGAAACATCAAAATTAAAGGAGCCAGAAAAAGCGCTAATGCAAATGTTAATGCTTATGCAGCAAGAGCAACGACAACAGTCTTCTAGTTTAACTGCGAAGCTAAATGAAGCATCAGCGAAGCTAAATGAACAATCAGCGAAGCTAAATGAACAATCAGCGAAGCTAAGTGAACAATCAGCAAAGCTAAATGAACAGTCATCTAGTCCAACTGCGAAGCTAGATGAACAATCAGCGAAGCTGAATGAGCATTCAGCGAAGCTAAATGAACAATCAGCGAAGCTGGACCAACAAGCAATCAAAATCAAGGCAGAAACCACACAGGAGCTAGAGAAACAGTCAACCGATATAAAAGCGGAGCTTGGTAGTCTGAATAAACAAATTAAAGGCGTCGCGGAAAAGGTTGACCAGGTCGAGAAAAGGTTTACCAGATCGAAGAAAAGGTCAGCCAGGTCGAGGAGAGAATCAACCATGAGATGGAAAAAGTGAAAAAAGAATTGGAAGCAGCGAAGGCAGTAGTAACCACCTCACCAGCCACGCTTACAACCGCAGCGCAAAGCACATCTAGAAATGTGCAAACACCATTATTCAATGGGCAAACGGTTTGGAGTATTTACAAAACCCAGTTTGAAGCTGCTGCTAGGGCAAATCACTGGAATGAGCAGTAACGAGTAACTGCAACAATTTTTGCTCTAAGAGGCCCAGCTGCTGAGCTTTTGCAGACGATCCCTGTTGAGTTGCACTCAAACCCGGCTGCTTTAATGAAGGCGCTCGACATGCGTTATGGAGACGATCCTCTAAAGCAGATTTACCGGTCACAGCTACGGCATTGGGTGCAGAAGTCTGGTGAAACTTTACAGCGTACGACCCAGAACATCGAGATGACGCAGCAACAGAAGCATTCATCAGTGCATTAAAAGACCAGAAATTGCAACAAGCCGTGCGTTTAGCTCAAAAGCAAACGGTTAAGGATGCATTGGCTTATAGTCTGAACTATGAAGCAGCAAAAAATGTGAGCCGTACCACTGCCCGGGCTCGTGAGGTAGTGACAGACAAGTGCAGGTGTGAGCGCGTGGAGATTGAGCGAGACCCGCATGTAAATGGTGCGCCTAGATGCTGGAATTGCGGAGAGAAGGCACACCTGCAAAGAGACTGCAAGAAGCGAAGAAAACCAAGCTATTGTCCAGGCTATGCAGTTAGGAGGAGATCCAGACCGAGTCAGGAGCCGAAAATGGAATTTCAAACAGAGGGGTCGGGAAACATGTAAGAGCCAACTTCGTGGGGCAGAGGTTGGCTGGGAGGATCGACGTCCCCAGCACCACCATCACCGTGTCAAGACTACATCGTGGAGAAGCGGACTTATGCCTTCCTTATCCGACCAGACCATGTGAGGCAACAACTACTTCACAAGGGCAGAATTTTCTCACTACGGGAGAAACTGCACCTGTTCATGGAGAGATTAATCTCCCGATACAGTTGGGAGACCTTGTGTTCCGACATAATTTTCTGGTCGCGAACATTATGGATGACTGCATTCTCAGAATGGGTTTTCTGCGACAACATGGAATCACGTTGGATTTGGGCAAACGGGTATTGAAATGGCAGAATGTCGAAGTATTGATGGAGGCTCCCAGCAACCAAATCCCAAGATGAATGTAGTAGTATGTACCGACACTGATATACCGAATTCTTCCGAGAGCATTGTATGGGCCAAGCTTGATCATGATTCTGGAGACCACCGATCTTATCTGATAGAGCCAACGAAAACGTCCGCATTGCGCAGTTTGATTGTAAGGAACGGATACGTGTCGGTTAGAGTCCTTAACTCCGCAGACTCAACCAGGAGCATCAAAGCGGGAGAAGTCATTGGCAGCTGCCAGCCTGTTTCCACCATCACCTCTTTGGAAGCCACTCACAACCATCGTTGGAAAAGGAGGCAAGACGCAGACAAAGCCCGAGAATCCACGTCTGCAATATTGAAGCAGGTCAAATTGCCAGTGCAGCTATTCAAGCGAGCCTCTGATCTGGTCACAGTACAGTGACATCTTCTCAACAAGCCCAGATGACCAAGGCCGAACGAGTATGGTAACTCACGTCATAGATACACAGGGAGCCAAATCAATCCGACAAGCACCAAGACGTTCCCTTAGCCAAACAAGGAGAAGTGAGCGCACTGATCTCGGACATGGAAAAACCAGGTGTTATCGAACCTTTTGTCAGTCCATGGGCCGCACCAGTAGTTCAAGTAAAGAAAAAGGATGGTAGCACCCCTTTTTGGCGTGACTATAGGCAACTTAACGACGTCACTAAGAAAGATAGTTACCCGCTCCCACGCATCGAAGACATCATGGACACATTTAACCGACGCAAAATGGGTGTAGAAATCTCAAGAGTGTCCACTGGCACGTAGAAGTCGACAAGAAAGACTGAGAGAAAACCGCATTTTCAGTTGGGACCGGATTGTGGCAATTCGTGGTGATGCCATTTTGGCTTTGCAATGCTCCAGCCACTTTCAAATGCCTGATGGAATACGTGCTACCTGGCCTAACCTGGGAAACCTGCTTGGTGTACCTAGATGACATCATTGTTATCGGAAGAATGTTTGAAGAGCATGTGCGGAACTTAGAAGAGGTTTTCTTCCGTTGCGACTGGGGAATTTGAAACTTAGTCCCGACAAGTGTACCCTTTTCGCTGCTGAAGTAAAATACCTGGGACACGTCGTATAAGCAGAAGGGGTCAAAACAGACCCTGAGAAAATTTAAGCCGTGAAAAGCTGGCCAACACCAAACAACAAGCGCCAACTACGAAGTTTTCTGGGTCTGGAAACCTACTATCGAAAATTCGTCAAATACTTTGCCAAAATAGCTAAGTGTCTCCATCAGCTAACCGAGAAAAATCGTCCGTATGTCTGGAATGAACTATGCCAGGCAGCCTTTAAGACCTTGAAGGAGAAGCTGTGTGAATCACCCGTGCTGGCATATCCGAAGCCCAGAAAAATGCTTCTAATTGACACCGATGTGAGCAACGGCAGTATTGGAGCTGTATTCTCCCAACAGATCGATGGCGAAGAAAAAGTCCTCTCGTATTACAGTCGAGTTCTCTCAAAAAGTGAGAGGAACTACTGCGTAACCAGGAAGGAGCTATTGGCTATAATAGAGGCAACCAAGCAGTTCCACAAGTACCTATATGGCCAGAAATTTGTTCTTCGAACGGACCATGCATCGCTGAGATGGCTGCTTAACTTCAAAAACAACAAAGAACGTGATATTTGAATACTTGTGAAAAATGAGATGCAGGCAATTCAACTTTGCAAACTAATATTACTTCCAGGTATATGTGAAGTATCCATAGAACTTCATCAAAGACTTAGCACAAGTAAAGGTATCATTTACGCACCAATACTAACCGACTTGGATGTAAAATATATTGTTGAAAGGCTAAGCCACCTAAGAGTACCAGAATGGCAAAAAATTACCGAATTCTCCCAGTAAAATCATTAGCACACCACTGCACATACTTTCTTTCAATGCCTATACTCTCCCAGAAGATGATATCTATGCTCTTCCGTTACATGATCCAACTCCATGCGCACGCATACAGTGTACTCATTGCAAGCAACAACATTCTGCACTCAACAAAGCATGTCCAGCCCTCATAAAAAAAAACAAAACATAATTGGACATAAGACATTGAATAATGTTCCTTCCGCTCGGCAACCGATCAATGAAAATACAAATGCAAGTTTCTCAACTAATGCTGCTACGGTGACTGAAACCGTCGCCACAGCAATTCAAGCTCGTACTGTAAGACTGAATCGAACTCACTTGGCCAACTTACCACAAGCACGGACAACATCGCAACAACATCAGTATCGAACACAAACTCAACCACTCAAATACATAAAAAATTCAACCCATATTAATGAATATGTACAACAATTTATAGCAACAACAAACTTATCCAAGAAAATAAACTCAAACAAAATATCCACTCCCCTTGGAGAGCATAACTTGTCTAACGTATTTAAAACAAAATAAAAATCGTCTTGAGCAAGTGAATCTGCCCCCTTTTTAATGGTCCGAAATAAGAGACATTGACTACGTCACGGATCTGGCCGAGGTAGAAGAGGCCATCAAAAGGGAATTCCCTAGCGTGGGAAGGATCAAAGCGAGACTGACACCAGAAAACAACAGGGGACAACGCATGGCCATAGTTGACTTGACCGAAAAGAACGCCGAATAATTCCTGAACAAGGGCAAAGTACGAATAGGGTGGGTTGTCTGTAAGGTACGGCGAAGAGCAACGCCTTTTCAATGCTTCAAATGCCTTGGCTATGGTCACACCACACAAGTATGCAACGGATGGGAGTTCCCTATGTTACAAATGCAGTGAAATGAGTGTACACAGGAGGCACATTGTATTCTTTGCAAGGATGCTGATCCAAAACTTGATTTTGGACACGTCTTGGGATCGGAAAAATGCTGGGTGTCCCAGAAACCTCTAGCCAAGGCAAAATCAGAACTCCGATGACCCACATCCTGCAGCTAAACCTACACCGCAGTTCAGCGGCCCAAAATCTGCTTGAGCTTCGTGTGGGTTCGGTGCTCAGGGACCACCTTCTTTAGTGTGTACCTAACGCCTAACGAATCAATATCATCTTTCCAAGCCAAGCATAATGCTCTGGAAGGCGCTGTCTCGAACGCAGAGGGTAAAGTGCTCGTTGTGGGCAACGTCAACGCTAAGGCAATCGAATGGGGTATGCCTCAAACGGACCTGCGGGGAAAAAGAATCCTGGAAATGGTAGTCAGGACAGCTTTCGTCGTACTAAACCCCAGAAAAACGCCGACTTTCCGCTGTATTGGCTGTGAGAGAACCATACCGGACGTGACATTTACCTCGGAGTCCTTAGTACGGAGGATACACAATTGGCAAGTATTAGAGGACTACTCAGCCAGTGATCATCAGTGCATTCTGCTTGAGATAAGTGATGTTGCCTCCCGACGTCCGTGCTCTCGGCTTTCAACAACTGGATGGAACATCGGAAGGATGGACGTCGAGAGGTTCGTCGAGGTGCTCACAGCAGGTGAGCCACTGCAGGGAGCTTCGAGGGGACGGAAGAACTGGCAGCTCAAGACGTGGGGAACTCAACTATGAGCATCATTATGACTACTTGCAAAGCTTCTATGCCCCGTCAAAAGCCCCGGCACGGCAAGCCCCCAGTATACTTGTGGTCAACTGAGATCGCTGAAAAGCGAAAGGAGTGTCACAAGCTTCGACATGAGGCTCAATGGGCGCGGAACGGTGACGAGGCATGCAACTGGGTGGCAGCATATAATTCGGCCAGGAAATGCCTGCGCAAATTATCAACAATAGCAATGCTCGCTGCTGGCAAGACCTAGTGGACAATGTGAACAAGGATCCGTGGGGCCTTGGCTACAAGCTAGTTATGCAAAAGCTTGGTTCCCTACGGAAGCCTTGTATACATGACACGGGAAAGATAGACGCGACAGTGCGGGGACTCTTCCCCGCCCATCCCGTCCGTGTTGACGCTGTCCATGAAGAAACAGCAGTCGAGTGTTCACTCTTCTAAAGGGTTTATTCCGATTAATATTGTACTGCAGTGGAATGTCTATTTGGCTAATCTACTGGATATAATAAAACACGTCTGTATCCGATGACTGCTTATGTGAAAGAGAATGATTTTCATGCTTTATTTGACATTGTATGTTTTCGTTTGACATTTATACAATAGTCTACTCATTTTATCCACTACTCTCCCTGAATTGAAAATTGCTTTCCTTTTATATTATTTAGAAGAATTATAATGTTCAAAATTATATCTACTATATTCAATTCACTCGAATAAGTTTCTACGAAGCAAAGTTTAAATAAACAAATATTACTACTCTAAGTTATTTACGCAATGGAGTTTATGGAGTGATTAAAAAAAACTCGTTCAATTTAATCCAAATGTCTTTGAAAATAAATTTAACTTAATGCTTGACACTGGCTTTGTTAGCACATCAGCTGCCATTTCATTTGTTGCTAAATGGATTAAATCGACGACCCTCCCTTGAACCTTTTGGTGCACAAACTTTTGTTTGATACCAATATGTTTGGTTCTAGCTGAATACGTATTATTCATTATCGCAATACAGTTTAGTGATACATGAACAATTTACAAAAATATCTTTTGCAATTTTCTTTAACCAAATACACTCTTGTATTGCTGTGGTCATTAACATAAATTTAGATTCTGTCGTGGATATTACTACGGTTTGTTGTCGTCGTGAGCACCATTAAATTGCACCGTTCGCGTTGTAAATACATAACCAGTGGTGCATTTGCGTTTATCCTCATCACTGGCCCAATCAGCATCGCAATACTCTTGAATTTCAGTTGATTGCTTTGTGTATATGTAAGACATGTTTTGCTGCTGCCTAATGTGCTTTCCCTGGATTACTGTTGGAACGACTCAATACGTTTATGGCAAAACAAATATCAGGCCTCGATACTTGTACACAAAATTGCAATGAAACAACTAATTGACGATATGGCACATTCAACATCTTTTTTGCTTCTTCTTCGTTGCTCGGACACATGTGCTTTGTTAACTTTTGATTCACGTCCATTGGTGCAGCCAATGCATTGCAGTTACTCATGTTAAAACGAGACAAAAGATCTTTGATATATTGAGTCTGATCAATAGAAATTGTACCTGATTTTCTGTCACGTGTCACACGAATGCCGAGCACAGATGAAATCTCTCCCATGTCTTTCATTTTAAACTCTTTGAACAGCACCTTGGTGAGATTTCTTTCCATTTCGTTGTTGTTGGAAAATATTATGACGTCATCATCGTAAACAGCAACGATGAATATTTTATTTCCCTCAACGAAATAATATACACATTGATCGGTCGATGAGCGCTTCAAACCAAAATTCAGCAACACTTGGTTCAACGTCGTGCTCCACACTATGCTCGATTGTTTCAGCACACACGATTCAATCCATCGCTAAATCCCTCTGGCTGCGTCATGTAAATTTCTTCATCAAGTGTACCATGAAAAAAAGCCGTCACAACATCTAGCTGTCGAATGCACAGATCGTATTTAGCTGCAACTGCCAATATATACCGAATAGTTATAAAACGAACGACTGGTGAAAATGTTTCGTGATAATCAACTCCTTCGATCTGTGTATAGCCTTTTGCAACTAATCTCGCTTTATGACGTATGACTTTTCCATGAGTGTCTCGCTTTGTTTTAAACACCCATTTACACTTGATTGGCAATTTATTCGGCGGTAAATCGACCAATTTCCATGTTTGATTCGTTTTCAATGAATCAAACTCTTCTCTCATCGCACCCTTCCACAAATCGACGCTATCACTTGCTACTGCTTGCTTAAATGTGGATGGATCGCATGACATCAATGCATGTGCAAAAGTTGCATAGTTGGGCGGCGGTTTATTTGCATTTCTTGATGATTTTGTCTAGCAATTGGCGTCGAAATATTCTCGTTCATCACCCGCTTTTCTATTGGATCACTCGATTGCCAATCACTTTCGTCGCTTTTATGTGATGATTGACACGCTGGTAACATTGTATCGACATCATCGCTACAATTGTCGTCTTCTTCATCATCGTTCGCGTCTGGCGTTGAAGTTGCAATTGGAGCTATTGAACCATTTAATTGGGCAATAAACTACTCGATGCTACAGTTTGTGAATAATTTCATGTCAAATGGGCTTGATTTTGCTGCACATCCTCCTCTGATTCCAAACTGTCATTTTTCTCCTCCTCATCTTCGAAATATTGCAAACAAAATTCATTCATTTCTTCAATCTCAGATTTGCTTTGTTGCGCGCATTTGAATCCAAGAAAATGACGTCTCTGCTTGTTATGATCGCTTTTGTTTGCTTGTTGTGAAGCCGATATGCTTTGGGTTGTCCGCATACCCAACAAAAATGCACTCGTTTGATTTGGCGTCCATTTTTTTCCTTCTTACTGCTGAAACCTGTGCTAATGCTTTACAACCAAGCACTTTCATCATAGACAAATCCAGTTTGTGTTTTGCCCACACTTCCTCAGGTGATTTTACACCACTTCGTTTGCACGGTGTACGATTGAGAATGTATGCCGCTGTTATCACTGCTTCTGCCCAAAACTTTTTTGCGACACCCGAATCAATTAACATACAGCGAACTTTCTCCAATATCGTCCTGTTCATGCGCTCAGCCACTCAGTTTTGCTGTGGAGTGTACACTGTTGTTCGTTGCTGCAAAATACCACTATTTTCGCAGTACCGTTTGAACGCATTACTAGAATATTCGATGCCGTTGTCGCTTCTCTGTTTTTCAACCATTTTCCGAAACTTGATGAAACATTTGAACTCGCTCTTCTTTTTGATTACGTACACGAATAATTTATGTGAAAAGTCATCGACAAAAGTCATAATAAAACCACTGAACGATTTGACCGGCAAAGGTCAACATAAATTGCTATCAACAAGTTCAAGTAGTTGTGTTGCCCGTGTCCCTTTGTTGTTAAACGGCTTTTGGCTGTGTTCACCCTTTATACAGGTTTCGTTTTTAATGTCGTCTTTCAAAAAACTCATGTAATCAAAACTCGCGTGTCCCAATCTTCGATGCCATAAAATAAATTTTTCCGTCGGCTTCGTTGTTACCACCGAATCATTTTTATCCTTCACAAGGAATGATTTTTCATCATTCACACTGTCCAACTTGAAAAAATCATTGACCAAACTTGCTGTGGCAATCAAATCCCAGTCTGCATCAAAAATTGTACGACCATCGATTGTAAACAAAACTTTGTGATCCTTTTTTACCATTTGACTAACGGATAACAAATTAGCACAAATATTTGGCACATGATGAACATTTGACATCGTTATCGTCTTTTGTTCAGCTTCAACTATAATGTTTTGTTTCACACTACCGACACAATCTATTGTCATCTTATCATTGTTCGCAACTGTCACTTCTTTACGCTCAAGTTTTGTTTGATTTTCGATCTGTGAAATGTCATTCGACCTCGTTCCTGTTGCACCGCTATCGACAAACCAATCACATGAATATGGTGGCTCACACTTATCAACAACGAATGACGTATACAATGATGTATCTTTTTTTGATTTATTTGAATTCTGTTTCTTCTTTGGATTTGCTTTTGAACAATTCCGAATAAAATGTCCAGAGGCATCACAACCATAGCAAATCTTCTCAGCATTGGAGTTCGAATGGTTTTTGTATTTTACTGCTAATGCTGTTTCTTTTGTGTCGTTACCATCGCCATCGAACATCAAACCTTGCAACAGCATATTCTTCACTTTGTCAAATGTGATTTTTCCAGACTTTTCTACTGCTATTATCATTGGTTTGTACTGTGATGGCAAACCTACTAACAGCAATGAACCGGCTGCCTCATCGTCAATGTTAAATCCGGCTGATTTAACCTTTGACCGCAATGTACTCATTTTATTAACGAATTCTTCCATTGAGCTACACTGATCTTGTTTCAATGATACCATTTGTTGCAACAGAGTAACTTTTTGACCGGTTCCTGTATCATCAAACGCTAACACTATGCTGTCCCACGCTTCTTTTGCCATTTTCGCTTCAGCAACATACGTGTAATTGGACGGCTCAAGCAACAATGTCAACTAACCAAGCGATTTCAAATCTTTGTCTTTTTCGGCTGTAGTCACTTCTGCAGCCAACGCTGTTACACAATGACACCATAAACCTTTCGTAATTAAATATGCTTTAGCACCAACTTTCCATTCGAAATAATTTTCACGGCCTTTCAAACGATTGAACTGTATTAAATTATTCGTGCTTGCCATCGTATCGATATTGGGTTGGCTGAGTGAAGTTTCTTTTAAATCGTCGTTTTCAATGTCAAATCCAATTGAACTCGAAAAATCTTACGTTGATTTCCGCTAACCGGTCGTCGTTCTTTTTCACGCGGTTGAACAAAGCTCAATTTTTCTTGGTAAAAAAAAACACGACTTTTATTGTTTGGTTAAAAAAATATTGATACTTTTCTTCTGTTTAAACTATTTTACTTGAAAATTAAATAAAATAGACTGCGGATGGACCATAACCTGAAGAATTTATTCCGATCAATATTGTACTGGAGTGGAATGTCTATTTAGCTAATCTACTGGATATAATAAAATACGTCTGTATCCGATGAATGCTTATGTGAAAGAGAATGAATCTCATGCTTTATTTGACATTGAATATTTTCATTTTACATTTATACAATAGCCTACTCATTTTATCCAATATCCTTTAACTGAAAGCGAGGAAGGCTCCAGGTCCAGATGGTGTTCCGGCTGAGGTGTTGCGGCTCGTCTATCACCATTCTCCTGACTTGCTGCTCAGCACATTCAACGCTTGCCTACGGGACAGGGTTTTCCCGGTACGATGGAAGGTGGCTAGGCTCACGCTGATCAGCAAGGGGAAGGGAAATCCCGAATCGCCGTCTGCATATCGCCCGTTATGCATGCTACACACGGCTGGGAAAGTGCTAGAGAAACTCATCAAGGGAAGACTCTCTGACGCAATTCATGCTGCTGGGGATCTATCTCCTCGGTAGTACGGCTTTAGAGCAGGACGTTCTACCATTGATGTGATTGCAGAGGTGGTGAACGCGGTTCAAAAGGCAGAGGCATATAGTCGCACCAAGCGACGGATCGTCCTGTTGGTGATACTCAACGTCAGGAATGCCTTCAACTCCGCTAGATGGGTGGATATTCTGGATACGCTAGAAAACTCTTTCAAGTTCCAGAATATCTAATGTGGCTTTCGAGGAACTATCTAAAGGACCGAAGCCTGCTCTACGCCACGACACAGGGCCAACGAAGGATGGAAACTTCATCGCGTGTTGCCCAGGGATCTATCCATGGTCCGGACCCGTGGAACGTGTCTTACGAGGGGCTACTGAGACTTGAGATGCTAGATGAGTCGCACTTGCTCAGCTATGCGGATGAATGATCAGTATTGGAGACACAACAATCGAATCGAAGCCAGCGGTGAAGTACCTGGAGCTACTGATCGATTCGAAGATGAGTTTCTCTGAAGAAGGATGCTTCGGGAGTTGTCTTATGACCAACCTAGGGGGATCCAGACCATCAAGAAGACGCCTCTTGATGGGCACTGTAGGGTATGTGCTACTGTATGGAGCAGAGGTATGAGGCAACGCTCTCTGCAAGGAGGTATACCGAAAACGTTTGGTACAGAAACAGAGAAAAGGAGCACTGAGAATTGCATCTTCGTATCCGACAGTCTCTGATTCGGCGGTGAGAGTTATTGCAGGCGTGATACCTGTCGCCCTCCTTGCTAGGGAGCACCGCGCTATTTACCTGCACCAAAACGAGGATGCGACGGAGATGGTTGTCCGCGAGGAGAGACAGTGCTCACTCAACGATTGGCAACAGTCTTTGGTCAATTGCAGGAAGTGAAGATCGACTGCATGCCTCACGCCGGATGTGAGACCGTGGCTAAATCAAAGGCATGATGAGACTGACCTCTATCTGACCCAGCTTTTGAGCGGAAATTGGTGTTTTCAGTCTTATATGCACAAGATCGGTAAGTCACGGTCCCCCGATTGTCGGTTTTGCCCAGATGAGGAGGACAATGCCTGTGACACATTTTTTGGGTGTATGTTACAAAATGTGTCAGGCTGCGAGGGGAGCTCTACAGGGAGATGGGAGAGCTCACCCTGGATAATATAGTGGCGGTGATGCTCGAATCGGTTGACAAATGAAACCAGGTGGCACATTGTGCTCGGGCAGTCCTAAAATATAAAAGGGACTCACAACAGCCGGGGCGCTGAGGCTGGGGGATCGCTTTTCTGGCACTTCCTCTTCCCCTCTTCCCTCCCGCTTGGAAAGGGATCGCCCAGCTTGAAGGCGTCTCACGGCGTAACAAAACGAGACCTGACCCAAAGTAATGTGTCAAACGGTTCCAGGCTGGGTTCTCAGGTTGACAGGGAAAAAAATGGTCCTTAAGATTTTTCAATGGAATCTTAACGGTTACTTTAACAATATATATGCTTTTCAATTAATAATCAAACAATTTCCCCTGATGTAATTGCACTACAAGAGGCACACGTTTAATTCAACGAAATAATTTTCCCGCCTACTCAATATTACGCTTTTTTATATAATTCACCTCAAAACAATCATGATAAATATGGTGTTGCCCTCCTCATAAAATTTTTCTTACAATATAAAGCTTTAAACTCCGGAAATAAAAATATTTTTCAACTCATAACTGCAGAAATCGAAGCATCAATAAAATTTAAAATTTGCTCAATATACATTCCACCAAATAACACATTAAACCAAGATGTTCTTGTATCTTACCTCAACACACTCCATGCACCGATGCTAATATTAGGAGACTTCAATTGTTGGCGCCCACAGAGGAAAGCAAATGGAATATGTGTTACTAATCTCAAACCTTTGCATTTTAAATGACGGCTCACCAACTCACCTCTCCACACAATATTTTAACTCATGTTGATGTCTCCCTATGTCCTCCAACCCTGCTCTAAAAGCTAACGTAACAGCGAATCAACGACCTACACAGTAGTGATCACTTCTCTTTATTGCTCACATGTGAAACAGGGCCCCTCACTACTCTGCATAAATTTAGATCCTTATTTAAAACCAATTTGGCAAATTAGTCAAAATTTAAAAAAAAATTAATATCAGATTTAAATTCTTTTCCCACAAGCAGTAATAATAACAAAGAAGCTGCAACTTTAGTTTAATGTATGAAACACAGCGCAAATTTGTCAATGCCATCTACTTCTCAGATTTATTGCCATAAATACTCTCCATGTTGAACTAAAGAACTAGCAACCCTCACGAACAACAAACAAAAAGCTTTTAACACATTTAAAAACAAACCAGGTAACACTAACTTGATAGCATGCAAGAAATTAAACAGTAAATTTAAATGGACTTGTAAGCAAGCTAAGAGAACACACTACCAAAACTACCAAAACAATTCACCCAAACACATCCAGTTCACTTACCTGGCAAACTATTGAAAAATTCCAAGGTCAATCAACTCTGATCCACATAAGATTTCTGAACAATGCTGTTACATAACCAGTATACCCTATGTATACTGGTATGAACTGGGAGCACATTTGATGTGTATCCAATATACATCATCAAGGCTCCCGGGGAAAGAACTCCTCATTTACCACTTACCTGCTACTCTGTCCATTTAATACCAGATCAACAAAAAGAAATAGAATTACATGATTAACCAATTTAGGTTTATTTTATATTTTAAATCAATTACTTTTACAATTATTTTAACATCTTTCCACACTGTATCTACTCGGACGGAGGATGCCTGGAAGAAAGTAGGAATTAATCGATGGTGGCTACGCAGCGTAAAAACGCATCCAAGCCGAATGAGGTTCGCGGCTCAAGCCTACACCTCACCATCTAACTGTTGTGTTGGTTTCCTGCAACTGCACCGGAACTCGTTATACTTTCTGGCCTCACTGATTACTTCGCGGCGGAATACACTTCGCGTACAAAACCGTAACCGCTGTTATTACTACTCGCCGTTTCTCGCTCGATCAATTGTCTTTTAAACGATTCTTGCGGCCTCAATTCGCCCTAAATTCGCTGAGTAGTTGAAACGTGCGTTCTCGTTCCACGTAAACTTCTTCCTCCGCGCACGTCTCTCTACTCGCATGGTGAAGCTTTGTGGCGAATTTAATAAATGGTTTGAAGGCAGGGTTTAGCACAGTGTCACTCCGCTGGAAACACACCCCGAAGCTTCTTATGTACATGGTCGTTGTCGTCGCTAATGTTGTGGTTTATGTAGATCGAATTATGAAGTCTTTACGCTTGCCGTTGGTCGACAAGTACATACTTTGACGACAATGGGCGTAGCTTGTCGATAATTCTATAAGCACACCCCGAAGCTTCTTATGTACATGGTCGTCGTCGCTAATGGTATGGATTATGAAGACTTTACGCTTGCCGTTGGTCGACAAGTACATGTTTTAATGACAATGGGCGTATGTGCTTGGCCGTATACACTTGGCGGAGCTTAGACAATTGACGACGTTGTATATAGCATAACATTTCCTCCGGCGGATTTGACTGATTTACGTACTTGGAGAGTGAAGTAAATCGTTGTTCCGTTCCAATGATGCGAATTACTTAATGCGTAAGTTGTACTTTGCGCTGCTAAGGCCATTACTATTGTCCGCTGGACTTCTCACTGCCTATTGTTGATTGTTGTTTTGCTGCTGGTTCTTAATTAACATACTTAATTCTACCGTTTAATTTCGTGTATCTTGAACTCCTAATTTACGCTACTTAACATGTTATGGCATAATACAACGTTACAATTGAAAACTACTTCATTTTTGATTTTATATCGTTACGGATTCATGATTTGCTTGCCTGAGTCGCTAATCTGTATGGTTACGTTTTTACTTGATACTAACATAATATGTTAATTATAAATTGATGTTTTGTCTGATACTTAGTATTTCTTTTAATATAGTGAGCTAAGATCGCTTTTGGTTCTACATAATCGTGGATTGATAATGTATATATATATATATATATTTTTTGATTGTTTATCAGTATAATTATTCACAAAGGTTTTTGTTTGATACAACTTTGAGTCAAGCAGGTTTGTGTTTGGTTTGATTCTATACAAGCATAAATTCACAACTCAATATTTCATTTGATTGTATACAACAATGGAATAGTGTTACGTTAGATTCTAATGCTGGAGAATATACTGCACATTTCTTCCGGTCGTTAATAGTTTTTCCTTGGGAATAAAATTATCATCTATATAAAATTATTTTTCATTTGAGGGATACCGGAATTCAATATTTCTTTTAATTGGCTTTACTTTAAGAGACAGTAAATTTCCCTTTAACTTCCGTATTTACTGCCGATTTTTCTTAAAATCGGAATTGTAAATTATTGGTTTACCTTTTTGTGCATTACTAGGCTGAAGTACAGATGTTAGCAAATTAGCGTTAGTGAGGATGTAGTGTGAACGGTACAAGTACAATGGCACTTATTATTTTCTTCTTTTCCTCTTCTTTTTTTTTTTGGTTTTGTCTTTATATTCATTGCTACTTTCAATTTCTATTCGATTAACGTTCTTTTATATCTACTGATATCATTATTCTTACTGTTTCCTTTTTTTTTACTTTGAATATTTCAGATTTTACTTATTAAATTGTTTACATAATTGCTTCTTATTGCTTTTAACATTACTATAGTTTCTAATTAATTTTATTTAATACGATAACTAAGCTTTCTTAAAGTTGTACATATTAATTATTGTGCCAATAGTTTAGTGGGAATTTTTTTGTGTTAGTATGTAGGCGGGACGTTATGAATTAATTTTTAATGGGATGGAATGTGTGGATATTTAGTAGGGATAGAACGTCAAGCTTGACGGCATTCTATTCGCTCATACTCGTATGGTTGATAAGATTGTTCACTCCAATCGCTTAATTAGCTTCGGACTTATTTCAGCCGAGCGAAAAACTTCCATTGTGGTGGCAGCGAATGCTACCTTACCAAAGCTTCCGCATGGGTTTCCATCGGGATTGGGAATTTTGTCAGGTACGCTCGCTTACTTGCCTCATATGGTGTGATAATGATTAAGCTTTTGGCTGAACAGTTCGCACGATCATTGAAGTTCGTTATCAGGGAAGAACGTACTGCGCTTATCACCACATATGTGCGAATTGGATCTGGCGGGTCGTCGCAAGAGACCATAGGTAAATTCACTGCTAGTCAATTGTATCTTTCTAAAAGCATTAGCTTCGCTGCCGAAATTATGGCTTTATGCTTAACGTGTTTGAGGTGAAAACAAATCAGTGCACAGCTGTTACTTGATTAGTAGTTGTTAGTTGGTCGCATGTTTATTATAGGATTCTACAAAGTTATAGCATTCTTTGTCTGAAATTCGTTTTTTTCCTTTTTTTTCGTACCAGCGTCTTGTTTGTTTATATCATTTATTAATATTTCTGTAATATTTTTTTTGTTTTTGCTTATGAATTTTTTTTATATTAGTATTTTTTTTTTGGTTACTTTTTGGGTATTTTTTTCCAATTTTTTCTTGTTTCTTATTTTTTCTTATGTTCTGTTTTTCCATTATTTTTTTTTCTTGCTATAACTAGACTAGTTGAAAGGAACGGGCGGGATGATGCATGGAGTTTTGGGGTTGGGTACTATGTGAGGGATTGGATGCTTGCGCTTTTGGGCTACCCTGCAACCCTGGGAATGGGAGTCATGGATTGAAGGTTTATGTGATTGTTTTTGCTCGCCGCTAACGAGCTTTGAAGATATGATTAGCATTGCTTCTGCAATGATGCATGAGATAATTGAATGAAGCCATGTACTTAGCTTTTACATGCGCTGATTGCTAGGAAGTATGTGACGTATATGATATGTATGTACTTATTCGTGGTTGCCTTGAAGAGCATTTGTTTTTAATTAAGTCGGCTTAATGCATTTCAAAGTGGGCAGGGCTTTTAATTCATCTATGCTATACGATTGTGTAGGAGGAAGAGCTTTTGAGGTATATGCATTTAATTATCGTTTAATTGGCTTAAGTTGAAAATCACATACTTTTTATTCATTTGTAGTTGTAAAAAGGGAGGGTTATTAGAAATGTATTCAGTAGTATGTGTAAATAGATGTGGATTATTTATAAGTTGGAATCTACTATTTATTATGAAGGTTTTTTGCTAAGTATAGAAATATTGTATGAGTTGTGAGTGATGATGATCTGTTTCATTAAATTGAAATTAAAAGGAGAGACACTATCTCTATATGGGCTTGGGAACATATAGTTTCGACCTTCATTCAAGACCCTATATGTGTTCCGTCTAATTTTTCCCTAGTGTGTGTCTACTTAGTTTGGCATAATGCTGTCCTGGACCTTACTGGAAGACAGTACAGTGCCGTGCGAGGTCACTTCATTAGCCGTGAATAAATTTTTGATCTCGATCTTGATTGTTTAAAGCAACTTAAAGACATCTCCTAAGACGCTATTTGATATTGTCGCCATATATAAAGTAAAAGGGTGGGAAATGGGTGGGCTTTGAATTGTCTTGCGCTTTCTACAGGAGTTTTATTTGTGACTTTTTTCTAACAGTTAGCAGTTATATAAGGTATTTATTGTGCAAGGAAACGTTGTGGCTTATTTAAAGGGTACATGATTGATAGCGTGTTGTAAACCCTTTTGCATCAACAGCTCAGAGGCTACGACTGGATGGTAAATTGATGTCTCTTTTGCATATGACTTAATACTATATGTAGCGTGTCTGCCGAAAGTTGAAATCGGGCAGCTCAGAGGCTATTATGTATTTCTTTAGGGATTTACTAAAAATAGCGTGTCCGCCGACAGTTTACGTCGACGGCTCAGAGGCTGTTGTGTAATCAACTGGTTTTCATTCCAGTGATCGTGCAATTTAGACATCGACAAAGCGTGTCTGCTGATAGTTTTGCCGGGGTTTTACCGACTTGACTGCCACTTTACCCGTTTCCTTTATATTATGAAATGGGGATGTAAATTTGGTTTGAGAGTGAATTGCAGTGGAACTTGAAAGAGATAATTGGTTTTGGGGTAAAATCGTTTGCATTGTTGCATTGTTCTTATAACTAAAAATTCGATTGTTTCATAGTTTACATTAATTTAAGTTCATAGTTATTTGCCCTGAGAAATTGCCATTGTCATGTAAATTATTCTTCCTATTTGTTAAGCGCAGTTCATTTATTTCGTCGGCTCTTCCATGTTATTGCATTTAAAAATATTGCCCAGATGTCTATCTATTCAATTTGCAGTTAAATGTTTGTTTTTGTTTGCTCTTTTAATTATGCTTCAGTTAATTCGAATGCTCATTCAATTCAAGAGATAAGACTTTAATATGCATGTGGGTACGCGTATTGTCCAAGCAGTTGGAGTGATAAATGGTATCATATTACGATAACAATGGGCACGCGTTTGTTTGCTCGCTATTAAGTTTTCGTTTTGCTTATTTGTGTTTAATATTTACTTGTAATGTTTTGTGTTTTGCATGTTAGTTTATTGAAACTTTATATCTTTATAAATTTTACGTTTGGTTTGAAGAGTTTGGAGTTAGATGAATGGTCTTCACACATGTAAGATGAGACTTAAGATTTATGAATGAAGAATGTAAATTGAAGATTTCCCTGATTATATTATTGAATGTTAATGTTATATTTGACTGTTTGATTTTAAGACTGATTTTATTCCATGGACTTTATTTGAATGTTGATATTAAGTTTTAGTTATTAAAGTAATCAATATAATTATTTGTTTCGTTTAAAGGCTGTTCTGGGTAGATGATCAGTATGAGTAGCGTTAAACTGATATTATATTTTTGTTGTTTAGACGATTAACATGATTCTTTATTGTTTTAGGAAGACTGGTAAAGTTTCATACTTTCTTTTTGTTATTTAAATGATTGAAATAATTATTTGATTTTCTTTTTCTTATGAAGATTGATCTAGTTTTATGGACTGAATAGCACTGATATGATAGTTAT
>OZ017738.1:258982722-258985222 GCA_963969285.1 Odontomyia ornata | reverse complement strand
TTGATCCGAATGTAGTTCGCCAGGTACGCCGTACCTACTGACCCAATTTAACACTAGCTGTTCAGCTACAGTAGTTGCTTCCTGGTTGGGAATGGGGTAGACCTCGGGCCACTTGCTGAAATAATCGGCTACAACCAGCGTGTATCGATTTCCCCATTCAGATTCAGGAAAGGGTCCAGCGATGTCAACAGCAATCCTTTCAAACGGTACCCCTACGTTATAGGTTTGCATTTGTCCTCTCAGTCGTCGCTTTGGGCCGTTGACGGAAGCGCAAATCGTGCATCTGCGACACCAGTCCTCTACGTCTTCTCGAGCGTGGAGCCAGTAGAACCGTTCCCGCAATTTCGCTAAGGTCTTGTTAACACCAAGGTGGCCTCCCGAGGATCCTTCATGCATTTCCTTAACCACATCGTGGATTCGGCTTTTGGGTAGTATAGTTTGCATCCTATAGGAGCTGCCATCCGCCGTTTCCCATTTCCGCTTGAGTACACCACCCTCCACCTGAAGGGAGTTCCATTGTGCCCAATAGCTTTTCAGGGTTGCGCCATGCGTTGAAACGTCCTTCCACTCAGGTCGCCCAGTCGTCTCCTTCCATACGAGCAATGTTCCGATGTCTTCATCGGCTAGCTGGGCATTTCGAATCTCTTCCGATGACCAACCTTCATCGAATTCCGCCGTTATCAGTCGCAGATCAACGGGCGGTTCCTTTTCCTCAATCCGTCGGCAATGCTTGCAGTTAGCTGGACATGAATGACGAGATAGGGCGTCAGCAATTCCATGAACTCTGCCCTTGTGAAGCAGTTGGGGCCTCACTAGGTCTGGTCGGATCGTAGATCGGGTTGCACCAGTGTCGTTTGTTAGGGTGCATTGTTCTTCATCAACTTGACCAGGAAGGCATCTGTCTGCTTCTCCACGATGTTGCCTTGGCACGGTGCTGGGGATGTCGATACTCCTAGCCAACGTTCGCCCCACGAAGTTGGCCCTTGCAGTTTGATGGGCCTCCATTCTAGGCTCCTGGCACGGTCTGGATCTCCACCACCCTGGACAATAGCTCGGTCTTCTTCCCTTCTTGCAGTCTCTTTGCAGGTGCCCTTTTTCCCCGCAATTCCAGCATCTAGGCGCACCATTCACCTGCAGCTCACGCTCAATTCCCACGCGATCACACCTGCAATTATCTGCCAGTACCTCGCGAACCCGGGCAGTGGTACGGGTCACATTTTTGGCTGCCTCAAAATTTAAACTATAAGCCAATGCATCCTTGACTGTTTGCTTTTGAGCTAACCGCACGGCTTGTTGCAATTCCTTGTCCTTTAAGGCGCTGATGAATGCTTCTGCTGCTACGTCATCTCGATGTTCTGGGTCGTACGCTGGGTAAGCCAACACTGCCAGTCGCTCAATGTCTTGTGCTAGCTGCTGCAAGGTTTCGCCAGACTTCTGCATCCGATGCCGTAGCTGCGCCCGGTAAATCTGCTTTAGATGATCGTCTCCATAACGCATGTCGAGCGCATTCATTATAGCATTCGGGTTTGAGTGCAATTCATCGGGGATCGTCTGCAAAAGCTCGGCAGCTGGGCCTCTTAGAGCAAGAATCAGTGCAGTTGCTCGTTCCTGCTCGTTCCAGTGATTTGCCCTTGCGGCAGCTTCAAACTGAGTCTTGTAAATACTCCAGACCGTTTGCCCATCGAATATTGGTGCTGGCACATTTCTGGATGTGCTTTGCGCTGCGGTTACAAGCGGGGCAGGTGGGGCGGTTACTACTGCCTTTGCTGCTTCCAATTCTTTTTTCACTTTTTCCATCTCATGGTTCATTCTCTCTTCGACCTGGCTGATCTCATAGTTAATTTTCTCCTCAACCTGGCTGACCTTCTCCTCGACCTGGTAAACCTTTTCCTCGACGCATTTAATTTGATTGTTCAGGCTACCGAGCTCCACTTTTATTTCGGTTGACTGTTTTTGCACTTCCTTGATTACGATCGCTTGTTGGTCCAGCTTCACTGATTGTTCATCTAGCTTCGTCGTTAAGTTGGATGACTGCTCATTGAGCTTCGCAGTTAAATTGGATGACTGTTCACCTAGCTTCGTTGATTGTTCATCTAGCTTCGCAGTCAGACTCGATGACATTAGCATCAACATTTGCATCAGCGCATTTTCTGGCTCCTTTGATTTTGGTGTGTCCACTTCTCCACCTTCTGCGCCTTTTTCCGCATCGGAGAGCTCACCCGAATCCAGATTCACGCCTTCCGACTCGATCGCGTCACGCAAGCGTGCAATCAGTATGGCCTTTGTACCTTGTGTGGCCAGATTCCGCTGTTCCAACTCCTCCTTGAGTTCCGATATGGTCAATTCATTAATTTTTAAGTTTAAGCTTCGTGGCATTTTTAATGTTTCTTTAAATTTTACTATTGTGCACTATAAAAATGTTCAAATTTTCACTTTCAAAATTTTTCTTTCGCACTTCTTGACACCATTGTCGCGTGTTATTGGTTCGCGGCCAATAATT
>OZ017738.1:258972722-258977722 GCA_963969285.1 Odontomyia ornata | reverse complement strand
TGTCGTATGTCAAAGGCATATTCGGTGAAGACTAGCCCGCTATAAAAATTTCACATCGGAAGGCTCCAAACAGTGTCTGTGGCCAAAAACTCCACGAAGACCCTCGACAATCAGCTGGCTCCCATCTTTTCAGACGCATCGTTAAAGACGAACAACGAGCTCTGGGTGGAAGTGAAAGCGGCTGTTAAGACCGTGGCAGAAAAGACGGTTGGACATCAAGCCCGGCGTAAGACGAATGATTGGTTCAATGTTGAGTACCAGAATGCGTTGGATAAAAAGAATCAGATTTACAAAGTATACATAGGTAGGGAAACCCGGACGCAGAGAGAACTTTATCAAAACCTCAGAAGAGTAACGAATAAGAAAATTAAGATTAAGGAAAGCAAACACCATGACGACCAATTGAGAAGAATAGATATAAGTTTAGCGAGTAACAACACAAGACAAGCATAAAGAGTAGTGAAAACATAAAACGTGGTTATCAGCCCAAAACCACGCTCTGTCGTGAGGACATGGACAACATCATCGCTGATGAAATCAAGATTAAAGAAAGATGGGCATCATATTTCAAGAACCTCCTTAATCCTCCGCACAGCTCCAGAATATCGGAGTCTACAGATGTCTACGGAGAGCATTTATTGGCTCCATCAACTCTGGATGAAGTTTGTTCCATCATCAAAGCCCAAAAAAATAATGAAGCACCGAGTACCGATGAGATTCCAGTGGAGGTCATCAAATATGGGGACAGAAGTGTTCATCAAGCTATTCACAAAGTCATTCAGCAAATTTGGCAACAAGAATATATTCCGTATCCACAAAAACGGTGACAAGCTGCAGTGCGAAAATTTTAGAGGCATATCACTACTTTGTACGGCGTACAAAATATTTTCTAAAATCTTAGAAACTAAAATCCGATCATACACCGAAAGTATTATTGCGGAGTATCAAGGTGGTTTTAGGGCAGGTAGATCAACAACAGACCAATTGTTCACAGTCTAGCAGGTACTTGAAAAATGCTGTGAGTTCAACATAGACGTTCACCAAATTTTCGTTGACTTCAAGCAAGCATACGACAGCATTTATCGTAACGTACCGTACCAAATAATGCTTTGCTTTGGAATCCGAGCCAAATTAGTCTGGCTTACCAAAATGACAATGACGTTGACGACCTCCCAAGTCCGCATCAATAACCAACTCACCGACGCCTTTGACACAAATATTGGACTAAAGCAGGGAGATGGGCTGGCCCCATTGCTATTCAATTTGGCTCTGGAGTACGTCATAAGGAAGCTACCTGTCGACACGTGAGGAACATTACTATTCAAGTCGAGCCAAGTAGTAGCCTATGCGGATGACATAAACATTCTGTCGCGGTCATTAACAACTGCCAAAGAACTTTTCCCGAAACTCGACAGCGAAGCGAAACTGGAAGGGCTACAAATCAATTAAAATAAAGCTCATGACGCAGTCGAGGAAAGATTCCTCAAGTACACAAAATATCACACTTGGCGAATACAGTATCGAAAATGTTTGCGAATTTGTGTATTTAGGCGCTAAAATAACCAGAACGAGCAATGAAAGAGACGAAATATGCGGAAGAATACAGCCCGCAAATAAAATATTTTATTCAGTATTGACGATCTTGAAAACCAGCTGCATACACAGGAAAACAAAGCTCCAAGTCTACAAATCTGTGATAAGACCTGTGTTTTGCCTTGGGTGTAAAACACGGACCCTAACCCAAGCATCCGCAAATATATAGAACGCCTTTGAGCGACGGGTCCTGAGGCGAATAATCAGAGCAAAACTAGACGGGGACCAATGGTGAGTTCGATACAACCATGAGCTGTATGAAACTTTTGACGAGCTGGAGTTCTCAACGATTGTAAGACTGCGGAAGCTGCAATGGGCTGGCCACATGAATCGTATGGACGAACAACGGATACCCAAAAAGGTACTCGTTCGGAGAACTGAAGGCCGTAGACCAGTGGGGGAGGCTAGGAAACGCTGGTCTGGCTCAGTCGACGAAGACAGTTCATCGCTGTTCGGATTTCAAAATTGGAGGACGCGGTCAATGGACCGACATAGTTGGAGGCGCTATTTGCAGGAAGCGAAGGCCCGAGACGGGCTGTAGTGTTAAGAAGAAGAAGAAGAAGTGTAAGAGAGTGTCAATTGTACTTTGACCTTTTTTTGAAAGCAACTTGGTTTCTGGTAAGATAGCGGTTTATAGGGAGGAATCAAAAGAGCCGTTACGAAATTATTTTTGCTAGGGTTTTTGAAATCCATGGGAGAAGAGAGATCAGTCTGTACCTTGCAGGTTGATTGACTGGTTTTCTGGGCTTATGAAGCGGAAATATCAAAGCCGTTTTCCATTGTTGTGGAATGATTGAATTTGAATAAAAATGTTGCATAGATTGAGTAGGCCCGATTTGAATTGATTTGGAGTTCTATTGAGCATACTGTACGTTACTTTATCAATTCCTGGTGTGTCATCATTTGATTATGGTAAGCATGCATTTAGAACAAATAATAAAATGGCACATTCTATCACTTTAGCAGACGGAGTGAGTGATGAAGGATTATACGGTTCGCTAAGGATTTCCTGTTTATGTTTGTGAAAATGGGGATCAAAGCATGAGTCATTAGAGTAGTTTGACCATGTAAAGGCTACTGTTTACACCATTTCTTTTGGGTTTTCTAATATTTTACTGGTGGCATCGTTCAGAAATCTTATGTGGACCTGAGTCGATTGACCTTGGAATTTTTCAATAGTTTGCCAGGTAAGTGGACTGAGTGTGTTGGGGTGAATTGTTTTGGTAGTTTTGGTAGTGTGTTCTCTTAGCTTGCTTACAAGTCCATTTAAATTTACTGTTTAATTTCTTGTATGCTATCAAGTTAGTGTTAGCTGGTTTGTTTTTAAATGTGTTAAAAGCTTTTTGTTTGTTGATCGTGAGGGTTGCTAGTTCTTTAGTTCAACATGGAGAGTATTTATGGCAATAAATCTGAGAAGTAGATGGCATTGACAAATTTGCGCTGTGTTTCATACCTTAAACTAAAGTTGCAGCTTCTTTGTTATTATTACTGCTTGTGGGAAAAGAATTTAAATCTGATATTAATTTTTTTTTTAAATTTTGACTAATTTGCCAAATTGGTTTTAAATAAGGATCTAAATTTATGCAGAGTAGTGAGGGGCCCTGTTTCACATGTGAGCAATAAAGAGAAGTGATCACTACTGTGTAGGTCGTTGATTCGCTGTTACGTTAGCTTTTAGAGCAGGGTTGGAGGACATAGGGAGACATCAACATGAGTTAAAATATTGTGTGGAGAGGTGAGTTGGTGAGCCGTCATTTAAAATGCAAAGATTTGAGATTAGTAACACATATTCCATTTGCTTTCCTCTGTTATTTGCCAGGGTTGAGCCCCAAAGTGGGCGCCAACAATTGAAGTCTCCTAATATTAGCATCGGTGCATGGAGTGTGTTGAGGTAAGATACAAGAACATCTTGGTTTAATGTGTTATTTGGTGGAATGTATATTGAGCAAATTTTAAATTTTATTGATGCTTCGATTTCTGTAGTTATGAGTTGAAAAATATTTTTATTTCCGGAGTTTAAAGCTTTATATTGTAAGAAAAATTTTATGAGGAGGGCAACACCATATTTATCATGATTGTTTTGAGGTGAATTATATAAAAAAGCGTAATATTGAGTAGGCGGGAAAATTATTTCGTTGAATTAAACGTGTGCCTCTTGTAGTGCAATTACATCAGGGGAAAATCGTTTGATTATTAATTGAAAAGCATATATATTGTTAAAGTAACCGTTAAGATTCCATTGAAAAATCTTAAGGACCATTTTTTTTCCCTGTCAACCTGAGAACTCAGCCTGGAACCGTTTGACACATTACTTTGGGTCAGGTCTCGTTTTGTTACGCCGTGAGACGCCTTCAAGCTGAGTGATCCCTTTCCAAGCAGGAGGGAAGAGGGGAAGAGGAAGTGCCAGAAAAGCGATCCCCCAGCCTCAGCGCCCCGGCTGTTGTGAGTCCCTTTTATATTTTAGGACTGCCCGAGCATAATGTGCCACCTGGTTCCATTTATCAACCGATTCGAGCATCACCGCCACTATATTATCCAGGGTGACTTCTCCCATCTCCCTGTAGAGTTCCCTTCGCAACCTGACCCATTTTGTAACATACACCCAAAAAATGTGTCACAGGCATTGTGCTCCTTACCTGGGCAAAACCGACAATCGGGGGACCGTGACTTACCAATCTTGTGTATATAAGACTGAAAACACCAATTTTCGCTCAAAAGCTGGGTCAGATAGAAGCCAGTCTCATCATGCCTTCGATTTAGCCACGGTATCACATCCGGGATGAGGCACGCAGTCGACCTTCACTTCCTGCAATTGACCAAAGACTGTTGCCAATCGTTGAGTGAGCGCTATCTCTCCTCGCGGACAACCATCTCCCTCGCATCCTCGTTTCGGCACAGGTAAATAGCACGGCGCTCCCTAGCAAGGAGGGAGACAGGTATCACGCCTGCAATAACTCTCACCGCCGAATCAGAGACTGTCGGATACGAAGATGCAATTCTCAGTGCTCCTCCTCTCTGTACCTGTGCCAAACGTTTTCGGTATACCTCCTTGCAGAGAGCGTCGCCCCATACCTCTGCTCCATACAGTAGCACATACCCTACAGTACTCATCAAGAGGCGTCTTCTTGACGGGCTTGGTGCCCCTACGTTGGTCATAAGACAACTCAGAGCCGATATTCCCGAAGCAGCCTTCTCAGCCGTTGCCCTGATTTGCTCAGAGAAACTCATCTTCGAATCGATCAGTAGCCCCAGGTACTTCACCGCTGGCTTCGATTCGATTGTTATGTCTCCAATACTGATCATCCTTACTCTAGGGATTCTCTTTTTTGTCAAGATGACCACTTCGATTTTCTCCAGTGCTAAACTGAGCCCGTGAGCCATCATCCAGTCCCTTACTCGGCGCATCA
>OZ017738.1:258955222-258965222 GCA_963969285.1 Odontomyia ornata | reverse complement strand
TTTTGCATACAGAATCCCAATTCAATGCTAATCGAATTACAAGTGATAATATTAAATTCTATACAACATTAGCTGGTTCAGACAAAGAAACATTCCAGTGAATTTGTGACATTTCACGATCGCCACCAACGACAAACAAATATATCTATATCTTAAAGGCAATCTAATTAAGTGATTTGGTATGTCTGACAGCACTAAAATTAATCGCCAGATATTATTCTACAAAATTTATGAACCTCTTGACTTCCAAATAATATTAGAATTATTTTAGCCCCAAACGATACACTACCAATAATCGAAAAGGCAGATAAGGCGGATAGGATATTCGAATCAAACCAGACGTTATCAGTTATGGCAACCGCACATCATGTGTCTAAGACATTAAGTAACGAACCACTTAATCATGGGCTTAGCACATTGGACAAACAAGTGGGAGAATGTTGAAGGATGAGATTTCTCTTTGATTGTAATCGGGTTGAATGAGCTAGTTTATTTTCATAAATTATTTCTTATATTTTCTAGGCAAAATCGGAAAATCAACTTCAATGCTAGAATCATTTGCTCTTTTTGGTTTTATTTGCTACAGCTGTTCAGGCTAGTTTCTAATCTGATATATATATATGTATATATATATATATATATATATATATATATATATATATATATATATATATATATATATATATATATATATATATATATATATATATATATATATATATATATATATATATATATATTGTTACAACCGCGGAAGTCACTGCAGTTGCACACATTAAGTTTTAGAGAGGGGTGTGTAGCCCGGGGTGGCATACTGAGGCCGGCCAGCGCTCAGTCATGTCGTGGGACTTTCGGGACAACCTCTGCTTGCGCTAAGCATTCGAATATAAAAGCACTAACACGGAGGGATAAGGACGGGAAAGGGGGAGGTCATTTTAAGGAATGAAAGATTGGGGTCTTAACGCCACATGGCCGTTTTATTCAATTCACAAATTATAATCCAAATCAAACTATAGAATAACAATATAAAAAGAAACTACTAAAAGCCCCTTTCGAAATTTAAAACAACATAAAAAATATGCTAAAATATACCAACATGAACCAATTCAATATGATAAAGAATATAATAAAAAAACTTCTGGAAAATATTATAGTTTATAAAATGTTAAAAAGGAAAAAAACCAAATTGGTACTCACTTCTTTCCTTGCAGAACTCCGAACGCCCGGTGAAATACAACAAAAGAATAGTGGGGTCGCTGAAAATTAGATTATAAAGTTAAAATAACAAAAACTAAAAAACAAAACGCAACGGCCACTTCCATCAGCAATATCCACTTTTTTTGCTCTGTCTACTAGCGGCAAATTTTTCTTTTTCTTCCACCCCAATGTGGGTGGTTAGCTTACAATGGTATACTTAAATTTTAATTACTAGTTTTTAATGTCTTTCCATTTCCAACTTCGCTCCTTTCGCTTCTGATTTTTTTTCCACTGAATTTCAATCCAATTTTAGTTTTTTTTCTTTATTTTCGATCCCTCCCAAGCTTGATCCGACACTAAAACTTCCATTCAAAACGGTCGTCCACTCAAGACCCTACTTCCGTCTCCCAACCCAAATCAAGCCTTTTTGTTCCCTCACTCAAAGTTGACAAAATCCTTTTTCTAAATCACAATTTTCTTGTTCCCGCTCTTCAAATTAACAAAATCTTTTTTCTAACTCTCGATTTTTTTGTTCCCGCACTGCAAATTAACAAAATCTTTTTTCTGACACAGCACAAAATCTAATCTCTCTTTTTCCCAAAGTCCAATACTGACCGCTTTCAAAATCCAAGAACCTGATTTTCAATCCCGGAATCATCTCATTTTAAATTACCGCTGCCGCATCTGGGTAACGTGATCGAAGTTCAATACATTTCGATTCCGCTACCGCACATCTGTTTTTCGTATTGACAAACGCAATAATTTCCATTTTGCATATATGGTAATTTGCATAACCAAAGAAGCGTTTGATTAGATGCAAGGTGTCACATACATACGGATACTATTGATTTTGCCGATACTGCAAAAAGAGTGCTTCCCTGCGCTCATGGAACTTGAACTCAGGGTCCCAGCAGACCCCCGGTCGGGAATCAACGACGCTATCAAATTAGCAACTTAAACTCTTTCTTGATGGGTTTGAAATTGAAATTTGTTAATAGGTTAACGTGAATAAATTTTTTGTTAGTATGAAAAATAAAATTTGTTTGTGGGAGCTAATGAATGAAATTTGTTAGTATGAAGGAAGGAATTAGGTTTTGTTAGGGAAAATGTATCGAATGAAGTTTTGTTAGTGTGAATCAATGAATGGAATGTTGTTAATAGGAAAATTAAAATTATTATTATAAAGTATTTTTTGTGATTGAAAATAAGGGGAAAAGGGTAGGATTGTGATGATGGGGAATTGAAATTTATAGGGGAATTGGAAAAATGTTAATAAAAATAAATAATCATACAGAAGAAAAGGTATGAGTGCACAAGGAAAGTGAAGATGTTACGGCGGCAATTTGAACTTGCGAATGCGAGAATGCCGGTATGCTGGAATTCGCAACAATATATATATATATATATATATATATATATATATATATATATATATATATATATATATATATAAATATATATATATATATATATATATACATATATAAGTATATATATATATATATATATATATATGTATATATATATATATATATATATATATATATATATATATATATATATATATATATATATATATATGTATGTGTGCAACTGCAGTGACTTCCGCGGTTGTAACAATATATATATATATATATATATATATATATATATATATATATATATATATATATCTATATATATATATATATATATGTATATATATATATATATATATATATATATATATATACACATATATATATATATATATATATATATATATATATATCAGATTAGAAACTAGCCTGAACAGCTATAGCAAATAAAAACAAAAAAAGTAAATGATTCTAGCATTGAAGTTGATTTTCCGATTTCGCCTAGAAAATATAAGAAATAATTTATGAAAATAAACTAGCTCATTCAACCCGATTACAATCAAAGAGAAATCTCATCCTTCAACATTCTCCCACTTGTTTGTCCAATGTGCTAAGCCCATGATTAAGTTGTTCGTTACTTAATGTCTTAGACACATGATATGCGGTTGCCATAACTGATAACGTCTGGTTTGATTCGAATATCCTATCCGCTTTATCTGTCTTTTCGATTATTGGTAGTGTGTCGTTTGGAGCTAAAATAACTCTAATATTATTTGGCAAGAGGTTCATAAATTTTGTAGAATATTATCTGGCAGGCATTCAGGAGTAATGGCTTGCATGTCCCTTAGTAGCTGTGAGGCGATTAATGTTAGTGCTGTCAGACATACCAAATCACTTAATTAGATTGCCTTTAAGATATAGATATATTTGCTTGTCGTTGGTGGCGATCGTGAAACGTCACAAATTCACTGGAATGTTTCTTTGTCTAAACCAGCTAATGTTGTATAGAATTTAATATTATCACTTGTAATTCGATTAGCATTGAATTGGGATTCTGTATGCAAAAATCAGGAGCTTGGGTTATTTTACCAGAAAAGTGGCAGTTTTATTTGGTGTATCACAGCGACACTGCTTGGGTTTAACTCCAAATCCAAATTTGCTTGAGGTTTCAATAGTACCGAGTTCATTTGGGTATTTGATTTTTCTTTGGCAAGATCCACTAACGTAACATATTGTTTGTAATCTTATGCGGTATGCTTTGGTGCGACATTTTAATGCGCTGCACATTGTGAATTGGTAGCGCTGGCTGAATGCAGTAGGCGTTAAACGCTGGTGTGAAATGTTGACACAGAGAAATGATAGTATGTAGTTTGTTAGGTTTCTGAATTTAAACTTTGTATGTCCTAAGTACAGAGGTCACCAATTGTAGTCTTTATTTCTTTTCTACTGGATGTAATTTGATACCCAACAACTTTATTCCGTATCCGCTAGTTTATTTAATTAGTTGTTTCGTTCTATTGATGATCGTCCAATGAGAGAAAGTTGAAGCTCCTCTTTTCACCCTAGGATTTTATGGCGCTCTAGCGGTGAACCAATCATTTGTATTTCTAAGTATTCCCCAAAGAGGTTTTAATAAGTAAACTATTTCCCACGCTTTTGTGAAAGACAATTCCACTGAGCAAGCAAAAATAAAATACAAAAACAGCGAAGCAGGCAAAGAAAATTCAAGCGACTTCTAATCGTTGCTTTGTCTGGTTGGCCTCACCTTCATAAATCTTTTAAATGCTAGTTGGCCTCTGGCCTAGTTGAAGTGGTTGGCTTAGCGCTCAGTACTTTTCAAACAAGCCATTCTTTCGGGTTAGCCTGATTGGCTCAGAAAGTTTACCTCTTCCTGGTTAGCCTGTTAGCTCAGGAAGAGGGAAGCGACTATTAATTGTTGCTTCTTGCTGGTTGGCTTTGCTTAGCAATTTTTGAAAATCAGCTGACCTTGCGCCTAGTTAATCATCCTTAGTTTGAAAGCATTGAAGTGCTGATGAATGAATTGTGACCTTAATAATAATGACATTTTATTAAATATGATTGAAATAGTAAAATCCATACAGATAAAAATATAACATCCCTTGCATAAAACAGGTCTTATCACAGAATTGTGTACTTGGAGCTTTGTTTTTCTGCGTATGCAGTTGGTGTTCAAGATAGTCAACATAGAATGTCAAATTTTGTTTGCGAGCTGCATTTTTCGCTGCATTTCGTCCATTTCATTAGCAGTGCACGTTATTCTGGCACCATATATAAAACATTATCCACATTTTCAATATTTTATTTGTTGTCAGACTATCTCAATCCGTGATCGTAATGGAATCCGGGATGATATGGTCAATATTGCGCTCAACCATGTGATTTTTACCTAACTTTTAACTAGCACTCATCACAGCTGGGTTAGCTGATAGTCCAATATCTGCATGAGATGCTCAAATTCGATGCTGTCACAGAGGCTTGAACTTGGGAGCGGCTTCGCAAGCGGTGTGTGTCTCAACCCACTTCTCCATATAGACTACATATATAAAACTATATGCACACACACACACACACACACATATATATATATATATATATATATATATATATATATATATATATATATATATATATATATATATATTTATATATATATATATATATATATGTATATATATACATATATATACATATATATACATATATATATATATATATATAATATATATATGTATATATATATACATATATATATATATATATATATATATATATATATATATATATATATATATATATATATATATATAAATATATATATGTATATATATACATATATATATATATATATATATATATATATATATAGATATATATATATATATATATATATATATATATATATAAATATATATATATATATATATATATATATATATATATATATATATATATATATATATATATATAGTTACATGTACAAATAATTCTGCGAGCTACTGTCGCAATTGTTTTCACAACCATTAAGAACATCAACAAAATGAATTTACTCGAAACCACGAGAACCCACATCTGAAAGTGAGTCACTGCTCCATTCATTACGCTGCTGGAATGTTCCCGCCAATTCACCAATGTACGAGAACTGAGTTGAATGATTAGAGACCCTATATAAAGGCGAGCTGAATGAATGGGGGGATCATTCATTACAACCGCGATAGAAAACTGCGATCCGCGAAGTACAGGCGATATTGATTGTTTGAGTGTGGAGTGATTTTAGTAGACAATTGCGATAGAAATTTAATTGACAAGTGAAAGTTAGATTCTAATCAAAATTGTGAAAAAGTTCGAATAGTGATTGTGCATTTTTTTAGTAAATAAAGAAACTCTTCTAATTTAATTTAAAAGACATTGCGTTTTCACTTTCCCGTAACATGTAAATTATTGGCCGCGAACAATAACACGCGACATTGGTGTCAAGAAGTGAGATAGAAAATTTTGGAAGTGAAAACGTTTAAACATTTTTAAAGTGCACAACAGTGTAAATTAACGTGGAAACTGGTGAAAAAATAGCGGAAACAATAGAAATGCCAGGAAACTTACAACTAAAAATTCATCAATTGAGCATATCGGAGCTCAAAGAGGAGTTGGAACAGCGAAATCTGGCCACGCAAGTCACAAAGGCCATACTGATTGCACGCTTGCGTGACGCGATCGAGTCGGAAGGCGGGAATCTGGATTCGGGTGAGCTCTCAGATGCAGAAAAAGGCGCAGAAGGTGGTGAAGCTGAAACATCAAAACCAAAGGAACCAGAAAATGCGCTGATGCAAATGTTGATGCTGATGCAGCAAGAGCAGCGACAACAGTCATCCAATTTAACTGCAAAGCTAGACCAAAGGGCATTCGAAATCACGGCAGACATCATACAGAAGCTGAAAAAACAGCCAACCGAAATAAAAGCGGAGCTCAGTAGTCTCAACAGCCAAATTAAATGCGTCGAGGAAAAGGTATACCAGGTCGATGAGAGAATCAACCGTGAGATCAGCCAGGTCGAGAAGAGAATCAACCATGAGATGGAAAAAGTGAAAAAGAACTTGGAAGCAGCGAAAGCAGTGGTATCCACCTCACCAGCCCCACTTATAACCGCAGCGCAAAGCTTATCTGGAAATGTGCAAGCACCAACATTCGACGGGCAAACGGCCTGGAGTATTTACAAGACCCAGTTTGAAGCAGCCGCTCGCATAAATCACTGGAATGAGCAGGAACGAGCAACTGCATTGATTTTTGCTCTAAAAGACCCAGCTGCCGAGCTTTTGCAGACTATCCCCGTTGAATTGCACTCAAACCCGAATGCTATAATGAATGCGCTCGACATGCGTTATGGAGACAATCATCTAAAGCAGATTTATCGGTCACAGCCAAGGAATCGGGTGCAGAAGTCTGGTGAAACCCTACAGCAGCTAGCCCAAGACATTGAGCGACTAGCACTTTTGGCTTACCCAGCCTGGGACCCAGAACATCGAGATGATGCAGCGACAGAAGCATTCATCAGCGCACTAAAGGACCCGGAACTGCAACAAGCCGTGTGTTTAGCTCAAAAGCAAACGGTTAAGGACGCATTGGCTTACAGTCTGAACGTTGAGGCAGCGAGAAATGTGACTCTTATCACTGCCCGGGTTCGTGAGGTAGTGACAAGTGAGTGCAGGTGTGAGCACGTGGAAATTGAGCGAGACCTGCATGTAAATAGTGCGCCTAGATGCTGGAATTGCGGAGAGAAGGGGCACCTGCAAAGAGACTGCAAGAAGCGAAGAAAACCGAGCTATTGTCCAGGGTGTACAGCTAGGAGGAGATCCAGATCGTGTCAGGAGCCCGGAATGGAAGCCCTTCAAACAGAGGGGTCGGGAAACATGTAAGAGCCCACTTCGTGGGGCAGAGGTTGGCTAGGAGGATCGACGTCCCCAGCATCACCATCACCGTGTCAAGACTACATCGTGGAGAAGTGGACTTATGCCTTCCGGGTCAAGTTGACGGAGAACATTGCACCATAACAATCGACACTGGTGCAACCCGATCGATTATCCGACCAGACCTGGTTAGACAGCAACAACTTCACAAGGGCAGAATTTTCTCACTACGGACAGCTACGGGAGAAACTGCACCTGTTCATGGAGAGGTCAACCTCCAGATACAGTTGGGAGACCTTGTGTTCCGACATAATTTTCTGGTCGCAAACATTATGGATGACTGCATTCTCGGAATGGATTTTCTGCGACCACATGGAATCACGTTGGATTTGGGCAAACGTGTATTGAAATGGCAGGGTGTCGAAGTACTGATGGAGGATCCCAGCGTCCAAATTCCCAAGATGAATGTAGTGGTATGTACTGACTCTGATGTCCCGAATCCTTCTGAAAGCATTGTATGGGCCAAGCTTGATGGTGACTCTGGAAACCACCGATCTTATCTGATAGAGCCAACGAAGACGTCCGCATTGCGCAGTTTGATTGTAGGACGAAGCATTGTAAGATCTTTAAGGAACGGATATGTGCCGGTTAGAGTCGTTAACACCGCAGACTCAACCACGAGCATCAAACCGGGAGAAGTCATCGGCAGCTGCCCACCTGTTTCCACCATCACCTCTTTGGAAGCTACTCTCGACCATCATTGGAAAAGGAGGCAAGACACAGACAGAGCCCGGGAATCTACGTCTGCAATATTGAAGCAGATCAAATTGCCAATGCAGCTATTCAAACGAGCCTCTGATCTGGTCACCAAGTACAGTGACATCTTCTCAACAAGCCCGGATGACCAAGGCCGAACGAGTCTGGTAACTCACGTCATAGATACACAGGGAGCCAAGCTGATTCGACAAGCACTGAGACGTCTCCCTATAGCCAAACAAGGAGAAGTGAGCGCGCTGATCTCGGACATGGAAAAACAAGGCGTTATTGAACCTTCTGTAAGTCCATGGGCCGCGCCAGTAGTTCTAGTAAAGAAAAAGGATTGTAGCACTCGTTTCTGTGTCGACTATAGGCAGCTTAATAACGTCACTAAGAAAGATAGTTCCCCGCTCCCACGCATCGATGACATCATGGACACTTTAGCCGACGCGAAATGGTTTTCTACACTCGATCTCAAGAGTGGCTACTGGCAGGTAGAAACCGACAAGAAGGACCGAGAGAAGACCGCATTTTCAGTTGCGACCGGATTGTGGCAATTTGTGGTGACCCTTGATGGAATACGAACTATCTGGCCTCACCTGGAAAGCCTGCTTGGTGTACCTAGATGACATCATTGTTATTGGGAGAACGTTCGAAGAGCATGTGTGGAACTTGGAAGAGGTTTTCTCCCGATTGCGACTAGCGAATTTGAAACTTAGTCCCGACAAGTGTACCCTTTTCGCAGCTGAAGTAAAATACCTGGGACACGTCGTATCAGCAGAAGGGGTCAAAACAGACCCTGAGAAAATTGAAGCCGTGAAAAGCTGGCAAACAACAAGCGCCAACTACGAAGTTTTCTGGGTCTGGCAACCTACTATCGAAGATTCGTCAAAGACTTTGTCAAAATAGCTAAGTGTCACCATCAGTTAACCGAGAAAAATCGTTCGTATGTCTGGAATGAACAATGCCAGGTAGCCCTTGAGACCTTGAAGGAGAAGCTGTGTGAATCACCCGTACTGGCGTATCCGAAACCCGGAAAAATGTTTGTAGTTGACACCGATGCGAGCAACGGTGGTATTGGAGCTGGACTCTCCCAACAGATCAATGGCGAAGAAAGAGTCCTCTTTTATTACAATCGAGTTCTCTCAAAAAGTAAGAGGAACTACTGCGTGACCAGGAAGGAGCCATTGGCTATAATAGAGGCCACGCAGCAGTTCCAAAAGTACTTATATGGCCAGAAATTCGTTCTTCAAACGGACCATGCATCGCTGAGATGGCTGCTTAACTTCAAAAACCCCGAGGGACAAGTTGCGAGATGGATCGAAAGATTGCAGTCATACGACTACGAAATTGTTCATCGGAAGGGCGGAGTTCATGGAAATGCTGACGCCCTATCTCGCCGTCCATGACCAGCTAACTGCAAGCATTGCGGACGGATTGAGGAAAAGGAACCGCCCATTGTTCTGCGATTGATAACGGCCGAATTCGATGAAGGCTGGTCATCAGAGGAGATTCGAAATTCGCAGTTAGCCGATGAAGACATTGACCATTGCTCATATGGAAGGAGACGACTGGGCGGCCTGAGCGGAAGAACATTTCAACGCATGGCGCAACCCTGAAAAGCTATTGGCCACAATGGAACTCCCTTCAGGTGGAGGTTGGCGTACTCAAGCGGAAATGGGAAACGGCGGATCGCAGCTCCTATAGGATGCAAACTATACTACCCAAAAGCCGAGTTCACGATAAGGTTAAGGAAGTGCATGAAGGATC
>OZ017738.1:258772722-258950222 GCA_963969285.1 Odontomyia ornata | reverse complement strand
CCCATCGATGCATGTTCGGCAGCTCTGTACGCCATCAAAAATAGTGGGATGTGTCGGTCCCAGTCCCTTTGGTTCTCGTCAACCATTTTGGCCAGGTGTTTATTGAGCGAGCCGTTGAAACGTTCAACCATTCCATCGGATTGGGGATGCAGCGGTGTTGTCCTCATTTTCCATATTCCCAGCAGCTCGCACATTTCGCTAAAAACTAGTGATTTGAAGTTTCGACCTTGATCTGAATGTAGTTCACAAGGTACGCCGTACCTACTGACCCAATTTAACACTAGGTGTTCGGCTACAGTAGTTGCTTCTTGGTTGGGAATGGGGTAGACTTCGGGCCACTTGCTGAAATAATCGGCTACAACCCGCGTGCATCTACTTCTCCATTCGGATTCAGGAAAGAGTCTTGCGATGTCAACAGCAATCCTTTCAAACGGTACTCCCACGTTATAGGTTTGCATTTGTCCTCTCAGTTGTTGCTTTGGGCCTTTGACGGAAGCGCAAATTGTGCATCTTCGACACCAGTCTTCTACGTCTTCTCGAGCGTGGAGCCTGTAGAACCTTTCCCGCAATTTCGCTAAGGTCTTGTTAACACCAAGGTGGCCTCCCGAGGATCCTTCATGCATTTCCTAAACCACATCGTGGACTCGGCTTTTGGGTAGTATAGTTTGCATCCTATAGGAGCTGCGATCCGCCGTTTCCCATTTCCGCTTGAGTACGCCACCCTCCACCCGAAGGGAGTTCCATTGTGGCCAATAGCTTTTCAGGGTTGTTCCATGCATTGAAACGTCTTTCCACTCAGGTCGCCCAGTCGTCTCCTTCCATATGAGCAATGGTCCGATGTCTTCATCGGCTAACTGGGCATTTTGGATCTCCTCCGATGACCAGCCTTCATCAAATTCGGCCGTTATCAATCGCAGATCGACGGGCGGTTTCTTTTCCTCAATCCGTCGGCAATGCTTGCAGTTAGCTGGTCATGGACGACGAGATAGGGCGTCAGCATTTCCATGAACAACCGCCCTTCCGATGATTAATTTCGTAGTCGTATGACTGCAATCTTTCGATTCATCTCGCAACTTGTCCCTCGGGGTTCTCGAAGTTAAGCAGCCATCTCAGCGATGCATGGTCCGTTCGAAGAACGAATTTCTGGCCATATAGGTACTTGTGGAACTGCTTGGTGGCCTCTTTTATAGCCAATCGCTCCTTCCCTGTCACGCAGTAGTTCCTCTTACTTTTTGAGAGAACTCGACTGTAATGAGAGAGGACTCTTTCTTCGCCATTGATCTGCTGGGAGAGTACAGCTCCAATACCGCCGTTGCTCGCATCGGTATCTACTACAAATATTTTCCGGGTTTCGGATATGCCAGCACGGGTGATTCACACAGCTTCTCCTTTAAAGTTTCAAGGGCTACCTGGCATTGTTCATTCCAGACATACGAACGATTTTTCTCGGTTAACTGATGGAGACACTTAGCTATTTGGGCAAAGTCTTTGACGAATGTTCGATAGTAGGTTGCCAGACCCAGAAAACTTCGTAGTTGGCGCTTGTTGTTTGCCAGCTTTTCACGGCTTCAATTTTCTCAGGGTCTGTTTTGACCCCTTCTGCTGATACGACGTGTCCTAGGTATTTTACTTCAGCTGCGAAAAGGGTACACTTGTCGGGACTAAGTTTCAAATTCGCTAGTCGCAATCGGGAGAAAACCTCTTCCAAGTTCCACACATGCTCTTCGAATGTTCTCCCAATGACAATGATGTCATCTAGGTACACCAAGCAGGTTTTCCAGGTGAGGCCACGTAGCACGTACTCTATCAGGCGTTCGAAAGTGGCTGGAGCATTTCAAAGCCCAAACGGCATCACCACAAACTGCCACAATCCGGTCGCAACTGAAAATGCGGTCTTCTCTCGGTCCTTCTTGTCGGTTTCTACCTGCCAGTAGCCACTCTTGAGATCGAGTGTAGAAAACCATTTTGCGTTGGCCAGAGTGTCCATGATGTCATCGATGCGTGAGAGCGGGTAACTATCTTTCTTAGTGTCGTTAAGCTGCCTATAGTCGACACAAAAACGAGTGCTACCATCCTTTTTCTTTACTAGAACTACCGGCGCGGCCCATGGACTTACAGAAGGTTCAATAACGCCTTGTTTTTCCATGTCCGAGATCAGTGCGCTCACTTCTCCTTGTTTGGCTATAGGGAGACGTCTCAGTGCTTGTCGAATCAGCTTGGCTCCCTGTGTATCTATGACGTGAGTTACCAGACTCGTTCGGCCTTGGTCATCCGGGCTTGTTGAGAAGATTTCACTGTATTTGGTGACCAGATCAGAGGCTCGTTTGAATAGCTGCATTGGCAATTTGACCTGCTTCAATATTGCAGACGTAGATTCCCGGGCTCTGTCTGTATCTTGCCTCCTTTTCCAATGATGATCGAGAGTAGCTTCCAAAGAGGTGATGGTGGAAACCGGCTGGCAGCTGCCGATGACTTCTCCCGGTTTGATGCTCGTGGTTGAGTCTGCGGTGTTAAGGACTCTAACCGGCACATATCCGTTCCTTAAAGATCTTACAAGGCTTCGTCCTACAATCAAACTGCGCAATGCGGACGTCTTCGTTGGCTCTATCAGATAAGATCGGTGGTCTCCAGAATCACGATCAAGCTTGGCCCATACAATGCTTTTGGAAGAATTTGGAACATCAAAGTCAGTACATACCACTACATTCATCTTGGGAATTTGGACGCTGGGATCCTCCATCAGTACTTCGACATCCTGCCACTTCAATACACGTTTGCCCAAATCTAACGTGATTCCATGTGGTCGCAGAAAATCCATTCCGAGAATGCAGTCATCAATAATGTTCGCGACCAGAAAATTATGTCGGAACACAAGGTCTCCCAACTGTATCTGGAGGTTGACCTCTCCATGAACAGGTGCAGTTTCTCCCGTAGCTGTCCGTAGTGAGAAAATTCTGCCCTTGTGAAGTTGTTGCTGTCTAACTAGGTCTGGTCGGATAATCAATCGGGTTGCACCAGTGTCGATTGTTATGGTGCAGTGTTCTCCGTCAATTTGACCCGGAAGGCATAAGTCCACTTCTCCACGATGTAGTCTTGACAGGATGATAGTGAAGCTGGGGACGTCAATCCTCCTAGCCAACCTGTGCCCCACGAAGTTGACTCTTACATGTTTCCCGACCCCTCTGTTTGAAGGGCTTCCATTTCGGGCTCCTGACACGGTCTGGATCTCCTCCTAGCTGTACACCCTGGACAATAGCTCGGTTTTCTTCGCTTCTTGCAATCTCTTTGCAGGTGCCCCTTCTCTTCGCAATTCCAACATCTAGGCGCACCATTTACATGCGGGTCTCGCTCAATTTCTACGCACTCACACCTGCACTCGTCTGTCACTACCTCACGAACCCGGGCAGTGATACGAGTCACATTTCTCGCTGCCTCAACGTTCAGACTGTAAGCCAATGCGTCCTTAATCGTTTGCTTTTGAGCTAAACACACGGCTTGTTGCAATTCTGGGTCCTTTAGTGCGCTGATGAATGCTTATGTCGCCGTTTGCCCATAAAATATTGGTGCTTGCACATTTCTAGATAAGCAGTTATAAGCGGGGCTGGTGAAGCGGTTACTACTGCCTTCGCTGCTTCCAATTCTTTTTTCACTATTTCCATCTCATGGTTCATTCTCTCTTCGACTTGGCTGATCTTTTCCTCGACCTGGTAAACCTTTTCTTCGACCTGGTCAACCTTTTCTTCGACGCCTTTAATTTATTTGTTCAGACTGCGAGCTCTGCTTTTATCACAGTGGACTGTTTTTGAAAATCTGCCTTGATTTCAATTGCTTGTTGATCCAGCTTCGCTGATTGTTCATTTAGCATCGCAGTTAACTTAGATGACTGTTGTCGCTGCTCTTGCTGCATCAGCATCAACATTTGCATCAGCGCATTTTCTGGGTCCTTTGGTTTTAGTGTTTTTGCTTCTTCCCCTTCTGCACCATTTTCTGAATCTGAGAGTTCACCCGAATCCAGATTAACGCCTTCCGATTCAATCGCGTCGCGCAAGCGTGCAATCAGTATGGCCTTTGACCCTTGCGTAGCCAGATTTCGCTGTTCTAACTCCTCCTTGAGCTCCGACATGGTCAATTCATTAATTCTTAGATGCAAGTTTTGTGGCATTTTTATTGTTTTGGCTTTTTTTTTCAACAGTTTTCACTTTAAAGTTCACTTTTGTGCACTTTTAAAAAAGTTTAAATGTTTTCACTTTCGAAATGTTCTTTCGCACTTCTCGACACCACTGTCGCGTGTTTTGGTTCGCGGCCAATAATTTTAATGTTCCGGGAAAGTGAAAACGCAATGTCTTTTAAATTAAATTAAAAGAGTTAATTTCATTACTGAAAAGTGCACAATCACTTATTAATTATTTCACAATTTTAATTCTCACTATTAAAATTAGAACTTCCACTTGTCCATAAATTCCTATCGCAATTGTCTTCTAAAATCACTTCACTATTACTTGATTGCTTTTCAATTCACACTCCACACACTATTACCGTTTTTACTATCGCGGCTTAATGAATGATCCCCCCATTCATTCAGCTCGCCTTTATTTAGGGTCTCTAATCATTCAACTCAGTTCTCGTACATTGGTGAATTAGCGGGAAAATTCCAGCAGCGTGATGAATGGAGCAGTGACTCACTTTCAGATGTTGATCATGCTTGGTGGGCTCTCGTGGTTTCGAGTAAATTCATTTTGTTGATGTTCTTAATGGTTGTGAAAACAATTGCGACAGTAGCTCGCAGAATTATTTGTACATGTAACAATATATGTATATATATATATATACATATATATATATATATATATATATATATATATATATATATATGAATATACATATATATTTGTGTATATTTATATATACTCGTGTATATATATATATATATATATATATATATATATATATATATATATATATATATATATATATACGAGTATATATATATATATATATATATATATAGACATATATGCCTATATCTGCACAGATATACATATTTATATATATATATATATATATATATATATATATATATATATATATTTATATTTAAATTTTCGTGTTTTAAGGTTCGTAGCCGATAATTTTAATGTCCCCGAAAAGTGAAAACGTAGCGTTTTTTAAATTAAATTAAAAAAGTTTATTTACTGGGAATGTACAATCATTAATTTTACTATTTTACAGTTCGCACTTTAATTCCCTCTTCACTTGGTCTATGAATTCATTTTTCAACTGCCTTAAAATATATCATGAAAAATTTTTACTCTTATCGCAGTTTTACTAAGTCCCCAATACATTCAGCTCGGCTTTATATAGAGTCTCAAGTCATTCAATCGTTTTTCGTATATTGGCAAATACTATGGCGGGAACAACCTGGGATATTCGAGAAATTCTGAATACACGCAGTGACGTTACTTTTTTACTTTCGGATATTGATCATGGATCTACTTGGTCTATTCTTGTGCCTACGAGTACACGCTTATGATGTCATTTGTTTATTTTACTTGGTTGCTTCTTTTCAACCAACATTGATTCTGATGTTATTAAAAGTTGCGACAACAATTGCGACAGTAGTTCGCAGAATTGTGTGGACATGCAATACTGCCCCCACTTCAGTTCTTTTCGCCCCGTAAATATGTGTCGCCAATCGTAGTTAAGTCCCCCAGGATATTATATGGGTCAAAACGTTCCAGTTGCATGATTTTCATTTTGGCTCTCAGTCGTCGCATTGGACCTTTGACGGAAGTGCAATTCCTGCATCTACGATACCAATGCTCTAAGTCTTCTCGAGCGTAGAGCCAGTAAAACCTTTCCCGCAATTTCGCTAAGGTCTTCTTAATATCAAGGTGGCCTCCCGAGGATCCTTCGTGCATTTCCTTAACCACATCATAGATTAGGCCTCTGGGAAGTATAGTTTGCATCATATAGCAGCTGCCATCCGCCATTTCCCATTTCCGCTTGAGCACGCCACCCTCCACCTGGAATGAGTTCCATTGTGCCCAATAACTTTTCAGGGTGGTGCCATGCCTCGAAACGTCCTTCCACTCAAGCCACCCAGTTATCTCCTTCCATACGAATAATGGCCCGAAGTTTTCATCAGCTAAGTGGGCACTTCGAATCTCCTCCAATGACCAACCTAGATCGAATTCAACCGTTATCACTCGCAAATCAACGCTCGCCTTCTTTTTCTCAATCCGTTGACAATGCTTGCAGTCAGCTAGACATGGACGAGCAGATAGGGCGCCAGCATTTCTATGAACTCCACCCTGCCAATGAACAATTTTGTAGGCGTATGAGTACAATCTTGCGATCCATCTCGCAAGTTGTCCCTCGGGTTTTTTAAGTTGAGCAGACGTCGAAGCGATGCTTGCTATGTATACTGGCTTGCTATGTATACTGGCCATATAGGCTCTTGTGGAACTTCTTGGTGGCCTCTATTACAGCCAATAGCTCCTTCCTGGTCACGCAGTAGTTCTTCTCACTATTTTACAGAACTCGTCTGAGAGAACTCTTTCTTCGCCATTGATCTGCTGGGAGAGTCCAGCTCCAATCCCACCGTTGCTCCCATCGGTGTCAACCACGAACATTTTTCCTGGTTGTGGATATACCAGCACGGGTGATCCACACAGCTATTCCTTCAAGGTCTCAAAGGCTGCCTGGCATTGTTAATTCCAGACATACGAACGATTTTTCTCGGTTAGCTGATGGAGACACGTAGCCATTTTGGCAAAATCTTTGGTGAATCTTCGATAGTAGATTGCCAGACCCAGAAAACTTCGTAATTGGCGCTTGTTGTTTGGTGTTGGCCAGCTTTTCACGGCTTCAATTTTCTCAGGGTCTGTTTTGACCCCTTCTGCTGATACGACGTGTCCCAGGTATTTTACTTCAGTTGCAAAAAGGGAACACTTGTCAGGACTAAGTTTCAGATTTGCCACTCGTAATCGAGAGAACACCTCTTCTATGTTGCGCACATGCTCTTCGAACGTTCTCCCGGTTATAATAATGCCATGTAAGTAGATCAAGTGGGTCTTCAAAGTTAGGCTTCGTAGCACGTATTCGATCAGGCATTTAAAGGTGGCTGGAGCATTGCAAAGCCGACGTGATATCACCACAAATTGCCACAATCTGGTCCCAACTGAAAATGCAGTCCTGTCTCGGTCCTTCTTGTCAATTTCTACCTGCCAGTAGCCACTCTTGAGATCGAGTGTAGAAAACCATTTTGCGTCGGCTAAAGTGTCCATGATGTCATCGATGCGCGGGAGCGGGTAACTATCTTTCTTAGTGACGTCGTTAAGCTCCCTATAGTCGACACAAAAACAAGTGCTACAATCCTTTTTCTTTACTAGAACTACTGGCGCGACCCATGGACTGACAAAAGATTCGATAATGCCTTGTTTTTCTATGTCCGAAATCAGTGCGCTCACTTCTCTTTGTTTGACTATAGGAAGACGTCTCGGTGCTTGTCGAATCGGCTCGGTTCCCTGTGTATATCTGACGTGAGTTACCATACTCGTCCGGCCTTGATCATCCGGGCTTGTTTAGTAAACGTCACTGTACTTAGTGACCAGATCAGAGGCTTGCTTGAATAGCTGCACTGGCAATTTGGTTTGCTTCAATATTGCAGACGTGAGTTCCCGACATTTGCCTGCGTCTCGCCTCCTTTTCCAATGATGGTCGTGAGTAGTTTCCGAAGAGGTGATGGTGATAACAGGCTGGCACCTGCTGATGACTTCTCCCGCTTTGATGCTTGTGGTTGAGTCTGCGGTGTTAAGGACTCTGATCGGCATGTATTCGTTCCTTACAGGTTTTACAAGGCTTCATCCTACAGTCCAACTGCGCATTGCTGACGTCTTCGTTGGCTCTATTAGGGAAGATCGGTGATCTCCAGAATCACGATCAAGCTTGGCCCATACAATATTCTCGGAAGATTTTGGTGCATCAGTGTCAGCACATACTATTCAAATTCTGCCATACCAGTACTCTCCGATTTGCAATTTCAAATTGCTTGCCTAACAAGTCCACCTTCTTTTGGGCACATATACCTTTTTATCTGTATATTTATTTATTTTTTTCAAACATTTAACAATTTCCCTATAATTTTCATTTCCCCATCATCTTAAATTTATCCTCTTACCCTACTTAAAGTTACAAAAAAAAATATATGTACTAAGAATCTTATCTTTCCCACTAGCAACATCCCATACATTGCGTCCCCTTAACGAAATTTCATTCGATACATTTTCACTAACAAAATCAAATTTCTTCCTTCATACTAACTAATTTTATTCATTATCCCACTAACAAATTTTATTCGTCATATTAACAAAATTCATTTTCGCTTCCCTACTAACAAATGTCATTTCAATGCCCATTAAGAAAGGTTCGCAGTTGAAGTTGCTGAATAAATGAATGGGAGATCAACAGAAGGTAGCTCCGGTGGTGGCGTTGTCGTTTCTCGACTGTGGGGTCCACTGGGAACCTGGTTTCAAGTTCTTCCGAGCGCAGGAAAACACTCTTTTTGCGATATTGGCAAAAGCAATTATTTCCGTGGCGATTTGCATACAACCAAACGCAATCACAGTTAAGCAAATCGCCATATATGCAAAATTGAAATTGTTGCCATACCTGGGTAATGAAATCGAAGTGTATTCGATTACTTTACTCGGGCATGACAACGGGCATTAGCGAAGGTAAAGGATTGCGGGATTGGTGTTTTGGGGAGACAATCTGTATTGGGCTTTCGAATAAGAGGGAGTTTTTGCGATGTCGAGGTGATTTTGGGGATTTAAGAATTCGGGGAAAACGTTCTAATTTGAATTCGGAAAAAATTCGACTTTGGGGAGGAGGTTGAAATATTTTCTTGTTTATTTTTTTTTGTGATTTTTGTATGGTGTGATTCGGAACTTATGTTGAGATTTGGAGAGTGTGATTTACGAAGTATCGGGGATTAATTTTAAAATTTGCTTGTGAATAGTGATAAGTTGGACGAAACAAAAAGAATAGGAACAACCATAAAACTCGAGGGACGTGTTGTAGTGCAGATTTTAGTAATTTATCAATAGTAATTAGACGTGGAATCGCAGTGTGTTGGGAAGCGAGTTTTCCCTATTCGTGGCGCCGATAATATAAGCTGCAGCAAAGTGTGGGCCTTTTGTGTTATTCATTACTTATGGAAGATGAAATTATTATGGGTCTAACTTGTTAAACGATATAAAAAAACAAGTGCAGAGATCAATCGTTTATTTAAAAAAAAACTGTTTTGTTGGTTTGTGGAGAGGGCAAAATGCCGTATGTAGATTATGCAAGAAAGACGGATCGGAGAATCGAAAGTGGCCATTGGATTTTTGTTTTTTGTGGTTTTAACTCTAAAATTTAATTTTCAGTGCCCTCACGCTTCGTTTTTTTTTCTTTTGTATTTCACTGGGCGCTCAAGTTTTTGCAAGGAAAGAAGTAAGTACAAATCTGGTTTTTTCAATATTTTATATTAGGATTACCGTAGGTTGTCTCCTAATATTCTTTATTATATTGGATTAGTTTATGGTGTTATATATTAGTCGCTTTTTTAAATTTCGAAGGAAGCTTTTGGGTTTTTTTTATATTGTTAATTCGAAAATATTTTGGTTTGAATTCAAATTTGTGGTTAATTAAACGGCCATGATTTATTGAAATTAATAATCTCTCATTTCTGAAAATGACCTCACCTTTTCTCGTCCCTTTGAGCAGAGGGTGTCCCGGAAACCCCGCGATACGAATGAGTGCTAGCCGGCCTCAGAATGCCACCCCGGGTTACGCGCCCCTCTGCTGAAACTTAATGTCTGTAACGGCGTTGACTTCCGCGGTTGTTACAGAATGGTGCCCAAACTATTAGTTTTGTTATGTTTGTTTCATTCTTAATGGCACCATTCGATAGTTTGTTACAGAGTGGTTGTTCTTATTCTTTTTGTTTCAAACGAATGGTATTTGTTAATTTATTTCATTCTTAGTAGCACCATTCGTTGCTTTGCAACAGAATGGCGCCCAATCAAGTTTGTTGTTGGTTTCAATTTCGTCATATTGTATTTGTCTTAATTTAAAGTTATAATTTTTTTTAAGATTTGTTGGGCTTGAGTACTTGGAGTGCCTGACTTGAATAGTGCTCTGCGTATTTCAGGAAATATGTTTTTTTTGTATTGTTTTGATGATATAAGTTATGTTTCAAAAAATAAATTGATTGTTTTATAGTTTTTATTGACGGTTTATGAGTCTAATTTTGCTTTTCGATATTTTTTTTCATAGATTTTTGATCACAGTGTTTGCCGCAGCTGCATCCACCGTGGTGATTTTGCGTTTGATTGTCTCCACCGGCTGTGGCAGTGTGGATGCTGGTGGGAATCAGCCGAATTTCGAGTCATTGGCTGTATATCTCTTCATAGGATAGTTAGACTTGGAATAGACTCTTGGAATCAGCCAACGTTTTCGGCCCTTCCATTATCTTTCTGGTTTTAGCTTTGGGATTCGCGCGGCTTTTGTCCGATCCATTATTAAGCCTGTAGTGTTTCTCATTCACAACTTCCGTTTCGGGATAGTGGCCAGACACATGAGTCGGATGAAAATTTTATTCCCATGCATAAATGGGGCTTCAAGTTTGATGGAGGCTCAGGTGGAATGGATGCTCGCCAGTTTGTGTTCCGTGTTGGCAGCGTGGCTCAAAGCTATGATATTTCAGAGCGTGAATTGGTGCCAAGATTACATATTCTCTTGCAGGGTATCACCGTAAGCTGGTACTGGCAGATGCATGAACTGTATGGAGCCTTGAGTTGAGTTTCGCATTTTTCGAAGTGTATTAGTGCAGGTCCAATAATTGTTCTGTTTGAGATTCCGCAAGTTGTTTCAAGTTTGGTTTCGAGAATATTGACTGCGAGGATATAATTTGGTTCGAGTTTTGATATTTCTGGTGCTCCTGAAGCGATCTCGTATTGGTAGCATGCCGTTCATGATGTTTGCTATGCACCTGGAGTTTCTTGACTCATGCTGATTAGTTTCTTTTTTGCAGTCATATATTCCCTCGATTTTTGGGCATTTTATGTCAAAAAGTTGGGTAGACAGACCTACGCTCATGTCAGAAGGGTTTTGTAGTCAACTTACAAAATTCAGTAACCTGCAACGAATAAAATCAAGAAACATGTCAAAGACGATTTTATTGGAGAAAATGTGAAATTCGAGGATCAACTATTATTAACAGAGTTGAACGAATTTTGACTTCTGAGGTATTTGTTATTGTTATACCCATAAATATCTCCCTTGATAATTTTTTCAGATTTTTTAGATGACAGAGAGGAAACACATTTTTCATGTATTTACCCCCCCCCCCCCCTGTGCCCCCACTGAAGCAAAAACTGTCAGTTTAAGAACTGTTTTGAAATGCTCCTATGAAGAACTTTCATTTGATTCTCATATCGGCTACGTTACTACTGTACTCTAATCATCGATTCATGGCCAATTTTTTTGAATCCTAGAATGGTTACAAAGCCCTTTTACTAGAAGCTCTCTCCTGCCTCTCCGACTTGTTTCACCTATGAGTATTAATTGTAGGTACTCATCTTCAGTCATTCATTAAATTGAATCAAGTATTCAAAGCATGCAACTCAAACGTTGAAGTTGGGGGAAAATAACTCAAAATTATTCAATCTCCGCATTTTAAACAGCTCGTACATTTCCCCTTCCCCTGCCCCCCTCGGTACAGATAAGGCAATTTTAAGACTTGTTTTGAAAAGATCTCATCAAGACCTTTCCAATGACGCTCTACTCGACTACCAATAGTGAAATTTTTTTTTGAGGGGTCACCTCCCTATATGGGGAGACCCCCCTTAAACCTCTTTGAAGAGGTATGATATGGGGAAAATGGGAAGGTGATGTTAGATAGGATTGGAATTTGTATGTTAAATATTATATTCGAATTGTTATAGTAAGATTGAACATTAAGAAGTTCATAAATATTTTCATCTGATTTGATTTCTACTGATTGACTTTGGAGGATTCTGGATATTTCCGTTATTGCTGTCGGGCTTATAATTTGTTTTGAAATTATGTTCAGTCGGGCAAGTATTACAGCTTCAGCTATGTCAGAGAGATGATATTTCAGTAGGTCGATATTTTAATTGATTTGGTTTAGATATTGAATATGGATCATAGAATCGTGGTCCCTCTTTATTTTATATGTGATTGGTAATATTTTAAATCGCTCCATCATGAGTTTGTTCTATTTAGTTTTTCTAACGATTATGGTTCCCAAGTTCGGTTGATTTTCGATATCCTTGTTTATCTGTACCGCGTCGTCGGCGTTCATGTTACCAGTAATACCCTTTATTATCGTGCCAAGTCCGTTGATTAGGCCTCCTTTTGGTCGAAGTCTGGGCATCAGTGTTTGTAATTTGTGTGCTAGCTCCTTTATTTTTAAATTTTGTAACCGTTATTGTGTCTGTTACTTCAGGTGTTTTGTCGAACTTATTGATTGAGTGGATAATGTTGCCAATAGTTTCCTCATAGTTCTGAAGTTTTACGATATGAATTAGATTTTGGTATGTGATAATACTGAAATGAACTTGATTCTTCAGACTCCTTTTGACTGAATGTTTTTAGATGAATTATAAATTTATCGTAATTATCCTTGAATCAATTTACCTAACCAGTGGATTGCTTATAAGACCACGACGCCATTATTGCCACAGTCTAGCGAAAAATTATCTTCGCGACTTCAAGGTTCTTAGTATCAATGAAACTACTTTTCCAAGAATACTTTGAACAAAACGTCCTTTATTTAAATTCACTAAATCTATTTATACTAAATTTAACAATCGTCAATAGAAAAAAAAGCTCAATTAATTTTCAATATACATTTCTCACCTTCATTAATTCCGCTCTACAAAATATCCAGTGGTGTCACATGGATTATGTATGACCCCATAAATTCTACATTCTACTCTACTCTGACCTACTACACTTAAATTACACTTGACCAACTCTTATTTACAAACATTAAACGCATTGACGATACGCCAACGTGATGCACCTAAATTACCAGAAATATGAATCCGCACATGAAAACGTAAGTGTGCCAGATAATTTATTGTTTTCATTGATGAGTACTTTGTACGCATATGTACATATGATGTCGTTTAAGAATGATAAGATTCTACATGTGAATGCATGAAATGTTTGTATGTAGGTTTGTAGCAAGCATTTCATATGAAGGAAATGCATTGTACTATCAAAACAAAGGTGAGTAATGGAAAATTGGAAAAGGTGAGTAAGGTAAATAGATAATATGAAATTGTAATAAAGGTATTATGGATATTATAGGCAAGTATGGGAAGTTGGAATATAGGTATAACACTACCAACCTTTTTTTGATTCAACTTAGATGTGAATTTATTATATATGCATAAATTCACATCTAAGTTTAATCAAAAAAAGGTTGGTAGTGTTATACCTATATTCCAACATAAAATTTCTTATGTTGAATCACATAAAATTTCTTATGAGTTAAGTTATCATTATTTTTTATTATTATTTTATTATTTTTTTTTTTTGACATATTTAAGGTTTTTTTTCCATTCGTGAATTCTAATTTACAAAGTATTTATTTTTGACTATATATAAAGTTTAACGTTATTTTTATGGGCATGTTTTGATTTTCCATCTAATTCTATAAGAACATTGCTATTTTTTATGTCTAGGACTTCGTAAGGACCTTTCTATGGTCTTTTATGTTTCTCACGATTCTCTTATCTTAATAAAATTAAATCTTCAATATTTACGTTAATCGGATTTGTATACTTTTGATTACTCACGCGTTTAGTTTTTACTCTTTCTATGATATTGCCTGCTTTCAGTAGTGATGTCCTCAATCCCATTCTTAGTTCATTCGGGTAATGGTCTAAATCATAGATCTTGTCATTATCTTTAACTATCTCGTTGAGAAGACATGGAAGTTTTCCAAATATTAGTTCATATGGAGTATATTCCGTGTTGACATGGGGTGTTGTATTGTATGCGAATGCATAGTATGGTACCCATTTGAAGAATGCATATATTCGTTAAGTACTCGATGATTGCGTTCGTCTGTTCCTAAGGTTTGGTGATGATGAGGAGTTGAGAAGATCTGCTCAATGTGTAGTAATTTACATATTTCAGACATGAGTTTGTTCGAGAACTCAATTCCCAAATCCGTTTTTAACTTACTAAAATGTCCTAAAATTTTCTTTGGGGAATGCTACTACGAATTTTGTCAATTCACACTGTAGTGTCAATATATATCTGTAACTGTTAGAAATGCTAAGCGGACCTACTATGTCTACTTCTATCGTTTGAAAATTCGCAGATTTCGTATCTTTTTTCAGCATTTTTTGAGTTGTGTGTCTAACTTACTTGCTCATGCGATAAGTCTTACAACTATTTACATACTCTTTGACCATGTTATTCATGTTCTTCGAACAAAACTTTTGTTTTAACTTGAATAACGTCTTGCGTACTCCAAAATGTCCTCGATGAGGAGTATCATGATACTCCTTAATCAAATTCTTTTGTTTTTGTGCATCAGTTATTATTTTGGCTGGCTTTTAAATTAATAATTTTAACTTCGTACGCGTACTTCCTTGTTGCAACATATAAAAGATACTTTTGAATTTGTTTTTGTCCATGGATTTAAATATTTCATCATCTTCAGATAAAGAGATTTCACTGATATATTCTTGTCTGGTGAATTCCAACAGCTTTTCTAATATTGAAACGAAACGCAAATTAGACTTATCGCTATTGCTCTCTTCTGAACATTTATCAGCACTTTTTGTTATGAGGTTAGCAGAAACGTGTTTCTTACCAAATTCATTGCTATAACGTGATTCTATATAGTTTTTAGTACGTACTATTTTATTTCCATTACTTGTACCGTGCAACATTGTGAATTTCAGTTTTGGTATCCAGTAATGTCAGACAGACTTGTGGAATCCCAACAATAGAGTTGATCAGATTCTATTTCGTTGTGGGTGCAACCGTTGTCGACTTTCTTTTTATTCTTTGTATTCTTTGCCATGCCCCTGGTTACAACTATTAACTTTTAACACTTTCATCAGTGTTTGGAGGTATCATTGATTTGAGTATGTCTGAATCCAATTCGATTCTAAATAAGGCGTCCGCATTGGTATTCATGCTGCCCTTCTTATAAACTATTATGAAGTCATAGTCGGGTAAATCTACAGCGATACAACTGGTCTATGGTCAGTTACCACTACGAATCTTCTACCGTAAAGGTAAAGTCTAAAGAAATCTATCGGCCGATATATTGCTAGTAATTCTTTCTCAATAGTTGATTCGCTGATATCATATTTTGCTAACGATTTGCTAGGGTAATATATCTCTAAGTCATTATCTATTTCATCTTGTGGCAGAACTGCTCCTAATGCATAATTAGATGTGTCTGTGGTGAGAATAAATGGTTTTTCAAAATTCGGATATTGCAAGATGGATGACTCAATGAGTTTTGCTTTTAAGTCCTCAAAAGCTTTTTGACAATTTTCAGTCAAATTGAAGGAAACATTTTTCTTTAGCAAAGAATTAAGACATTTGGCCGTTTGCGCAAAATTTGGGATGAGTTGGCTGTAATAATTACAGAAAGCTACAAATCTCCGTACTTTATCCACGATTCCTTGGTACCGGATAGTTTTTGATGACCTCGTACTTTGATGGGTCGGTTTTGATACCTTTATCTGTGATTAAAAGTGTACGCAGCCTACTTAACACCGCTAAGATTGCCTTTGTGATGCTTGATACTGCATCCAAGTACTATAATTTCGTCGACATTTAAGAAGGCTTCCTGACTCAAGCCACTTAATGAAATAGTTAACATTCGTTGAAAACTCTTAGACGAAATTTTCGCACCAAACGGTAAACTTTCAAATTGATAATGACCAGCGTTTGTAGAGAATGCTGTTAGTGGCCTATACTCTTTCTCAAGTTCAATTTGATGAAAAGAGCTAGTCATATTCAAAGTAGAGAAATACTTTGCTCTCCCAAGCTGAAAATTTGTGGAAAATTGTCGTTAATGATTTTATCATTAATTCGGTACTAATCTATCACCAATCGCCATTTCTGCTCTTCATCAATCGACTCTTTTGGCACTACCAATAGCGGTGAGTTATGAGGGCTAACAGACGGCTCTATGATGTCATTCGATTCCAAGTCTTTAACCAATTGCAGGATTGTCTCGTTTTGGGATTGAGGCAACCTATAATTTTTAATATATACCGGATCTCGGTCGGTTGTTTGCAGACGTTGTTTGTAAAAGTTGTTCGTAGTTAATTTATCTCCCTCTAGATAGAATACATCTTGAAGTACACGAATCATGTTCAATAAATTACTTTTTTTTTTATCATTCCTAGCAATTTTTCGAAACGTCTACTATCCGACATCTGACTTTTCTAATGTCTTTTGTCACTCTTATGTAGTGCAAGGATACTGAAGTTGCTCAAGTGTTCAACTTATGCTTCGGATTTCGTAATGACAACATCATTGTCTGTCATGCTCAGAACTTTCACATGTGGGCCTGCTTTCGCGGGTACGATAGTATTCCCAACGAAAATGTCCTTTTGAATTTCTGACTGGAATAAAATGCAGTCTTCATCTAGCTTCAAATTCACCGGAACTACGTTTATCTGGTAACTGTTGAGTTTTCTTGCACTCATAGGCAACACAACTTCATCATCCCTGATATTAAACAAAATGGTGTATGTCTCGTAGTCAATTTTTCACATATATTAGACTAGCACATCTCTTCCCAAGATACCATCCGTGATTATTGGAACTTTTTCGGTTACCATATGAAATGAATGTTTTTCTTTATATTCCCCAATCTGTAAATCTAAGTCTAAATTCCGTAATGAACTAGTAACCTCTTCAGTTATCCCTGCGAGTTTAATTTTTTCATTAGATCTAATCCCATGTTCGACATTTGTATGAACGTTATATTTACAAATAGACACGTCAGTCCCCGTGTCTACCAGAAAATTAAGGATTCTACCTGCATTATGGCAATAAATTGTAACAGAATTCGCACAGATGTTTGTAATCCAATAAATTTTGTGTTTTACACCGGGAGGTTGTCCTATACATCCTCGAGCTCGCCGGTCACTTGGCAGTTTCCCTGATCTGAGACAACATTTACGTATCTCCTGCTGTTTTAGTTCTGGTTGTTTCTGTAATTGTTACGTCCATTACCTAAATCATTGTTTTCTCTGTAATTTCCATTGTTAGAACCTCTACCATTATTGTAATGTCTACCCCGTTGATTATCACTATTGTTCCCTTGACTATAGTTGTTTCTGCTGTTATAATTATCAGGCCTATCATTCGTATCGTTATTGCTGTTCCTATAATTCCTATTTTGACCGTATTGTTATCATTGTTCCTATAGTTATTTCTATTATTACGACGTTTTTTGCTATCCTTTCTTTGCTTACTAGCATTAAAATGCATCACACTTGCGACCGATGGCGGTTCAGAATTCTCTAATTCCAAGGCCAATGAAATAGCTTCACCAAAGCTCTTTGGTCCAGACGAAAAAAACAGTACTTCTCAACTTATCATTCAACTCGTTCTTAAATATAGTGAGTGCATAACTGTCATTCAAGTTAGATATAACCTTCTTCTCAGCGGCTGTTGCTGAACTACCTAATTACTGAATTTGTAGTTGGTTCAATTCACAAATTAAGGAAGTAGTTTTATCCTTATAGACAGAGACTGTTGATTTATTTTGTACCGTACTACTAAGCCGTTGTTCGTCCATACGATTCATGTGTCCAGCCCATTGCAGCTTTCGCAGTCTTACAACCGTTGAGAACTCCAGCTCGTCAAAAATTTTATACAGCTCATGGTTGTATCGAACTCACCATTGGTGCCCGTCCAGTTTTGCTCTAATTATTCGCCTCAGGAACCATCGCTCAGAGGCGTTCTATATATTTGCGGATGCTTGGGTTAATGTCCGTGTTTTACACCTATAGCATAACACAGGTCTTATTACATATTTGTATAACTGGAGCTTTGTTTTCCTGTGTATGCAGCTGATCTTCAAGATCGTCAATACTGAATAAAATATTTTATTTGCGAGCTGTATTCTGCGGCTTATTTTGTCTCTTTCGTTGCCCGTTCTGGTTATTTTGGCGCCTAAATACACGAATTTGCTAACATTTTCGATACTGTATTCGCCAAGTGTGATATTTTGTGTACTTGAGGAATCTTTCCTTGACTGCGTCATGAGCTTTATTTTATTTTCATTGATTTGTAGCCCTTCCAGTTTCGCTTCGCTGTCGAGTTTCGGGAAAAGTTCTTTGGCAGTTGTTAATGACCGCGACAGAATGTTTATGTCATCCGCATAGGCTACTACTTGGCTCGACTTGAATAGTAATGTTCCTCACGTGTCGACAGGTAGCTTCCTTATGACGTACTCCAGAGCCAAATTGAATAGCAATGGGGCCAGCCCATCTCCCTGCTTTAGTCCAATATTTGTGTCAAAGGCGTCGGTGAGTTGGTTATTGATGCGGACTTGGGAGGTCATCGACGTCATTGTCATTTTGGTAAGATAGACTAATTTGACTGGGATGCCGAACCCAAGCATTATTTGGTACAGTACGTAACGATAAATACTGTCGTATGCTTGCTTGAAGTCAACGAAAATTTGGTGAACGTCTATGTTGAACTCACAGCATTTTTCAAGTACCTGCTTGACTGTGAACAATTGGTCTGTTGTTGATCTACCTGCCCTAAAACCACCTTGATACTCCCCAACAATACTGTTGGCGTATGATCCGATTTTATTTTCTAAGATCTCTGAAAATATTTTATATGCCGTACAAAGTAGTAATATGCCTCTTTAATTTTTGCACTGTAGCTTGTCACCTTTTTTGTGGATTGCCTCCACTCTTTCGGCATATGTTCTTGTTGCCAAATGTACTGGATGACTTTGTGAATAGATTGATGAACACTACTGCCACCATATTTGATGATCTCCACTGGAATCTCATCAATGCCCGGTGCTTTATTATTTTTTTTCGGCTTTGATGATGGAACAAACTTCATCCAGAGTTGGTGGGGCCAATGGAAGCTCTGCGCAGACATCTATAGGCTCCGATGTTCTGGAGCTGTGCGGAGGATTAATGAGGTTCTTGAAATATGATGCTCATCTTTCCTTAATCTTGATTTCATCAGCGAATATATTGCCGCTGTCATCACGACAGAGCGTGGTTTGAGCTGATAACCACGTTTCAGGCTTTTCACTACTTTGTATGCTTGTCTTGTGTTATTGCTTGCTAAACATACATCTATACTTCTCAATTGGTCGTCATAGTATTATCGTAATTATCCTTGAATCAATTTACCTAACCCACGGATTGCTCCTTAGATAGAGTGGCGAGGACTTGTAACACCACGGCGCCATTATTGCCACAGTCTAGCGAAAAATTATCTTCGCGACTTTAACGTTCTTAGTATCAATGAAATGACTTTTTCAAGAATACTTTGAACAGAATGTCCTTTATTTAAATTCACTAAATCTATTTATACTACAATTTAACAATCTTCAACAGAAAAAAATAACTTTATTAATTTTCAATATACATTTCTCACCTTCATTAATTCCGCCCTACAAAATATCCAGCGGTGTCACATGGATTATTTATGACCCCATAAATTCTACATTCTACTCTACTCTGACCTTTTACACTTAAATTACACTTGGCCAACTCTTATTTACAAACATTAAACGCATTGACGATACACACACGTGATGCACCTAAATTACCAGAAATATGAATCCGCACATGAAAACGTAAGTGTGCCAGATAATTTATTGTTTTCATTAATGAGTACTTTGTACGCATATGTACATATGATGGCATGTAGATACTTATCGTTTAAGAGTGATAAGGTCCAACATGTGAATGTATGGAATGTTTGTATGTTGGTTTGTAGCAAGCATTTCATATGAAGGAAATGCATTGTACTGTTAACACAAAGGTGAGTAATGAAAAATTGGACAAAGTGAGTAAGCTAAATAGATAATATGAAATTGTAATATAGGTATTACGGATATTATAGGTAAGAATGGGAAGTTGTAATATAGCTATTACAATTCTTCCACTCATCCCTAGTCGCAGCGGTAGAAGTCCCTGGTTGTTGTCCAGCCTTTGTATTTGTATTCTCTGTCCTTGAGTCGTTAATATTACCCTGAAATATACGTCTTTGTTTAATCTCAGACATGTAGTTTTTGATTTCTAGTGGTAATTAATGTAATTTTCATGTCCTTCTTTACTCTATGTTTACTGAAAATAAGAGCAGTTTTATTCCGTCTACATTCTTTCCGAAATACAGTTTCGTTTTCTTTGAGAATTGGCGGAACTGTCCTATTTTCATTCAGTTTTCCGAAATTGTTTTTTACAAGTTCATCAACCCTATTTTTGATTTCTGGATAAATTTGCAATATTGTAGGTAATAATGGCCTCGTTTAGTATTTGCTCATGATCTAAATCTAGATTTTGTTTCTTTCATTTCTCTAAAATACTCCTGAACGTCTCTGTAAGAGTAGAGTGCCATCTTTCCATATAAGCATTGCTGCTGGATTGTTGATATGACGTGTAGTGGACGTTGATATTGTATTGTTTGCAGAAGTTCTTAAATATGCTGGCCGTCGCCTCAGTGCCTTGATCTGCAATAAATATTTTGGAGATGCCGTGCAGGCAAATGAAGTGTCGAAGCGACTTTATGATGGTAATACTGTTCTTTGTATCTAGTGCATATGCGGCGGCGAATTTTGAGAAACCATCTATGATCGTCAAGGTAGGTTTACCGTTGATGGTGTATACGTACATGTACAAGCTATCCAAAGGTTTTTGCGGACTTTCAGAGATTTGGAATTCTACTTTGGGAGGGTTCCTGTCATACTTTTGAACCTGACAGGTTTCGCAATTCTTTATTATTTTTGTCACTTTATCTCTAAGATCAGGAAAGTAAAAATCTTTCTTGAGATGTTGGACTGTTTCGTTTATACCCCTATGATTACTTTTTATGTGGTAATCATTTATTACTTTATCCTGCTCGTCTACATCTGTTATTTGTTTAAGCATTTCCATGCATTGAATTAACTTAAAAGTTCGTAGTTCAGAGAAAAATTTTAAGTAAAGGGATTGGATTCTACCGTAAATTTCATCGGCGTTAATTTTTTTTTTGGGCGAGAAATCTTTTGAAAATTTCTGTAATATTGCTTTCGTTAAAATCATGTATGCGTATAGTACGTCGGTGTCTATTTTTGAATGGCATTTCTAAAGAGGTTTGTGGTATTCTAATGGTCTTTTCGAAAAAAATTTGAAGGGTGAATTCGTTTAAAGGCTGCTCGGAAATGGGAATCCCATCATTTAAATTTTCCTGTGCGGAGTGTAAGGTTGAACCATTTTTGCTCTGCAGTGATGTGTTGGTAATTATTCCAAGGTTTTCGGTGATATTAAGCTCAAATTGTTCGTTGGAAGCTGTACCGGGAAGTTTAGTCCTACTTAAGGCATCCGCATTTAAGTTTTGATTAGCCTTTTTATAAACCACTTGATAATCGAAGTCTTCTAATCTGAGACGCCATCATACCAATTTAGAGTTAGGCACCTTTAGACTCATAAGGTTAGTCAGTGGTTTTTGGTCAGTCACTATTTGGAATTTCTGTAAGAATAGGTAGGGCCTAAACTACTTCACAGCCCAAATGATTGCCAATAACTCGTTTTCTATTGTGGAGTAGTTGATCTCAGGGTCGGTCAGACTTCGACCAGCATAGCAAATAGGTTTATTGCTACCTATCGTACCCTGGAATAGCACTGCACCAATCGCATAATTACTGGAGTCCGTGGTTAGAATGAAGGGTTTGTTAAGGTCCGGATACTGTAATATCGGATCATTCATAAGGAGGTCTTTACAGTACGACCCCTTTTCAGGCACTCGGTGAGCGGTTTAGTTAGTTTGGCGAAATCCTTAAAGAACTTTCGGTACTATCCCACTAAACCAAGGAACGATTTTATCTCTTTCTGGTTTCGGGGAATTTGGAAATCTCTTATTGCCTGTACCTTATCTGGATTTGGTTTTACACCATCAGCTGTGACTATGTGGCCCAGAAAAGCAATTTCCTTATACTTTCCTCAAATTTTCTGCGTGTTCCTGAAGAGAAGTCGAGAATATAATAATGTCGTCCAAATATATTAAACATACTTTTCCCTGGAGGTCTTGCAGCATATTATCCATAACCCTTTGAAATGTTGATACGGCGTTCTTGAACCCAAAAGGCATCCTGACGTATTCATAATGGCGCTCATCTACGGTAAAGGCTGTTTTTCTAATATCTTTTGGGTCCATTTCAATTTGATGAAATCCACTGGCAAGGTCAATAGTAGAAAAGTATAAACTTTTGCCCAATTTTTCAAGTATGTGGTTTATATTTGGTAGTGGATAGCGATCAGTCACCGTTTTCTCGTTTAGTTTCCGATAATCGATGACTAATCTCCATTTTTGTTTCCCGCTTGCATCCCTTTTTTTGAGGACTACCCATACTGGGGCACTGCACGGGGTATAGCTGGGTTGGATCGTTCCCTGGTTGAGCGTGTCAATGATTTGTCTCTTCACTTCATCTCTATGAACGTATGGATACAATAGGGCTTAGTATAAATAGGTACATCGTCCATGGTTGAAATATTATGCATGATTTTGTTTGTGAAACGAAGTTTCTGTCCTTCTCGGAAGAAAATATCGTCGTATTCTCGACATATTTTTAAGATTAGGTCCTTTTCCTCTTGGTTTAGGTGGTCAATACGAATTAATTAGGAAACATCTTGGGGTTTCATAATGCAATCCACTTCAGGAATGCAATCGATATTGAAATTAAAAATTTCATCAAATTTCGCAGGGGAAAATTCAAAGACTTTTAATGGTTGTTCCAGAAAGAGTAGTTTATCATCTTTGGTCTGATGACTTACAGCTAGAAAGCTAAACCAGTCTTTGGCCTTATATATTCCCTCCGAAATGAGAAGGCCGGGTGCAATTTCAGTATTTAGTATGTATACGTCGCCTTTCCGAATGTCAACAAGAAGCTTCGGTATGTATTTTGATTTGGAAGAGATTTTGTACCTATTAGAAATTATATTTGGTTTGAATTTCAGAGGAATCAAAGCCTGGTCAGTATTTAAATTTTTATTTGCCAGATCAACTTCAGCCTTCAGTTTTGTTGACGTGTCTAAGCCTAGTAAACCATCAAAGTATTGGTAAAATTTGAAAATTAGAAATTTTGTTTCACCTGGTTGCCGAAATTCAAAGAAGTTTGGAAGAGTAACCTGCTTATTTAGCATGTATTGGTTAAAGACTGCGTTAATGATGACTGGTTTCGTTGTTTTGATTTTCTTCGAATGAACAAATTTGGGGTTAATGAATGATGTGGAGGCTCCTGTGTCATTTAGGAATTTCAAATCCCGACCAAATGGAGAGGATATTTTTACATATGGGAGATTGGATCCGTGTGCATTGATATCTATGCATCCCGTTGGGTTACTAAGGCTTTTAGCGGAAAATTTCCGTCATCGATTTCATGACAACTAACCTCGGATTGTACTTTATTTGCATCGCAGGTGTTTGTATCATAAGGAGAGTTTGATTGGGACTGGTACACTATGTCTTGTTTGTAACTAGCTTCGGCTTCCTGAACATTGTCAATTACCTCATGTTGTCCCTAATAATATTATTCGTCCAAGTCCTGTCTGTAATTTTCGTTAGGAATCGTTTGAAAGTATGTGGTACTTCTTTTATCCGCAGAGTGTGGTCTGTATAATTAACGTTGTGCAACTCCTTGAAAGTAAACCTCGGAGGACCTGTAGAACGGAAAAAGTTGTTGCTCTGATGTGGCTGACACTGTGGTTGTCTATTACGCAGATGAGTGTTACCGGAACTAGTATCCATTGGCTCTGTTCGCAGGAGCGTTGTTCGTTGCGAAGGGAAACCGTAATTAAATGAGTTGATTATGAGGACACATGGGTTGATGTGGATGAAAAGTTGGTAATGTATTGTTACTAAGTCGATTTGTTGAGGGTTTCAATGTCGTTTGAACTAAATATTTCCCCACAGAATCGGTTGGTGTTTTCTTGAAGACGTTCAAATTTTCGTGTTTTGCATAAAATACATTTTGTTCCTGTATGCAATATGCAAAGGCACTGGCTAGAAAATCCGGTTTCATGGCTCTTAAAGTAGCACCAAAAGGTTCGCGAAGCCCAGTCAAAAATGTGTTCAGGCACATTTCCGAATATAAATCCCTGTTGGCTTTTACGTCGTTCTCATCCAACTCATGAATTAAGACATGATTTATCATTGTAGATAGGAGTTTAATGATTTCACTGTAATATTTTTCCATGGTTTTTTCATTTTGTTTGGTGTTATGTAAATCTCTTATTAGTGAGGTCTCATTGTTTTTGTCACTGTAATGAAGGGTCAAGTTCGTTTTGGTTTTTCCCAGTTTATTGAAGTTCCGTAACATACATATAAAGAACTTGATTTGTAGGGCCCTCAATCTTCTTGCGTATAGCGCACCTACTATAAGCAGGTGAAGTTGAACCGATAAGTGATAAAATTTCCTCCACGTTATCGATAAAACCTCTCAACAGTCTGGGGTCGCCATTAAATTTTGGCAAGTCGTTAACCGCATCAGGGACTCTGAGAGTATTAAAAACCTCGGTAACGGAAGCCATTGCTGAATCAATGTCTTGGAAACAAACGAAACTATTAAAATAAACGGGCCGGTTTGATAAATTTTCTTGATTACTCACTTCACTTTAACCGATATCACTTGATTCTCCGACTATCACACTTAAATCACTTCTTAAATTTTCTAATGCATCGGTTAAGAGTATGATTTTCAAATTTCCTCTATTTCTGATTGTTGGATATGGTCTTAGTCAAAATTTTTTTGTTCAGATATGGCATGTATGTAAAAATATTAATATGAAAGAAAAGGGCATGTGTTCAAATTGTTTTGACTTACATGCAAAAAATGGTTATGGAGTTTATGATAGGTTCCAGGATTTTCCTCGCGATATTCCACTGGATAAGCCTTCGATGATGATAATCGCTTCCTATGTGCTTATGCTCCTTGCCAGTACTTAAACTCTGTCGAATTTAACTGTTGGTTCTCTTTTATTGCACCAAATGGACTATTTTTTGGGAACACAACAAGGTTTTCGAACTACGGTTCGTACTTTTCGTATATAACACAGAAAAAAATTATTCAACGCATAGCGCAAAAATCCGCTCGACTGTACCAATTACGTATTCTCGATTCTTCCAAGCTAAAAAAAAATAGAATTTCTGGACATAAATCTATCTTTATTGATTAGCTATAATGAGCTGATGACAATGCATTCTTACTCGTATTTATAATATGAAAAATATGCTTATTTTCAAAGTTTCAATTTATTATGAACTGTGACTGTTGAGCTAATTTCTGGATTGTGCAATTTACAGTGAAATTATTATTGATGATTGTGCAGCACGTTTATAGGTGATTGCCTTTGGTTGCATGAAATTGATGATAGTATGATATTGATATTGACAACGTAACTCGCGCAAGCAGAGATCACACAAGCCATTCATCGAGCTCTTTGAATCCATAGAAGCAATGGCTCCCCAACTCAGGACTCCGATGAGGGACACGGATCTGCGAGACCTAGTTTTTGTGAACCCGAATCTCTGACTGCAGCAGCATATGGCTGGACATGAGTCCTCAACCACCCGAGATCTCGACAGAAGGTGTCAACAAATTGAAGCCACATGGCAAAGGCTGGAAATGGATAAAATTGAATAACCAGCTTAGACATATGGAGTCAATTCCATGCAACAACATGACAAGTTTTTGGCTGGTTATGATTTCTGTTGGCGTTCCAGTGTCCTCCCTACCAAAATGGGAGCTAGGAACTAGTCAGCCTTGCATTCGGCTATTCCTTTGCAATCATTTTTCGGGAAATTCAGTCATCTAGGTCTGTAGATGTTTTCACACAGACCTCGCTGCTGAGGTCCGATTTTACTCAAGCAATTCCCTGAATGTGGCTTGTGACTTTAATTCTGATCGCAAGCCTTACCGCAAGTGGCGAGGATCGAAGTTGCGGTTCTACAGATCATGGAAATATTTGTTTCACGTGACCATTTCTCAAACGAGCGTGCGTTGAGCCAATCGTGGCATCGCACGAGGACAAGCGTCCGCATGCTAAGATCAAAATTAAGGGACGCAAATTGAAAAGTCTGCTAGACAGTGGTGCAAGCGTTATCATCCTGAGAGTGGGAGCCCTTGACCTTGTACGTGACCTTGGTTTGTATCTTTATTCAATGCACGCCAATGTCAAGACGGCTTCAGGTCATAAGCCCGACGTGTTAAGATACATTACTGCCTTGGTTCAATTCAATAATCGCACTTGGCTGATTTTGTTTTGTTGTTTTTCTTTCAGTGATCCCTGCCGACATGCCTATGTTGCCCGGTTGAGTGAGACACATAGGCTTTGGGTGGTTCCCACGATTGTTGAGAATTCCAGCGTACCGGCATTCTCCCAATCACACCTTAAAATTGCCTCCGTACCATTTCCGCACATTTACCTTTTTATCTGTATGTTTGTATATTTTCAGTTACAAAAAAATAAATTTAATAATAATCTTATCTTTCACACAAACCACATCTCATTCATCGCGTCCCATTAACAAAATTTCATTCGATACATTTTCACTAACAAAACCTAATTCCTTCCTTCATACTAACTAATTTTGTTCATTATCCCACTAACAAAACACTTTTTTGCGACATCGGCAAAAGCAATCATTTCCGTGGCGATTTGCATATAACCAAACGCTATCATGTTAATGCAAATCACCATAGATTTGGAGAGTGTGATTCACGAAGTATCGGGGATTAATTTGAAAATTTGCTTGTGAATGGTGATAAGTGGGACAAAAAGAAAAGAATAAGAACAATCGGAGAATTTGAGAGACGTGTTGTAGTGCAGATTTTCGTAATTTGTCAATAGCAATTAGACGTGAAATTGCAGTGTGTTGGGAAGTGAACTTTCCCTATCCATGACGTCAATAATATAAGCTGCAGCAAAGTGTGGGTTTGTCACGCTATTAATTACTTGAGGAAGATGAAATTAGTTTAAGTTTGGGTCTAGATTATTAAACGATATAAAAAGAAACAAACAAGTGCAGAGATTGATTGTTTATTTATAAAAACTATTTTGTTGGTTTGTGGAGTTAGTTATTTTAACTTTAAAATTTAACTTTAAGTGATCCCACGCTTCTTTTTTTGTATTTCACCTGGTCACTTGGAGTTCTGCAAGGAAAGAAGTAAGTACCAATCTGGGTTTTTTTCAATATTTTATATTCGGATTACAGTATGTTGTTTTATTATATTCTTTATTATATTGGATTAGTTTATGGTGTTATATACTACTTGTTTTCTTTTTTCAATTTCGAAGGGGGCTTTTGTTTTTTTTTATATTGTTATTTCGAAAATAGTTTGGTTTGAATTCAAATTTGTGGTTAATTAAAGGGCCATGATTTATTGAAATTAAATATCTTTCATTTCTCAAAATGATCTCACCCTTTCCCGTCCTTTTCCCTTCGTGCTAATTTTTATGTGCAGGGTGGCTCAGCACGAGTAGAGGGTGTCCCGGAAACCCGCGACACGACTGAGCGCTAGCTTGCCTCAGAATGCCATCCCAGGTTACAACCCCTTTGCTCAAACTTAATGTCTGCAACTGCGGTGACTTCCGCGGTTGTTACACTACCACATTCTTGAGAATTAGGACGCTGGGATTCATCATCAATACTTCGACATTCTGCCATTTCAAAACTCGTTTGCCCAAATCCAACTGATTCCATGTGGTCGTGGAAAATGCATTCTAAGAATGCAGTCATACATAATGTTCACGACCAGAAATTTATCTCGGAACACAAGGTCTCCCAACTGTATCTGGAGGTTGACTTCTCCATGGACAGGTGCAGTTTCTCCCGTAGCAGTCCCTAGAGAGAAAATCTGCTCTTGTGAAGAAGTTGTTGCCTGGTCGGATAATCGATCGAGCTGCACCAGCGTCGATTGTTATGGTGCAATGTTCCCCGTCAACTTGACCCGGAAGGCATTAGTTCGCTTCTTCCCGATGTAATCTTGACATGGTGATGGTGGTGCTGGGAACATCAATCCTCTTAGCCAACCTAACCCCCACGAAGTGGGCCCCCTCAGTTTGAAGGGCCGCCATTCTGGGCTCTTGACTGGGTTTAGATCCCCTCCTGGCTGCACACCTTGGACAATAGCTCGGTTTTTTCACTTCTTGCAGTCTCTTTGCAGGTGCGTCTTCTCACCGCAGCTCCAGCATCTAGGCGCACCACCTACTTGCGGGCCGCGCTCAATTTCTGCGCGCTCACATCTGCACTCGTCTGTTACTACCTCGCGAACCCGGGCAGTGGTACGAGTCACATTTTTGGCTGCCCCAAAGTTCAGACTATAAGCCAATGCGTCCTTAACCGTTTGCTTTTGAGCTTAAAAATACAGCTTGTTGCAATTGCTAGTCTTTTAATGCACTGATGAATGCTTCTGTTGCTGCAACATCTTGATGTGCTGGATCCTAAGCTGGGTAAGCCAAAAGTGGCAGTCGCAACTCAATGGGGATGGTCTGCAAAAGCTCGGCAGCTGGGCCTCGTAAATCAAGAATAAATGCAAATGCTCGTTCCTGGTCATTCTAGTGATTTGTCCAAGCGATGGGATCAATCTGGGTTTTGTAGATACTTCAGACCACCTGCCCGTCAAATATTGCTGCTTTCACATTTCTGGATGTGCTTTGCGATGCGGTTATAAGCGGGGCTGGTGTGGTGGTTAATACTGCCTCCGCTGCTTCCAATTCCTTTTTCATTTTTTCCATCTTGGTTGATTCTCTCCTCGACCTGGCTGACCTTCTCCTCGACTTGGTAAACCTTTTCCATGACGCATTTAATTTGGTTGTTTAGACAACTAAGCTCCACTTTTATTTCGGTTGACTGTTTTTGCAAATCTGCCTTCGAATCAGTTGACTGTTTTTGCATGTTGGAATAGCTTCGTTAATTGCTCTTGCAGCTTCTGTGTGATGTTTGCCTTGATTTCGAATACTTGTTGGTCCAGGTTCTTGTCTAGCTTTGATGATTGTTCATTTAACTTCACTGATTGTTCATTAAGCTTCGCATTCAAACTGGATGACTGTTGTCGCTCCTTTTGCTGCATCAGCATTAACAATTGCATCAGCACATTTTCTGGTTCCTTTGATTTTGATGTTTCTGCTTCTCCACCGCATCTGAAGGCTCACCCAAATCCAGATATACGCCTTCCAATTCAATCGCGTCACACAAGCGTGCAATCAATGTGGCCGTTGTACTTTGTGTAGCTAGATTTTGCTGTTCCAACTCTTCCTGAAGCTCCGACATGGTCTTTTCATTAATTTTTACGTGTAAGCTTCATGGCATTTTTATTATTTCGACTTTTTTTCCCACCAATTTCCACATTAAATTTCACTATTGTGCACATTAAAAAATGCTTAAAAGTTTTCACTTTCAATGACGATCGTTTTCATCCACGAAAAAATACGGCCCAATCACACCTCCGGCATAAAAATTGCACCAAACAGTGATTTTTTGCGGATGCAGTGGTATCTCAAGAAGCACATATGGGTTTGCTGCTGACCAATAATGCATATTTTGCGTATTAAAATAGCCATTGAGCCAGAAATGAGCTTCATCGCTGAAGAATGAAGTTCTTTATTTTTTCGTTAGTAATTTTTAATAATTTCCAAGCCTTGCTGGTTTTGTAACTTAACTATGATGAAAATGTTGACTTTAACTAACATTTGGATATTGACAGTTCAATAAAAAAGTTTAAGAATGCGTCCATATAAAGATACGAAATTGTTATGTCCCTAATTGAAAACTCTCTTTAAAGCCCTGCCTAAAATTTCGAGAGGGTTGTTAGACAAGTGTAAATATCCCGTGTCGATTAATTGTTGATTCATTATAGTTTTGATACCTAATTCGTAAACAAGTGTGCGTTGTATGGAAATTTAATCTTTGTTTTAGTGCTGTCAATTAATTATGAAAATAAAATACGGTCCTTGGAATTTAACGCCCCATAATTGAGGGAACAATAATTCCGATATGCAAGATTGATCCCATTTGCGAGGATTTGTTCGCCATATATAGAAGTTTACAAAAAACATATACTAAACTCATATGCGCAGGGAAAAAAATCTTGTGATGATACCAACTAGGCATAGCCAGGCATAAATGGAGATAGGTTTGAATCAAAACGCAAGTAAGGTAAAATTCCCTAAGAACCAGCATTTACTAGAACATATAAAAAATAATACCGTCGAAACGAATTTATATTAATTTATTTACTAGTAAATTCTGTGCTTTTTGTGCAAGGTAAGATGAACATTCATTTCATTTGGATACTATAACAAGGTACGGAATATTAAGCATGCATAGAGTCTTTTATGTCTATTTTTTGTGTGAATTAAGATGTATATCACCTTTACCAGCGTTTGAAGTTCCACCCGCTCCGTCCATAAAGCCCGCCTACTACAAATTCATTGGCTCCACTTTTACCATACGTTAGCTTTGAAGTCGTGGGTCTCCATATTTAATACAAATACACCAGGATCATAAAACAACGCTTTTTGACGACTGTATGTGCTTACGTAACTAGTTTACTTTTCAGGGCCCTACATTTTATACTGATTACATACTTAGCAATTCATAAATGTGCATTTTAAGCACTTTATTTTTTCTTACAAATTTATCCTGACTCAAATCACAGTTCAGTTTCATATCTCCTCACACTCCTAACTAAGAATATGCTTATACAAACTGTACATTATGAAGAGAATTATGCCCTTTTTTCTGTATCGATGTGAAGTAATTTGATGAAATTATTTTTCGTATGTTAAGGTACGAAGAGTTCATTAAGGGGATAAATATTTGTACCGAACAGCAACACTGTCCGGTGGACCCGACCTACTAGCCACACACGAGATAGTCAGTCGCCCCCGAGAATCTGTCCCGAGTGTCGGTCCCGAGCGAGCAGTGCAAGAGTGCGATAGATTAAGTGCAGTGCGTTGAGCATAGTGGGCAATGTACGTCAATTGATATGTGCAAATAAATAGTGCAAGTGCACGGCGGTAAACCACCAATAAGTGTTTTCATTGTCCCTAGGAAACCCCCCCCCCCCCCATATACCGACCGGTAAGATTTTGCCGGCTTCGGGCAATATTATACATTTTGGTCCGTCGAGCCAGATACCGTAAGCAAATGGCCTTCAAAAAATCCCCGTAAAGGTTTCCGCAAATACCCCCATACAAATTGAGCTGTAGCGCCTTAGAGCGCAAATGTGCAGAGCGAGCATTTACAAGTGCAAGTACGTGCAAATTGCCAAAGTGTTATGTGCGACCAAATTAAGAAGCAAATTGAAGCGAGCAAATTGTGTGCATGTGTGCGTAGCGTGAAGAAAAACCTAAAAGAAATATGCCCACGGAAGTGTAAGCGCATGAAAAACGTGCAAGCGATGCCTTCGAATAAAATTACCCGCAACCGCTGCCCAAAATATAGCACGAAACAAACACCATAGGCTGCTCACAAATGCTTCTAAATTTCCATTGAAACGAACACCCAAGCCCTATGTAGCATTGGCGCACAACCACAATCACAGTCAATGAGACAGTTGAACGCGCTAGGGGTCGAGGTCAGCAATTGGGACCCGATTGTGGTATATATGATGGTCGAACGATTAGACCCGACAACAGCAGAGCAATGGGAGCTAGCGCGCAAAAATGCAACACCAACGGTGAACGAGCTGTGCACATTTCTAGAGAAGCGAGCAAGAGCATTGATGCATGCGTCAGTAGGAGCGTCATACAAAGAGAAAAATAGAGCGAAGGAGCCAACACAAGCGAAGGAGCAAATGCGGATGACAGTGCGGTGCATGAAGTGCAGAGCAAAACATCCCCTATATCGGTGCGTGCGATTCCTAGAGATGAGCCTAGAGAGCAGAACGACGTTTGTCATCGACAATATGCTCTGTTTTAATTTTTTGAAGCCGGGACATGCAGCAGGAAGATGCTATGCGGGGCCATGTGCGAATTGTCCGGCAAGATGCACAATAGTGTGATGTGTCCAGTGAGAGCCAGAAGAGAAGGTGTGATGACAAGAAGGGGTGCGAATTATGGTGCTGAGCCAAGCCGCAAATGAGCGAAGATAGCAGGATGCGCAGTGCAGGGCAAAGGAGCAAGTGCGGATTGTATAAAGGAGCGAAATAAGCGATTTCATATGCGTGGGCGGAGCAAAGAGCAGAGCCGATTGTGCGGAAGTAGGAAGATAAAGAAAGTGCGAGTGCAGAGAAGATGCAAATGGACTATTTTAAAAGTGCGAAAGAAGAGCAAACGGGCCCGGTTAAAAGTGCGAGAGCATTGGAAGAGCAGGAGAAAACGGCGCGTCCAATATGGATATAATGCAAAGACTAATGGGCACGAAATGGTGGGTGCGAAGACCAACGGGAATGATCAATCTCATAAGATGCAAGACAATGTTGAGCAAGTTTCAGTGGTAGCGACAGTAGTGCTTAAATTATACGCGAACGGGCAAAAGAGTGGGCCAATAAAAGCGTTGTGCGATGCCGGATCGCAAGTGAACATTTCAACGAGAAAATGTGCAAAACAGTTCGGATTAAAAATAGAGCGAAGCAGGACAGAAATACGGTCTGTGGCCGGCAAGATAACAGTGCTAAAGGGCAAGACTACTTTAGGCATAATGCCATGATTCGAATCCGAAGTGCGAATGACGTGCAGTTTTTTAGTCGTAAATGACAGTTGGCTCGTCAAACCGCCACCGAGCAAAATTGTTGGCGAGATCATAGAGAAGGAGCTGGACATGCCAATGGCAGATATGAGCTTTGACACCCCAGGTGAAGTTGATATGTTACTCGGAGCAAATGTATGGGCGCAAGTGATAAGGCCGGAGATAGTGCAAGGCATACATGGTGGAGTGCTACAAAAAACAATATTCGGATACATATTAATTGGTGCAGTGCCGAGCAAAGGGCTAACGGGAGCAAAAATATGTGCAGCGGTGCAAGAACAAGAGCAAGAGCTAGAAGTGCTAATGCGAAAATTCTGGGAGCAGGAAGAGCAGCGACAAGAAAGTACAAAGACGAGCGAAGAAGAACAGGTTGAAGCAATATTTATGCAGACGTATCGGCGTGACCAATTTGGGAGATTTACAATCACAATCCCAGTAAAGCCAAAACGCAAAGAAATAGGCGAATCCCGAAGCATTGCCTTGATGCGGTTTCTTGTGCTAGAAAAGAAATCAGAGCGTGAGCCAGACCTTAGAGCAAAATATAATGAGTTTGTGCGCGAATATGAGCAAATGGGGCACATGCAAAGAGCAAATAGAGAGCCAGAGCGAGGGAAAATGACGTACTACATACCACATCATCGCGTTGTGAAGAAGTTTCGAGTCGTATTCTATGCATCCTGCAAAACGTATCAGGGAATCTCATTCAACGATGTGCAAATGGTAGGCGGGAAGCTACAACGCGATGTAGCGGACATATTGATGCGCTTCAGACGACACAGACTGGCAATCACAGCTGACATAAAGATGATGTTCCGACAAGTCAATGTCAATCCAGAGCAATGGGATTGTCAGAAAATATTTTGGCGAGAGCATAGAAATGAGCCATTGCGCGAATACTGGCTGAAAGTTGTCACGTATGGTATGGCATCCTCAGCCCACAGTGCAGTGCGAGCGATGATTCAAGGTGCGAAAGAAGCTGAGCGCGAGCATACTGCTGCGATAGAGACTATATTGAACGATCGGACGACTGCCTGACTAGAGCTGAAGACGAGCAATCGACAAAGTGCTAAGAGGTGCAGGATTTGTGCTAACGTAATGGGCATTGAATAATGAGCAAGTAGCAAGAGCGATGAGCAAACAGGAGAGCGTGCATACAACGAAAAGGCGTGAGCAAAAAGAAGAGCTATGTAGCCAGCAAGAAACTAAAGTGCTAGGGCTGAGATGGGCAACAGAACAAGATGTGCTTGAATTCAAAGTCAAGCTGAGCGAGCAATTAGAGCCAATAACAAAGAAAAGAGTGCTAAGCCAGATCGCCAAGCTGTATGACCCGAATGGTCTGTTGGGACCAATTATCGCACAAGCCAAGATCCTGATGCAAGAAATCTAGAAGTTAGAAACAAGCTGGGACGAGACTCTGCCAGAAGCCATAGCCAAGCAATGGAAGAGGCTACGGAATACACTGCCTGAGATTGAAAAATTGAAAATCCCGCGGTGGCTAGGAACAGGAAGACGCCTGAAGCTGCAGCTACATGGCCTCGCTGACGCGTCCACGAAGGCATACGGCGGAGTAATATACGTAAGAGCAGAAGATGAGCAAGGGCGAATATCAACAGTACTATTGATGTCAAAATCACGTATTGCGCCGGTCAAAACAATATCCATACCACGGCTAGAGCTTAGTGCAGCGCCAATTCTGAGCAAAATGATGTGCCAGGCAAAGAAGGAGCTAGAGCTTAATGAGTGCAAGTATTTTCTATGGAGCGATTCAATGGTTGCGCTACACTGGATTAGGAAGCCTCCAAACGTGCTAAAGCAGTAGGTAGCGAATAGAGTCAGAGACATCCAAGAAAATACAAAAATAAAAACATGGGCGCATGTGCAATCGGCAGACAACCTAGCCGACTTATTGAGCAGAGGAGCAACGCCAGTAGAGCTAGTTAACAGTACCTTGTGGCTGAAGGAACCCACTTGGTTGAGCAGAGTGCAGAGCGAATGGCCAGAGCCTATGCAGGATAGCGCAAATGCGGAACAAGTGATGAGCGAATGCATACAGAGCAAAGAGGTCCAGAGTTATATGTCAATGATGATAATATCAATACTCGAAAGAGCGAGCAAAATGAGCAAAACGATCAACGTGACGTCATATGTGCTAAGGTTCATCTTTAATACGCAAGAAAAAGAGCGTGGCAAGAGAGGGTCTGCCATCGAGCGAAGAAAAACGAGAAACGCGAAATTTATGGGTGCACCAGGTGCAAAAAGTTCAATATGGCGCAGAGCTAGAGTGCATCAGAGTAGAACGCAAGAGCTTCCCAAGTAATAGCGAAATTGCAGCATTGAGACCGATCCTGAACCCAGAGGGTCTTCTGTGCGTGGGGGGAATGATCGGCAGAGCCAAGGACAAATATCATGAGTGACACCCAGTAATCATACCAGCAAATTCACGACTAGCGCAGTTGATAATGAGCGAGGCGCATGAGACGACGAAGCATGGAGGAGTGCAGCTCATGATGCAGTACATAAGATACGAATACTGGATACCGGGGCTACGACGAGCATCAAGGCGCGTAGTGCATAATTGCGTAACTTGTGCAAGGTTAGATGCGCGAATGAGCGAGCAATTGATGGGCGATCTTCCGGCAGACAGAGTGCGACCAGCAAGAGCATTTTTATACGTAGGGGTTGACTTTGCAGGGCCAATATGCACGGTTGCGAGGCAAGGCAGAGCAGGGCGTCAGGTGGAGGTCAAGAGTTATGTAGCAGTTTTTGTGTGCCTAGCGACACGAGCCGTGCATCTAGACGTAGTGACGAGCTTAACAGCAGAAGCCTTTATAGCATGCTTCAGGCGATTTGTTGGCAGAAGGGGGCGATGTGCAAGATTATACAGCGACAATGGGAAGACTTTTGTAGCGGCGGATAAGCAGTTGAACAGTGCGATCAAGACTTGGCAAGGTGCAGAAATGCTAGAGCAGTTAAACGTCCAGGGCACAGAATGGAAGTTCATCACACCTGCTGCCCCTCATCAAGGAGGTATCTCGGAGGCAGCAGCTAAGTCCATGAAGTACCATCTAAAGCGCATAATGAAGCAACAGCGACTGACATATGAGCAATTGTGCACAGTATTGGTAGACATAGAGGCGTGCTTGAACTCTCGACCAATAAATGCGATATTCAACGACGTGCAAGACTTGAATGCATTGACCCCAGGGCATTTTTTGATTGGGAAGGCGCTAGTGCAACCATTATCGAGAAATGAGCCAGAGCTGAGCAAGAAGGGGCTGAGACAGTGGCGCAAAATACAGCAGATAACGGCCTTGTTCTGGAAGCGATGGAAAGCAGAGTGTTTATTGTTCACGAATTGACTCTTTTGTCAATACGGGTCAGTTTCGTGTGATTTTTCTTTAAGAACCACAGCACTTGAACTGGGATATTAATGGTGAATCGCGTTTTCACAGACGATTACGGCACTTGTAACCGTATTATCTTGAAGTTTATTTGAAAGGAGTAAAACCTTTTAATATTCACGGCACTTGTTACCGCAATATTAATTAAGCACTGATTATTGCAGCGGAGTGAATTGTTTTAATATCTGCGGTACTTGTCACCGCGATATTAATTTCGAACTTGCAGCGGAGTGAATTGTTTTAATATCCGCGGTACTTGTCACCACGATATTAATTTCGAACTTGCTTTTAACCAAGAAATAAAAACACTGTTGAATGAGGTTTAAAGACTGACCTAATTTATTCTGATTACAATTCTTTATATACAGATATGTTACTTACTCACTAGCATAAGCATAAACGAAATTCCCACGTCGTCAGCAGAATGCATCTTCACCTTGACTACCTGGCAGTCTAGGTGTCGCATAGCCAAAATGCAATGCGAGAAAAGACGTGCACGAGCACGAGTAATTGTAAACATGAACTTGGCTTAATAGTAAATATACTAGTAAATATGAACTTGACTTAGTTCATTCTGCTGACGACGCGTCTAGTTATTTGCGTGAAAAATGGTTCAAAGCAATTTAATATTTACTTGGCCGTGTGAATTAGGAAGATAGTTAATTGATGACGATGAAAGATTAGGTTGGTGTTGATAATGAATAATATTTACTTGGCCGTGTGAATTAGGAAGATAGTTAATTGGTGATGATAAAAGATTAGGTTGGTGTTGATAATGAACATTCTCCCCGCGTTGAACGTCGTTCAATACCATGGCTGTATTTCAATTGAAAAATCTGGTTTCTTGTACGCCCGGGGTGCCGAAATAGGCTTCTGCTTGCGGCTGCTGTTTTGGCACTTCCAGAATGCGCCACTCATAATGACCAGGATCAGTATGATTGATACGTAACCGGGGATGGCGTGATACGACACGGATTGGTGACTCGTATGGGTTGGAAACTCAAAGGTATCCTTACAAAGGGTCTGTTGTAAATTATTCAGCAAATTTCGTTGTGGTTGATACTCCTCGTCGTCTCCAGAAAGTAAAATGGTTGGAACACGTGATGGGATTTCAATCACGATATTTCTGCCTTTGAATGAGCTATTTACTTGAATGGAGACGACGTTGCGCCCCGAAATGGTAACTGAATCGTGTTTCATCACGCAATCTGGTTCCAGAGTGAGTATTCCGGCTCCGTCTAGTTGGAGGTTAAAATTTTGGTTTCCACATGCCACTTGCAATCGCATCTGTTCAATGAACCCAAAAATCGACTTATTTTTGTCAGCAAGTTGCATCCAGGTGTGTTTCAGCGGGATGACTTCAGTTTGACAAGTTTGCGTAAACTCAGCTGTCAACAGGTTCATTTCACAAGATGAAAATTGCGCGCCAGTGTGATATACAAGACCGGCTTTGTCGCACAGAAAGGACTGATCCTCTATGGTTAAGCATGTGTTAAGCTGGGCTTCAGTCATTGTGAAGTAGGTGTCTTGGTGAGCATTAACGGTGAGCAGCTTGGTAGACAACTTTATTGAAACCAGCGTTTTATTAACTATTACGGGTATGGGTGTCAAGTTGAATAATTGGTAGTTGCGTTTGTCAGTAAGAGGTATTCTTACTGTATATACGTAGTTACCCATGATTCTTCCAGCAGTCTTCATCAATCGGTACAATAGCAATACATCCTCGTCGTAACCAGTTCGATATGATCCTGTAGGTAATGTGCCCTTTATATTTTTCAGCTCTTCATGAAGCTGTTGGGGTGATAACAGTAGAGGACTTAATGTTCCGTGATGAGCATCGGTCAACACATCAATGATAGTTGATGGAATGCGGTGCGAATTGGCGCTCATTGCTACCAGCTGAAGACAGAGAGTGGTCATTGTTTGGAAAATCCTTTGCTGGGTATCTTCCGTGTCATTCGCGTCTATCCTTTGTAGTATCAAGTTGCTTTTTTGTTCAATTCTGCTAAATTTTTGTTGAGCGCTTGTTTGGTCGATCTTTATCAAGTTGATTGTCGAATCTACAACTGATGTTTGATTCCTTAGTAACTTCATTAAATGGTGTTGATCGGCTTTAACGTTGTTGATAGTGGCAGACATTTCCTCCACGTACTTCGAGTCCAGCACTCCAAACAATGAGTTCGCGAGATTCTCCACTACATTGAATGCACCTCGTTTCATTCTCTTCATCGTGAGTAAGCTATTATCGAGTTTAAGTTCACGTTGGTCTTGCTCAAATTGAAGCAGCAGGTGTTCACAATTTGATTTATGCATCGTCAGGTCGCATAAGCGCCGTAGGGCTGTTGTTGCATTCGAAAAGGACGTCATTTCATCCCAGTACGGAGATAAGTCATAGTACACTATGATTTTCCATTCATCTGTGACATGAAAAATTGTCCCAATGTTCTCAAAGTTGACTCCAAATGTGTTGTTGAATCGCTGTGCTTCAAATTTGGCTGGATTGGCGTAACTAGTAGGCATTAATAGGGAAGCGATTAACGTTGTGAGTAATGCTCCACGGCTGAGTTTCTTCCTTTTGCTGGGTGTTCCTTCACTTTGAGGATTTTTATCGCTAGGACAGTGTTGTTTTCGACGAGGTTGAGGATCCTTGACAGCGGTGGTTGGAGCCTGGTTTCGCGTCTCTTCATCAATTTTCGCGCTAGAATTCGAAATTTCTGGGAAGGTTGCGGATTCTGTGGGTAATGGTGCGAGCCTATGTATGGGCCTGGTCAAGATGTTGTTTTCAGTTTTGAGGTCAACAACTCGAACAAATCCATCATTGCGCGTTTGATGCTGTTTATTTCTCGCCAGGCTGATAGCAGTCTGCTCTTCTTGCTCTCTGCATTACAGTCAATTTGAGTAGTTAGTGGCTCGCCAATCAGGAAATGCGCCGGTGTTAATGCGGTTAGGTCATTGGGGTCAGATGAAAGTGGCGTCAATGGCCTCGAATTGAGGATTGCCTCGATCTCCACTAGAACGGTTAATAACGTTTCGTGCGTTAGGGATGCTGGTTCAATCCTTTTCTTCATCAATTCCTTGGCGGATTTCACAGTGGCTTCCCAGAGCCCTCCGAAATGTGGGGCTCTTGGGGGTATGAAATGAAAGTCGATGCCCTTCTCACTGCATTGGTTGGTAATGGTGTTTTGAGCTGAGTCCGAATAAATTGACGTTGAAATTTCTTGCAGTTGGCTTCTCGCGCCAACAAAGTTTGTTGCATTATCGCAATAGATTCTCCGACAGTGGCCGCGCCTTCCAATGAACCTTTTGAGGGTGCCTAAAAAGGCTTCGGTGGACAAATTGGACACCAGCTCCAAATGCACCGCCTTGGTCGCAAAACAACAAAAAACTGCAATATAAGTCTTTTGTGGCGTTTTTCCTCTGATTTGAAAATGGTAGTATACGGGGCCGCAAAAATCAACGCCAGTGTTAATGAATGGTCGTCCAGATTGTACCCTTGGTGCTGGTAAATTACTCATTATTTGGGAGAGTAACTTTGGATTGGCTCGAGTACATTTTACGCATTTGCGTACGATTGATCTCGCTAAGGTCTTGCATTTGATGGGCCAAAATTTCTGTTTCGTAATAGCTTCAAGACCTTGGGGCCCCACGTGTGAGTGCTTACGATGGATGTCCTCGACTATTAATCTTGTTATGTTGTCCAAGTATGGCAGTAACATAGGGTGTTTTGCCTCAAAAGGTAAATTGGCTGCATCCAATCTTCCTCCAACTCTTAAAATGCCGTGCTCGTCTAAGAATGGGGTGAGGTTGCTCAATGGGCTCAATTTGTGCAATTGATGATACTGCTGCAAGTCGCGGATCTCAGATTTGAAATCCTCTGATTGTATTGCCTTGACGATGATGCGGAGTGCTTGCTGCCTCTCCAACTGGGTTAATGCTAGAGTTGGACTTAAATTCTCTGAGGTTCACTTCTTGCATCGGTTTATGAACCGTAGAACATAACCAGTTATCCGTAACAATCTGCCAAACGAGTTTTTGTGTCCGATTTCGAAAACGAAGTTGGTTGAACCATAAACCGTAGGTTTTGAATTGGCTCGGTGCTATGGGTCACGTTAAAACGTCTACGTGCCGCCACTGCTCCGGATTTGAAAGCTCATGAATTGCGCCAATGCGGCTGGCAACAAAGGTGTGAAAGTCTGATGATTGCGATTGTATCCAGGATAAAACGATTTGAGAGTCAGTCCAATAATAAGTTGGAATGTCAGTCATGTTGAGAATTTGTTTGATTCTATCTGCCAGCTCTGCAGCCAATTTTGCTGCACAAAGCTCAAACCTGGGAAGGATCATCGTCTTGATGGGTGCTACATGTGATTTAGTACAAAGTAATTGAGCAACGATGACGTTATCCTGCTTGACAGAACGTATGTATGCGGCAGCACCAAAAGCTTCAGTTGAGGCATCGGCAAATATGTGAAGCTGTCTTGACTTTGGTAGGCTGTGGGAGTACATGTGTCGTGGTATAACCATATCTACAATGGTTTTTAGTTCTTCGTGAAAGATTGTCCATCGTGTCTGCATTTCCATAGGCAAAGCAACATCCCAGTCCAGGTTTAGTTTCCAAATAGCTTGAAATTGTATTTTTACGGTCGTTACAATTGGAGCTAAGAATCCTAGTGGGTCGAATATGCTGAATATGTCCGACGCAACGGAGCGTTTTGTGTATCTATTTAAACTGTTCGAAGCCAATTCAATTTTTAAGACATCAGATGTTGGTGACCAAGTCAAACCTAGGGTTTTGATGTAATCATCACTGCTTTCATTGAAGTTGAGGCACAGCTGAATGTCTTGAGGCGGAATTTAATCTAGTAGGCGTTTGTCATTCGCGCACCGTTTTCTTAGGTTGGATATAGCTTGGGACAGTAGGGCTTTGAGTTTTGATTGGGATTTTAATAATTCCGGCAAGCTGTTGCTTCCAGGCATGATGTCATCGACGTAACACTTTTGAAGTAGTGCCTGGGATGCGTACGGAAATTCTGACTGATTTTTACGAGCTAGATCCACTAAACATTTAGTCGCTAAATACGATGCTGGTTGCGTCCCATATGTTACGGTGTTCATTTGATACTGTTTCATTGGTTCTTCAGGAGAGCGTTGTCACGGGAGCCTTCCACACACGAGTTTAAGGGTGGCCGCGGTCGTATTTAAAAGTATAATATAAAAAAGGAAAAAAAAAAAAAATATAAGTTCTCCGCGAGGATAACTTCCCGAGCCAAGCGGAAGTAGAAATTTAAAATGTATTTAATCTTTTTTTTTAATTTTAGTTGAAACTCTTAACCTAGTCACGAAATTTAGTGTAAAGTAATAAAACATTAGTTTGCTGTTTTGCGTAGATAAGTCAAGCTTTACATATAAGAACTAGGTACAGTGAAAGCAATCGACAAAAGCGGCGAAAAAAAAAAAGAAAAATAATAAATTTCCGTGTCTTGTAGCCGGCATTTCGCAAAAACGTCGAGATTCCGCATCTGTTCTCACCAATATTGACGTCGTGACGTGCACGGATAAGCGGACGACGCGATCGTAGCATTTACAAGTGAAGTTCATGGAGAGAAAAGGCAAATTACACGAATTTAGTGAACAGCAGAGAGATAATCGCCTATAAGATCTCTAAATTGCAATCATGGCAGACATAGCATATCCGCCAGGATGTAAACCATTAACCGAGGATCTCGGTGCCAACGAATTGATTCGGCGACTTAAAACTCTAACACACACACTACAAACGATGGGACAAGATGATGGAGTATATCAACATTATACAACACTAACATCTTTACTACCATCAGAACCTGGTGCATCAACATCAGGACATCGCTTCATGACTGACCTGCTCGTAGGATCTCTGATGGCTGAAGGCGGACTTGAAACAGCCTTAAACCAAGCAATAAATTCAGAACCCGACGACAGTATGAGTAGTGAACATAATCTTCCACTACTGCATTTAATAAAACAGCTATTACGAAATAACTCTGCGCTTACCCAGTCAAGGCTATCTCAACTTCTCATAAACCCACCTTGTTGCAAGGTGGATGAAAATTACATCACCACCTCACCGGAACATACATCACCAAGCTTAGATTTGTTACATCGATTCCAGAGGCTGCTTTTTTCTCATATACATCAAGCAAAAAGCGAGGATCTATCGGGAGCTGAAATGCTTTTGGGCAAATACATTCAAAGTGCAATTAGTTTGTGTACAGTGTCAGTTCAACGAGCCAGCGAAATCGCATTTCAAGGAAAAGACGGCGTTGCTGAGGTATTGAAATCTGATATATCCGATACTCTACTAAACGAAATGATAATTGGACTGATCGTGATTCATCGTGATACGCCAAATATACTGCCATCATTCGAATGGACAAAATATTTTGTACCACTGCTTCATGCTTTAGACTCACTGAATCGTCTTATTTGCGATTATGATATTCAGGATTCAGACGATATGGGATGGCCTGGCATTATATGCAGGGGTGCAGTAAAAACTACGACTGTACCGGAGGAACCTCATATAATACGTAAGAGTGATATGGAAAATCACTTCCTTGATGGCGGAGAATGGATAATCATAAACGGCAATATATACGATGTGAAGGATTATTTATGTGATAATCAATCCACCAACGATTTGATTCATTCAGGCATCGGTAAAGATTTAACCGCCGAACTTAGTACTCATCCACATCTGTCAACTCTAGAATACATAACCAATCACTTGAAAGTTGGAAAATATGGGCCTAGTAATTGCGAAGAGAAGTCACGAAATCAACAGAACAAAACTCTTACTCATTTCAATTCCGAGCGCGCTCTTTCTTATCTTTTGGGTCTGCGCGTGAACATCTCACAAAACGGAACTCCACTGCAACCAGCCGAAATGCAATGTAAGAATCTCTTGCAATCAAAAATCTTGAGTGGTGGTCTTCAAGTACTACAGCCTTCGAATCCCTTTGACGAAGAACAAGGTGAAGCTAGGAGCTGTGCCTCAACAGCTGGCAACACACCAACCGAAGCATCAAATCAAATAGCCCCCAATGAGATTCCACACATGAACGCCTGGCCACATATGCTGATCAATCAGCGCGTTGACGCATTTATAAATGTATTAACTGAGGCTCGAACTGCTGATCCTCTTTTCACCGCTTGGGTGAATATCATCGAAAGATTCTGCAAAGAGTCGAATTTAATATGGCACCAAGAAAATAAAACGGATGCGCATCAGTTGGCTAAACAAGCTAACGAATGCTCCATTCCATCAAATGAGTTAAGTTCCAGTGCAGAAGTGCCAACAAAGACTCCAACCTCGATGGATTCATCCGATTGTGGAAGAGCATCAAACAACAGCGGAAAAAAATCCCACATTCAAAAGACCGTGATATTCAAAAACCTACCGCAGAACACATTCGCACTAAAAGAAAATCTCCAGTAGCTGAAGCCATCGAAACGTTAACTTCGACGCAAGGCGCTCCTTTAACTGCTGCCGATGCATGTCCGAGTAGTCCCAGTGTTGTGAAATGAGTTGAAAATCCGACATGCAATGAAAACAGTCCTAATACCTCTATATTGAGTCGATCACAACACGAAAAACAAAAGTTGGTCTCGGCAACTAAATAAACATTGGGAATGACAGTTCCCACCGAGAGCTTTTGAGCTGCCATATGATCAATGCGATCAACTGAACTTTTACAACAACGCCTACGGATAATGCAGCAAAGTTTGTAATGCCGCGCGCCTCCACTGGACGAGGAAGTGGAGCCACGTTCGAAAGCTCGTTGGGAGGAAAGCGTGGCAACGAGAAGCGATAAAAGGCCCCGGATGGAACTTGAAAAGCTCTTCTTTGGATTCTGGGAATTGGACTAGGCGAGGATTTTGGCGGAATTTGTTTTTTTTGGAGGTTAGGCGGAATATTGGAGAAAGTGAAATTTTGGAGTTGGCGGAACGGCCAGGAGAACGTTACGATTGGAAGCCGCAGACTAGGGGGCCCCCGGATAGTTAGCTACTATCGACATACGAAAGTAAGAGAATTTTTTTTCGTGGTAGTATCTCTTTTTTTGTATACTTTATTTTTGTTAAATCGAAATTTCATGATAATAATAATTAGTTCCAATAGCATTTGTTTTTATAGAATTCATTTCCACAAGTGGAGCGTACAAAAGTGTAAGTTTTGGCTCGGGAAGTGGCGTAGTGGGCGAGCACGAGTAGTACCCCAGGTGTGGAAGGCTCGAGGGTGCTCCGCCAACACGTGGTGTGGCTCAAGGGTCCGGCAGGACATAAATTCCCTTTAGGTTCCACGCGCTGTTTAGGTGTGCGAGTGGGTGTAGGGAGGACTAGGCGACTCAGTCGGTACACGAGCGCGGAAAGAACGTCGGTGCCGGTACGAGTCTTTGACGAGTCGCGATTCTCGCTTGGCGACTCCCGTGGGGCCCATTGGAAAAGCGAGTGGCGCACGGCCCCTCTTCATTGGGCTAACCGGGTCCGAGGGCCCCAGTCGAAGATCTCTACCAGAGGCCCAGAGTGCTCCGGGACGGAGAATTTGCAATAGCGTCTCCAAAAGATTAGCTGGAAGCTTCTTTGTTCTGTGTTGATGCTGACCTGCCAATACATTTTTTCAATATCTGCTGTCAGGACGTATCGATATTGTCTGAACCGTAGTAATATTGAAACAAGTTGGGTAGACAGACCTAAGCTCATGTCAGAAGGGTTTTGTACTCAACTTACAAAATGCCGTAACCAGCAACGAATAAAATCAAGAAACATGTCAAAGACGATTTTATTGGAGAAAATGTGAAATTCGAGGATCATACTATTATTAACAAAGTTGAACGAATTTTGACTTCTGAGGTATTTGTTATAGTTATACCCATAAATATCTCCTTTGATATTTTTTTCAGATTTTTTAGATCACTGGTGTCCATTCGCGAGGGAGGAGACACATTTTTCATGTATTTCCCCCCCTGTGCTCCCACTGAAGCAAAAACTGTCAGTTTAAGAACTGTTTTGAAAAGCTCTCATAGAGAACTTTCAGTTGATACTCATATCGGCTACCTTTCATGAAATTTTTTTTCAGGGGCCACTCCTCTGTACTGTAATCATCGATTCATGGCCTATTTTTTCGAATCCTAGAATGGTTACAAAGCCCTTTTGCTAGGAGCTCTCTCCTGCCTCTTCGACTTGTTTCAATTGTATGTACTCATCTTCATGATACCTATCACTCCTGAAATTTTCATGCAAATTCTAGCAAAGCTGTAGTGTCTAAGTCGGTAAAAAGCGCATATGGCCCCATAGCAATATGTTTTCTTAGTAATACAGGGCATATTGCTCCATAGTAATGCACGAAAATTCAAATCGCTATAACTTCGGTAAATACTATTCGATCTTTATGAAACTTTCAGAAAAGATCAATCTTATAAATAGTCATCTTTTTGCTAAATTTTATTGAGTTTAAGGGTACTGTTTAGATTTTATTCAAGAAAACACAAAATCGATAAATCATACTATTACTAACAAAGTTGAGTGAATTTCGACTTCTCATGTATTTGTTGTTGTTGTACTCATAAAGGCCTACATTCATGATTTTTTTCAGATTTTTCGGATGGAAGGTGTCCAATCGCGAGGGGGGGGTACGCGAAAAGTTCGTACATTTCCCCTTCCCCTGCCCCCCTCTGTACTTATAAGACAATTTTAAGACTTGTTTTGAAAAGATCTCATTGAGACCTTACCAATGACACCCTACTCGACTACCAATGGTGAAAATTTTTTTTTGAGGGGTCACCTCCCTATATGGGAAGACCCCCCTTAAACGCCTTTGAAAAATTTTTCCACCCTTGAAATTTCAAGAGGTCACCACTTCTGACCTTTCTACAAAGTTTCATGGCTGTAGCCCTTATAGTTTTGGAGAAAAAGTGCTGTGACATACAGACGGACGGACGGACGGACGGACAGACGGACACAGGTCGTGATTGCAATAGGGTTTTGTATTTTAGTACAAAACCCTAAAAAGGTCTTCTTGAACTGTAGGACCAGCACGCAGGATATCATTGAGCGCTACATTGGATGTTGTTTTCGCCGATGCATCGAAAACTACCCGCACTTGTGACACTGTCTGGCTTGGTGACGCAGTGATGAGGAAGGTGGTAATGTATGCTGGGAACTTCAGTGATTTCTTCCATGTGACCCGGAGCTAAATACTCATCCATGAATTTAACATATTCTCGCTGTAAGTCGGGCTGACGTGCTAGTTTGCGTTCCAAACTATAAAACCTTCGCAAGGCCATGTCCTTCGATTCGCCCAACGTGGATGGATCAGTAGTGAAGGGTAAGGAAACTTCGTATCTACCGTCTGCGTTGTGCTTCGTCCATCGGGCGAAATGAGCTTCGCATAGCTTTTCACTTGGAGATAAGTGTTGCTTGCTTTGCGGCAAATTGTCCAGGTTTCAATATCGTTCGACTTGTTGTGAAATTGCATCATCTTGAATGCCTACTCCGCAGGTAATACTATCGCTGCTTGTTCCGCCTATGCATCCACCAACGATCCAACTAAATACCGTGTTTTGAAGAGTGGGAAGGTTCTCGCCCAATTTTATCTGGCCTATTGATAGGAGTTGATAGTAAAATTCTACTCCTAGCAACAAGTCTATCTTGTCGGGCCGATAGAAGTGAGGATCAGCCAGTTTTATGTTGTCGGAAATTCTCCAATCACTCACGTTGATCTCTCTTGATGGCTGTTGAGATATTATGCGAGGAAGTACATGAGCCTCCACTCTTGTCGTGAATGCCGTGATCTGTGTTTTTAGCAGAAAATTAACGCTTGCTGTTGAGTGCTGACGCCCATTCCCAATGCCAAATATTTTAAGATTGCTCGAATCTTTGATCAATTTAAGCTTCTGGCATACTCGCTCTGACAGCAGATTTACTTGGGACCCTGAATCCAAAACAGCTCTACATGTTGTATTGGTGCCATCATTTCTTTGAATTGTAACTATCACTGTACTCAGCATCATGTATTTCGCTTGTGGTTTCAATATACCCATTGTTAAGGACGATGCTTCGCCTTCCTGCCTCATCGAAATACCTTGCTTCGTGGTGGACGCTGAGGTTTCAAATTTTGGCCGTTGAGCTGCTTTCTTTCCTGCTGCATCTTGCTTCTTGTCGAGGTGTAGTAACGTATTGTGTTTTTTTGAACAATGTCTGCAAGTTCCCTTCGTGCAATTCTTTGACGCATGGTCTGCTTGTAGGCAGTTAACGCATTTCGAGTGCTTTTGAATAAGCTTGAGTCGATTTTCCGGGGTTAAGGTCAGGAAAGTTTTGCACGCAAAAAGTGGGTGTGATGCGTTGCAAGCAATACAGTTATTGTTGGTCACTGTAGTTAAAGACTTTGCGGATGCTGAGCGTTTTTCGTCCTCTGCCTTGGGTTTGGAGCCGAGCGCTTCCAGGGATTGAAATCTGTTTTCTAAGAAACTCAAGAGCCCTTTGATGGTTTGAAGTTGTCTTGGATGAGCTAATGACTGCTCATACAGCACGTGTGTAGTTTTGTTCAGCTTGCGTATAAGTATAAATAACAACAAAGGATCCCATCCTGTGGTTGAGATTCCGACATTCTCCAATCCTTTTAAACATTCACGTGTTGTATCGTGGAGTGATTTGATATTTGCAGCTGACTCAATCGTGTGAGATGATTGACCAAGTAAATTCGACAATAGCGCATTTGCAATTAATCTCGGATTCTCGTAGTGTTCCTTGAGGATCTGCCATGCTGCAGAATAATTTTCATTGGATAATGGCAAGTGCTTTATTAAATTTTCAGCTTCCCTTGATAGGTTGGCTCGAAGATATCACAATTTTTCACATGGTGAAATATCCTGTTTGCGAAGCACTTCGGAAAACGGGTCGTAGAATGGACGCCAATTTAAATAGTTTCCGTCGAACTTCGGAATTTCTATTTTAGGTAGCCTAATTTTCATGCTATTATCGGATCTCAAAGTTTGGTCGTTTATGGGTATCTGCTGTGGTCCACTTGGCTGGAAATGGCCAGTCAGTGAACCGGTGGCACTAAGAACTTGGTTCTGCCGATTAAAAAACCCCTTGACATCATAACCAAGTGATTCAGGATCATCAACTGCTTCGCAAATTTGATGGTGTAAGGCTTTGAGTTACTGCCAGTACTCGGAGACGGCTTGCTTTTGAACTTAATAGAAGGCTGTTGATTGTCCAGAAGGTGTTTCCGCCAACCTGTGTAGAACGTGGTCTAACTGCCCCCTAATCGTGTTAGCCTTTCTCAGCTGCTGGCGTATAGGATTAACCTTAGCTGAATCACTCTCTTGAGTTGATGTGAATTTATTATATATGCATAAATTCACATCTAAGTTTAATCAAAAAAAGGTTGGTAGTGTTATACCTATATTCCAACATAAAATTTCTTATGTTGAATCACATAAAATTTCTTATGAGTTAAGTTATCATTATTTTTTATTATTATTTTATTATTTTTTTTTTTGACATATTTAAGGTTTTTTTCCATTCGTGAATTCTAATTTACAAAGTATTTATTTTTGACTATATATAAAGTTTAACGTTATTTTTATGGGCATGTTTTGATTTTCCATCTAATTCTATAAGAACATTGCTATTTTTTATGTCTAGGACTTCGTAAGGACCTTTCTATGGTCTTTTATGTTTCTCACGATTCTCTTATCTTAATAAAATTAAATCTTCAATATTTACGTTAATAGGATTTGTATACTTTTGATTACTCACGCGTTTAGTTTTTACTCTTTCTATGATATTGCCTGCTTTCAGTAGTGATGTCCTCAATCTCATTCTAAGTTCATTCGGGTAATGGTCTAAATCATAGATCTTGTCATTATCTTTAACTATCTCGTTGAGAAGACATGGAAGTTTTCCAAATATTAGTTCATATGGAGTATATTCCGTGTTGACATGGGGTGTTGTATTGTATGCGAATGCATAGTATGGTACCCATTTGAAGAATGCATATATTCGTTAAGTACTCGATGATTGCGTTCGTCTGTTCCTAAGGTTTGGTGATGATGAGGAGTTGAGAAGATCTGCTCAATGTGTAGTAATTTACATATTTCAGACATGAGTTTGTTCGAGAACTCAATTCCCAAATCCGTTTTTGACTTACTAAAATGTCCTAAAATTTTCTTTGGGGAATGCTACTACGAATTTTGTTAATTCACACTGTAGTGTCAATATATATCTGTAACTGTTAGAAATGCTAAGCGGACCTACTATGTCTACTTCTATCGTTTGAAAATTCGCAGATTTCGTATCTTTTTTCAGCATTTTTTGAGTTGTGTGTCTAACTTACTTGCTCATGCGATCAGTCTTACAACTATTTACATACTCTTTGACCATGTTATTCATGTTCTTCGAACAAAACTTTTGTTTTAACTTGAATAACGTCTTGCGTACTCCAAAATGTCCTCGATGAGGAGTATCATGATACTCCTTAATCAAATTCTTTTGTTTTTGTGCATCAGTTATTATTTTGGCTGGCTTTTAAATTAATAATTTTAACTTCGTACGCGTACTCCCTTGTTGCAACATATAAAAGATACTTTTGAATTTGTTTTTGTCCATGGATTTAAATATTTCATCATCTTCAGATAAAGAGATTTCACTGATATATTCTTGTCTGGTGAATTCCAACAGCTTTTCTAATATTGAAACGAAACGCAAATTAGACTTATCGCTATTGCTCTCTTCTGAACATTTATCAGCACTTTTTGTTATGAGGTTAGCAGAAACGTGTTTCTTACCAAATTCATTGCTATAACGTGATTCTATATAGTTTTTAGTACGTACTATTTTATTTCCATTACTTGTACCGTGCAACATTGTGAATTTCAGTTTTGGTATCCAGTAATGTCAGACAGACTTGTGCAATCCCAACAATAGAGTTGATCAGATTCTATTTCGTTGTGGGTGCAACCGTTGTCGACTTTCTTTTTATTCTTTGTATTCTTTGCCATGCCCCTGGTTACAACTATTAACTTTTAACACTTTCATCAGTGTTTGGAGGTATCATTGATTTGAGTATGTCTGAATCCAATTCGATTCTAAATAAGGCGTCCGCATTGGTATTCATGCTGCCCTTCTTATAAACTATTATGAAGTCATAGTCAGGTAAATCTACAGCGATACAACTGGTCTATGGTCAGTTACCACTACGAATCTTCTACCGTAAAGGTAAAGTCTAAAGAAATCTATCGGCCGATATATTGCTAGTAATTCTTTCTCAAAAGTTGGTTCGTTGATATCATATTTTGCTAACGATTTGCTAGGGTAATATATCTCTAAGTCATTATCTATTTCATCTTGTGGCAGAACTGCTCCTAATGCATAATTAGATGTGTCTGTGGTGAGAATAAATGGTTTTTCAAAATTCGGATATTGCAAGATGGATGACTCAATGAGTTTTGCTTTTAAGTCCTCAAAAGCTTTTTGGCAATCTTCAGTCAAATTGAAGGAAACATTTTTCTTTAGCAAAGAATTAAGACATTTGGCCGTTTGCGCAAAATTTGGGATGAGTTGGCTGTAATAATTACAGAAAGCTACAAATCTCCGTACTTTATCCACGATTCCTTGGTACCAGATAGTTTTTGATGACCTCGTACTTTGATGGGTCGGTTTTGATACCTTTATCTGTGATTAAAAGTGTACGCAGCCTACTTAACACCGCTAAGATTGCCTTTGTGATGCTTGATACTGCATCCAAGTACTATAATTTCGTCGACATTTAAGAAGGCTTCCTGACTCAAGCCACTTAATGAAATAGTTAACATTCGTTGAAAACTCTTAGACGAAATTTTCGCACCAAACGGTAAACTTTCAAATTGATAATGACCAGCGTTTGTAGAGAATGCTGTTAGTGGCCTATACTCTTTCTCAAGTTCAATTTGATGAAAAGAGCTAGTCATATTCAAAGTAGAGAAATACTTTGCTCTCCCAAGCTGAAAATTTGTGGAAAATTGTCGTTAATGATTTTATCATTAATTCGGTACTAATCTATCACCAATCGCCATTTCTGCTCTTCATCAATCGACTCTTTTGGCACTACCAATAGCGGTGAGTTATGAGGGCTAACAGACGGCTCTATGATGTCATTCGATTCCAAGTCTTTAACCAATTGCAGGATTGTCTCGTTTTGGGATTGAGGCAACCTATAATTTTTAATATATACCGGATCTCGGTCGGTTGTTTGCAGACGTTGTTTGTAAAAGTTGTTCGTAGTTAATTTATCTCCCTCTAGATAGAATACATCTTGAAGTACACGAATCATGTTCAATAAATTACTTTTTTTTTATCATTCCTAGCAATTTTTCGAAACGTCTACTATCCGACATCTGACTTTTCTAATGTCTTTTGTCACTCTTATGTAGTGCAAGGATACTGAAGTTGCTCAAGTGTTCAACTTATGCTTCGGATTTCGTAATGACAACATCATTGTCTGTCATGCTCAGAACTTTCACATGTGGGCCTGCTTTCGCGGGTACGATAGTATTCCCAACGAAAATGTCCTTTTGAATTTCTGACTGGAATAAAATGCAGTCTTCATCTAGCTTCAAATTCACCGGAACTACGTTTATCTGGTAACTGCTGAGTTTTCTTGCACTCATAGGCAACACAACTTCATCATCCCTGATATTAAACAAAATGGTGTATGTCTCGTAGTCAATTTTTCACATATATTAGACTAGCACATCTCTTCCCAAGATACCATCCGTGATTATTGGAACTTTTTCGGTTACCATATGAAATGAATGTTTTTCTTTATATTCCCCAATCTGTAAATCTAAGTCTAAATTCCGTAATGAACTAGTAACCTCTTCAGTTATCCCTGCGAGTTTAATTTTTTCATTAGATCTAATCCCATGTTCGACATTTGTATGAACGTTATATTTACAAATAGACACGTCAGTCCCCGTGTCTACCAGAAAATTAAGGATTCTACCTGCATTATGGCAATAAATTGTAACAGAATTCGCACAGATGTTTGTAATCCAATAAATTTTGTGTTTTACACCGGGAGGTTGTCCTATACATCCTCGAGCTCGCCGGTCACTTGGCAGTTTCCCTGATCTGAGACAACATTTACGTATCTCCTGCTGTTTTAGTTCTGGTTGTTTCTGTAATTGTTACGTCCATTACCTAAATCATTGTTTTCTCTGTAATTTCCATTGTTAGAACCTCTACCATTATTGTAATGTCTACCCCGTTGATTATCACTATTGTTCCCTTGACTATAGTTGTTTCTGCTGTTATAATTATCAGGCCTATCATTCGTATCGTTATTGCTGTTCCTATAATTCCTATTTTGACCGTATTGTTATCATTGTTCCTATAGTTATTTCTATTATTACGACGTTTTTTGCTATCCTTTCTTTGCTTACTAGCATTAAAATGCATCACACTTGCGACCGATGGCGGTTCAGAATTCTCTAATTCCAAGGCCAATGAAATAGCTTCACCAAAGCTCTTTGGTCCAGACGAAAAAAACAGTACTTCTCAACTTATCATTCAACTCGTTCTTAAATATAGTGAGTGCATAACTGTCATTCAAGTTAGATATAACCTTCTTCTCAGCGGCTGTTGCTGAACTACCTAATTACTGAATTTGTAGTTGGTTCAATTCACAAATTAAGGAAGTAGTTTTATCCTTATAGACAGAGACTGTTGATTTATTTTGTACTGTACTACTAAGCCGTTGTTCGTCCATACGATTCATGTGTCCAGCCCATTGCAGCTTCCGCAGTCTTACAACCGTTGAGAACTCCAGCTCGTCAAAAGTTTCATACAGCTCATGGTTGTATCGAACTCACCATTGGTGCCCGTCCAGTTTTGCTCTAATTATTTGCCTCAGGAACCATCGCTCAAAGGCGTTCTATATATTTGCGGATGCTTGGGTTAATGTCCGTGTTTTACACCTATAGCATTACACAGGTCTTATTACATATTTGTATAACTGGAGCTTTGTTTTCCTGTGTATGCAGCTGATCTTCAAGATCGTCAATACTGAATAAAATATTTTATTTGCGAGCTGTATTCTGCGGCTTATTTTGTCTCTTTCGTTGCCCGTTCTGGTTATTTTGGCGCCTAAATACACGAATTCGCTAACATTTTCGATACTGTATTCGCCAAGTGTGATATTTTGTGTACTTGAGGAATCTTTCCTTGACTGCGTCATGAGCTTTATTTTATTTTCATTGATTTGTAGCCCTTCCAGTTTCGCTTCGCTGTCGAGTTTCGGGAAAAGTTCTTTGGCAGTTGTTAATGACCGCGACAGAATGTTTATGTCATCCGCATAGGTTACTACTTGGCTCGACTTGAATAGTAATGTTCCTCACGTGTCGACAGGTAGCTTCCTTATGACGTACTCCAGAGCCAAATTGAATAGCAATGGGGCCAGCCCATCTCCCTGCTTTAGTCCAATATTTGTGTCAAAGGCGTCGGTGAGTTGGTTATTGATGCGGACTTGGGAGGTCATCGACGTCATTGTCATTTTGGTAAGATAGACTAATTTGACTGGGATGCCGAACCCAAGCATTATTTGGTACAGTACGTTACGATAAATACTGTCGTATGCTTGCTTGAAGTCAACGAAAATTTGGTGAACGTCTATGTTGAGCTCACAGCATTTTTCAAGTACCTGCTTGACTGTGAACAATTGGTCTGTTGTTGATCTACCTGCCCTAAAACCACCTTGATACTCCCCAACAATACTGTTGGCGTATGATCCGATTTTATTTTCTAAGATCTCTGAAAATATTTTATATGCCGTACACAGTAGTAATATGCCTCTTTAATTTTTGCACTGTAGCTTGTCACCTTTTTTGTGGATTGCCTCCACTCTTTCGGCATATGTTCTTGTTGCCAAATGTACTGGATGACTTTGTGAATAGATTGATGAACACTACTGCCACCATATTTGATGATCTCCACTGGAATCTCATCAATGCCCGGTGCTTTATTATTTTTTTTCGGCTTTGATGATGGAACAAACTTCATCCAGAGTTGGTGGGGCCAATGGAAGCTCTGCGCAGACATCTATAGGCTCCGATGTTCTGGAGCTGTGCGGAGGATTAATGAGGTTCTTGAAATATGATGCTCATCTTTCCTTAATCTTGATTTCATCAGCGAATATATTGCCGCTGTCATCACGACAGAGCGTGGTTTGAGCTGATAACCACGTTTCAGGCTTTTCACTACTTTGTATGCTTGTCTTGTGTTATTGCTTGCTAAACATACATCTATACTTCTCAATTGGTCGTCATAGTATTATCGTAATTATCCTTGAATCAATTTACCTAACCCACGGATTGCTCCTTAGATAGAGTGGCGAGGACTTGTAACACCACGGCGCCATTATTGCCACAGTCTAGCGAAAAATTATCTTCGCGACTTTAACGTTCTTAGTATCAATGAAATGACTTTTTCAAGAATACTTTGAACAGAATGTCCTTTATTTAAATTCACTAAATCTATTTATACTACAATTTAACAATCGTCAACAGAAAAAAATAACTTTATTAATTTTCAATATACATTTCTCACCTTCATTAATTCCGCCCTACAAAATATCCAGCGGTGTCACATGGATTATTTATGACCCCATAAATTCTACATTCTACTCTACTCTGACCTTTTACACTTAAATTACACTTGGCCAACTCTTATTTACAAACATTAAACGCATTGACGATACACACACGTGATGCACCTAAATTACCAGAAATATGAATCCGCACATGAAAACGTAAGTGTGCCAGATAATTTATTGTTTTCATTAATGAGTACTTTGTACGCATATGTACATATGATGGCATGTAGATACTTATCGTTTAAGAGTGATAAGGTCCAACATGTGAATGTATGGAATGTTTGTATGTTGGTTTGTAGCAAGCATTTCATATGAAGGAAATGCATTGTACTGTTAACACAAAGGTGAGTAATGAAAAATTGGACAAAGTGAGTAAGCTAAATAGATAATATGAAATTGTAATATAGGTATTACGGATATTATAGGTAAGAATGGGAAGTTGTAATATAGCTATTACAATTCTTCCACTCATCCCTAGTCGCAGCGGTAGAAGTCCCTGGTTGTTGTCCAGCCTTTGTATTTGTATTCTCTGTCCTTGAGTCGTTAATATTACCCTGAAATATACGTCTTTGTTTAATCTCGGACATGTAGTTTTTGATTTCTAGTGGTTATTAATGTAATTTTCATGTCCTTCTTTACTCTATGTTTACTGAAAATAAGAGCAGTTTTATTCCGTCTACATTCTTTCCGAAATACAGTTTCGTTTTCTTTGAGAATTGGCGGAACTGTCCTATTTTCATTCAGTTTTCCGAAATTGTTTTTTACAAATTCATCAACCCTATTTTTGATTTCTGGATAAATTTGCAATATTGTAGGTAATAATGGCCTCGTTTAGTATTTGCTCGTGATCTAAATCTAGATTTTGTTTCTTTCATTTCTCTAAAATACTCCTGAACGTCTCTGTAAGAGTAGAGTGCCATCTTTCCATATAAGCATTGCTGCTGGATTGTTGATATGACGTGTAGTGGACGTTGATATTGTATTGTTTGCAGAAGTTCTTAAATATGCTGGCCGTCGCCTCAGTGCCTTGATCTGCAATAAATATTTTGGAGATGCCGTGCAGGCAAATGAAGTGTCGAAGCGACTTTATGATGGTAATACTGTTCTTTGTATCTAGTGCATATGCGGCGGCGACTTTTGAGAAACCATCTATGATCGTCAAGGTAGGTTTACCGTTGATGGTGTATACGTACATGTACAAGCTATCCAAAGGTTTTTGCGGACTTTCAGAGATTTGGAATTCTACTTTGGGAGGGTTCCTGTCATACTTTTGAACCTGACAGGTTTCGCAATTCTTTATTATTTTTGTCACTTTATCTCTAAGATCAGGAAAGTAAAAATCTTTCTTGAGATGTTGGACTGTTCCGTTTATACCCCTATGATTACTTTTTATGTGGTAATCATTTATTACTTTATCCTGCTCGTCTACATCTGTTATTTGTTTAAGCATTTCCATGCATTGAATTAACTTAAAAGTTCGTAGTTCAGAGAAAAATTTTAAGTAAAGGGATTGGATTCTACCGTAAATTTCATCGGCGTTAATTTTTTTTTTGGGCGAGAAATCTTTTGAAAATTTCTGTAATATTGCTTTCGTTAAAATCATGTATGCGTATAGTACGTCGGTGTCTATTTTTGAATGGCATTTCTAAAGAGGTTTGTGGTATTCTAATGGTCTTTTCGAAAAAAAATTTTAGGGTGAATTCGTTTAAAGGCTGCTCGGAAATGGGAATCCCATCATTTAAATTTTCCTGTGCGGAGTGTAAGGTTGAACCATTTTTGCTCTGCAGTGATGTGTTGGTAATTATTCCAAGGTTTTCGGTGATATTAAGCTCAAATTGTTCGTTGGAAGCTATACCGGGAAGTTTAGTCCTACTTAAGGCATCCGCATTTAAGTTTTGATTAGCCTTTTTATAAACCACTTGATAATCGAAGTCTTCTAATCTGAGACGCCATCATACCAATTTAGAGTTAGGCACCTTTAGACTCATAAGGTTAGTCAGTGGTTTTTGGTCAGTCACTATTTGGAATTTCTGTAAGAATAGGTAGGGCCTAAACTACTTCACAGCCCAAATGATTGCCAATAACTCGTTTTCTATTGTGGAGTAGTTGATCTCAGGGTCGGTCAGACTTCGACCAGCATAGCAAATAGGTTTATTGCTACCTATCGTACCCTGGAATAGCACTGCACCAATCGCATAATTACTGGAGTCCGTGGTTAGAATGAAGGGTTTGTTAAGGTCCGGATACTGTAATATCGGATCATTCATAAGGAGGTCTTTACAGTACGACCCCTTTTCAGGCACTCGGTGAGCGGTTTAGTTAGTTTGGCGAAATCCTTAAAGAACTTTCGGTACTATCCCACTAAACCAAGGAACGATTTTATCTCTTTCTGGTTTCGGGGAATTTGGAAATCTCTTATTGCCTGTACCTTATCTGGATTTGGTTTTACACCATCAGCTGTGACTATGTGGCCCAGAAAAGCAATTTCCTTATACTTTCCTCAAATTTTCTGCGTGTTCCTGAAGAGAAGTCGAGAATATAATAATGTCGTCCAAATATATTAAACATACTTTTCCCTGGAGGTCTTGCAGCATATTATCCATAACCCTTTGAAATGTTGATACGGCGTTCTTGAACCCAAAAGGCATCCTGACGTATTCATAATGGCGCTCATCTACGGTAAAGGCTGTTTTTCTAATATCTTTTGGGTCCATTTCAATTTGATGAAATCCACTGGCAAGGTCAATAGTAGAAAAGTATAAACTTTTGCCCAATTTTTCAAGTATGTGGTTTATATTTGGTAGTGGATAGCGATCAGTCACCGTTTTCTCGTTTAGTTTCCGATAATCGATGACTAATCTCCATTTTTGTTTCCCGCTTGCATCCCTTTTTTTGAGGACTACCCATACTGGGGCACTGCACGGGGTATAGCTGGGTTGGATCGTTCCCTGGTTGAGCGTGTCAATGATTTGTCTCTTCACTTCATCTCTATGAACGTATGGATACAATAGGGCTTAGTATAAATAGGTACATCGTCCATGGTTGAAATATTATGCATGATTTTGTTTGTGAAACGAAGTTTCTGTCCTTCTCGGAAGAAAATATCGTCGTATTCTCGACATATTTTTAAGATTAGGTCCTTTTCCTCTTGGTTTAGGTGGTCAATACGAATTAATTAGGAAACATCTTGGGGTTTCATAATGCAATCCACTTCAGGAATGCAATCGATATTGAAATTAAAAATTTCATCAAATTTCGCAGGGGAAAATTCAAAGACTTTTAATGGTTGTTCCAGAAGGAGTAGTTTATCATCTTTGGTCTGATGACTTACAGCTAGAAAGCTAAACCAGTCTTTGGCCTTATATATTCCCTCCGAAATGAGAAGGCCGGGTGCAATTTCAGTATTTAGTATGTATACGTCGCCTTTCCGAATGTCAACAAGAAGCTTCGGTATGTATTTTGATTTGGAAGAGATTTTGTACCTATTAGAAATTATATTTGGTTTGAATTTCAGAGGAATCAAAGCCTGGTCAGTATTTAAATTTTTATTTGCCAGATCAACTTCAGCCTTCAGTTTTGTTGACGTGTCTAAGCCTAGTAAACCATCAAAGTATTGGTAAAATTTGAAAATTAGAAATTTTGTTTCACCTGGTTGCCGAAATTCAAAGAAGTTTGGAAGAGTAACCTGCTTATTTAGCATGTATTGGTTAAAGACTGCGTTAATGATGACTGGTTTCGTTGTTTTGATTTTCTTCGAATGAACAAATTTGGGGTTAATGAATGATGTGGAGGCTCCTGTGTCATTTAGGAATTTCAAATCCCGACCAAATGGAGAGGATATTTTTACATATGGGAGATTGGATCCGTGTGCATTGATATCTATGCATCCCGTTGGGTTACTAAGGCTTTTAGCGGAAAATTTCCGTCATCGATTTCATGACAACTAACCTCGGACTGTACTTTATTTGCATCGCAGGTGTTTGTATCATAAGGAGGGTTTGATTGGGACTGGTACACTATGTCTTGTTTGTAACTAGCTTCGGCTTCCTGAACATTGTCAATTACCTCATGTTGTCCCTAATAATATTATTCGTCCAAGTCCTGTCTGTAATTTTCGTTAGGAATCGTTTGAAAGTATGTGGTACTTCTTTTATCCGCAGAGTGTGGTCTGTATAATTAACGTTGTGCAACTCCTTGAAAGTAAACCTCGGAGGACCTGTAGAACGGAAAAAGTTGTTGCTCTGATGTGGCTGACACTGTGGTTGTCTATTACGCAGATGAGTGTTACCGGAACTAGTATCCATTGGCTCTGTTCACAGGAGCGTTGTTCGTTGCGAAGGGAAACCGTAATTAAATGAGTTGATTATGAGGACACATGGGTTGATGTGGATGAAAAGTTGGTAATGTATTGTTACTAAGTCGATTTGTTGAGGGTTTCAATGTCGTTTGAACTAAATATTTCCCCACAGAATCGGTTGGTGTTTTCTTGAAGACGTTCAAATTTTCGTGTTTTGCATAAAATACATTTTGTTCCTGTATGCAATATGCAAAGGCACTGGCTAGAAAATCCGGTTTCATGGCTCTTAAAGTAGCACCAAAAGGTTCGCGAAGCCCAGTCAAAAATGTGTTCAGGCACATTTCCGAATATAAATCCCTGTTGGCTTTTACGTCGTTCTCATCCAACTCATGAATTAAGACATGATTTATCATTGTAGATAGGAGTTTAATGATTTCACTGTAATATTTTTCCATGGTTTTTTCATTTTGTTTGGTGTTATGTAAATCTCTTATTAGTGAGGTCTCATTGTTTTTGTCACTGTAATGAAGGGTCAAGTTCGTTTTGGTTTTTCCCAGTTTATTGAAGTTCCGTAACATACATATAAAGAACTTGATTTGTAGGGCCCTCAATCTTCTTGCGTATAGCGCACCTACTATAAGCAGGTGAAGTTGAACCGATAAGTGATAAAATTTCCTCCACGTTATCGATAAAACCTCTCAACAGTCTGGGGTCGCCATTAAATTTTGGCAAGTCGTTAACCGCATCAAGGACTCTGAGAGTATTAAAAACCTCGGTAACGGAAGCCATTGCTGAATCAATGTCTTGGAAACAAACGAAACTATTAAAATAAACGGGCCGGTTTGATAAATTTTCTTGATTACTCACTTCACTTTAACCGATATCACTTGATTCTCCGACTATCACACTTAAATCACTTCTTAAATTTTCTAATGCATCGGTTAAGAGTATGATTTTCAAATTTCCTCTATTTCTGATTCTTGGATATGGTCTTAGTCAAAATTTTTTTGTTCAGATATGGCATGTATGTAAAAATATTAATATGAAAGAAAAGGGCATGTGTTCAAATTGTTTTGACTTACATGCAAAAAATGGTTATGGAGTTCATGATAGGTTCCAGGATTTTCCTCGCGATATTCCACTCGATAAGCCTTCGATGATGATAATCGCTTCCTATGTGCTTATGCTCCTTGCCAGTACTTAAACTCTGTCGAATTTAACTGTTGGTTCTCTTTTATTGCACCAAATGGACTATTTTTTGGGAACACAACAAGGTTTTCGAACTACGGTTCGTACTTTTCGTATATAACACAGAAAAAAATTATTCAACGCATAGCGCAAAAATCCGCTCGACTGTACCAATTACGTATTCTCGATTCTTCCAAGCTAAAAAAAAAATAGAATTTCTGGACATAAATCTATCTTTATTGATTAGCTATAATGAGCTGATGACAATGCATTCTTACTCGTATTTATAATATGAAAAATATGCTTATTTTCAAAGTTTCAATTTATTATGAACTGTGACTGTTGAGCTAATTTCTGGATTGTGCAATTTACAGTGAAATTATTATTGATGATTGTGCAGCACGTTTATAGGTGATTGCCTTTGGTTGCATGAAATTGATGATAGTATGATATTGATATTGACAACGTAACTCGCGCAAGCAGAGATCACACAAGCCATTCATCGAGCTCTTTGAATCCATAGAAGCAATGGCTCCCCAACTCAGGACTCCGATGAGGGACACGGATCTGCGAGACCTAGTTTTTGTGAACCCGAATCTCTGACTGCAGCAGCATATGGCTGGACATGAGTTCTCAACCACCCGAGATCTCGACAGAAGGTGTCAACAAATTGAAGCCACATGGCAAAGGCTGGAAATGGATAAAATTGAATAACCAGCTTAGACATATGGAGTCAAATCCATGCAACAACATGACAAGTTTTTGGCTGGTTATGATTTCTGTTGGCGTTCCAGTGTCCTCCCTACCAAAATGGGAGCTAGGAACTAGTCAGCCTTGCATTCGGCTATTCCTTTGCAATCATTTTTCGGGAAATTCAGTCATCTAGGTCTGTAGATGTTTTCACACAGACCTCGCTGCTGAGGTCCGATTTTACTCAAGCAATTCCCTGAATGTGGCTTGCGACTTTAATTCTGATCGCAAGCCTTACCGCAAGTGGCGAGGATCGAAGTTGCGGTTCCACAGATCATGGAAATATTTGTTTCACGTGACCATTTCTCAAACGAGCGTGCGTTGAGCCAATCGTGGCATCGCACGAGGACAAGCGTCCGCATGCTAAGATCAAAATTAAGGGACGCAAATTGAAAAGTCTGCTAGACAGTGGTGCAAGCGTTATCATCCTGAGAGTGGGAGCCCTTGACCTTGTACGTGACCTTGGTTTGTATCTTTATTCGATGCACGCCAATGTCAAGACGGCTTCAGGTCATAAGCCCGACGTGTTAAGATACATTACTGCCTTGGTTCAATTCAATAATCGCACTTGGCTGATTTTGTTTTGTTGTTTTTCTTTCAGTGATCCCTGCCGACATGCCTATGTTGCCCGGTTGAGTGAGACACATAGGCTTTGGGTGGTTCCCACGATTGTTGAGAATTCCAGCGTACCGGCATTCTCCCAATCACACCTTAAAATTGCCTCCGTACCATTTCCGCACATTTACCTTTTTATCTGTATGTTTGTATATTTTCAGTTACAAAAAAATAAATTTAATAATAATCTTATCTTTCACACAAACCACATCTCATTCATCGCGTCCCATTAACAAAATTTCATTCGATACATTTTCACTAACAAAACCTAATTCCTTCCTTCATACTAACTAATTTTGTTCATTATCCCACTAACAAAACACTTTTTTGCGACATCGGCAAAAGCAATCATTTCCGTGGCGATTTGCATATAACCAAACGCTATCATGTTAATGCAAATCACCATATATGCAAAATGGAAATTGTTGCGTTTGTCGATTTGGAAAACATGTTTGGGTAAAGAAATCGAAGTGTATTGAATTTCAATTACGTTACCCGGATATGACAGCGGGAATTAGGGAAGGTAAAGGACTGCGGGATTGGTGTTTCGGGGAGACAATCTGTAATTTTTTTCTAGTTTTTTTTGTGATTTTCGTATGGTGTGATTCGGAACTTTTGTTAAGATTTGGAGAGTGTGATTCACGAAGTATCGGGGATTAATTTGAAAATTTGCTTGTGAATGGTGATAAGTGGGACAAAAAGAAAAGAATAAGAACAATCGGAGAATTTGAGAGACGTGTTGTAGTGCAGATTTTCGTAATTTGTCAATAGCAATTAGACGTGAAATTGCAGTGTGTTGGGAAGTGAACTTTCCCTATCCATGACGTCAATAATATAAGCTGCAGCAAAGTGTGGGTTTGTCACGCTATTAATTACTTGAGGAAGATGAAATTAGTTTAAGTTTGGGTCTAGATTATTAAACGATATAAAAAGAAACAAACAAGTGCAGAGATTGATTGTTTATTTATAAAAACTATTTTGTTGGTTTGTGGAGTTAGTTATTTTAACTTTAAAATTTAACTTTAAGTGATCCCACGCTTCTTTTTTTGTATTTCACCTGGTCACTTGGAGTTCTGCAAGGAAAGAAGTAAGTACCAATCTGGGTTTTTTTCAATATTTTATATTCGGATTACAGTATGTTGTTTTATTATATTCTTTATTATATTGGATTAGTTTATGGTGTTATATACTAGTTGTTTTCTTTTTTCAATTTCGAAGGGGGCTTTTGTTTTTTTTTTATATTGTTATTTCGAAAATAGTTTGGTTTGAATTCAAATTTGTGGTTAATTAAAGGGCCATGATTTATTGAAATTAAAAATCTTTCATTTCTCAAAATGAACTCACCCTTTCCCGTCCTTTTCCCTTCGTGCTAATTTTTATGTGCAGGGTGGCTCAGCACGAGTAGAGGGTGTCCCGGAAACCCGCGACACGACTGAGCGCTAGCTTGCCTCAGAATGCCATCCCAGGTTACAACCCCTTTGCTCAAACTTAATGTCTGCAACTGCGGTGACTTCCGCGGTTGTTACACTACCACATTCTTGAGAATTAGGACGCTGGGATTCATCATCAATACTTCGACATTCTGCCATTTCAAAACTCGTTTGCCCAAATCCAACTGATTCCATGTGGTCGTGGAAAATGCATTCTAAGAATGCAGTCATACATAATGTTCACGACCAGAAATTTATCTCGGAACACAAGGTCTCCCAACTGTATCTGGAGGTTGACTTCTCCATGGACAGGTGCAGTTTCTCCCGTAGCAGTCCCTAGAGAAAAAATCTGCTCTTGTGAAGAAGTTGTTGCCTGGTCGGATAATCGATCGAGCTGCACCAGCGTCGATTGTTATGGTGCAATGTTCCCCGTCAACTTGACCCGGAAGGCATTAGTTCGCTTCTTTCCGATGTAATCTTGACATGGTGATGGTGGTGCTGGGAACATCAATCCTCTTAGCCAACCTAACCCCCACGAAGTGGGCCCCCTCAGTTTGAAGGGCCGCCATTCTGGGCTCTTGACTGGGTTTAGATCCCCTCCTGGCTGCACACCTTGGACAATAGCTCGGTTTTTTTCACTTCTTGCAGTCTCTTTGCAGGTGCGTCTTCTCACCGCAGCTCCAGCATCTAGGCGCACCACCAACTTGCGGGCCGCGCTCAATTTCTGCGCGCTCACATCTGCACTCGTCTGTTACTACCTCGCGAACCCGGGCAGTGGTACGAGTCACATTTTTGGCTGCCCCAAAGTTCAGACTATAAGCCAATGCGTCCTTAACCGTTTGCTTTTGAGCTTAAAAATACAGCTTGTTGCAATTGCTAGTCTTTTAATGCACTGATGAATGCTTCTGTTGCTGCAACATCTTGATGTGCTGGATCCTAAGCTGGGTAAGCCAAAAGTGGCAGTCGCAACTCAATGGGGATGGTCTGCAAAAGCTCGGCAGCTGGGCCTCGTAAATCAAGAATAAATGCAAATGCTCGTTCCTGGTCATTCTAGTGATTTGTCCGAGCGATGGGATCAATCTGGGTTTTGTAGATACTTCAGACCACCTGCCCGTCAAATATTGCTGCTTTCACATTTCTGGATGTGCTTTGCGATGCGGTTATAAGCGGGGCTGGTGTGGTGGTTAATACTGCCTCCGCTGCTTCCAATTCCTTTTTCATTTTTTCCATCTTGGTTGATTCTCTCCTCGACCTGGCTGACCTTCTCCTCGACTTGGTAAACCTTTTCCATGACGCATTTAATTTGGTTGTTTAGACAACTAAGCTCCACTTTTATTTCGGTTGACTGTTTTTGCAAATCTGCCTTCGAATCAGTTGACTGTTTTTGCATGTTGGAATAGCTTCGTTAATTGCTCTTGCAGCTTCTGTGTGATGTTTGCCTTGATTTCGAATACTTGTTGGTCCAGGTTCTTGTCTAGCGTTGATGATTGTTCATTTAACTTCACTGATTGTTCATTAAGCTTCGCATTCAAACTGGATGACTGTTGTCGCTCCTTTTGCTGCATCAGCATAAACAATTGCATCAGCACATTTTCTGGTTCCTTTGATTTTGATGTTTCTGCTTCTCCACCGCATCTGAAGGCTCACCCAAATCCAGATATACGCCTTCCAATTCAATCGCGTCACACAAGCGTGCAATCAATGTGGCCGTTGTACTTTGTGTAGCTAGATTTTGCTGTTCCAACTCTTCCTGAAGCTCCGACATGGTCTTTTCATTAATTTTTACGTGTAAGCTTCATGGCATTTTTATTATTTCGACTTTTTTTCCCACCAATTTCCACATTAAATTTCACTATTGTGCACATTAAAAAATGCTTAAAAGTTTTCACTTTCAATGACGATCGTTTTCATCCACGAAAAAATACGGCCCAATCACACCTCCGGCATAAAAATTGCACCAAACAGTGATTTTTTGCGGATGCAGTGGTATCTCAAGAAGCACATATGGGTTTGCTGCTGACCAATAATGCATATTTTGCGTATTAAAATAGCCATTGAGCCAGAAATGAGCTTCATTGCTGAAGAATGAAGTTCTTTATTTTTTCGTTAGTAATTTTCAATAATTTCCAAACCTTGCTGGTTTTGTAACTTAACTATGATGAAAATATTGACTTTAACTAACATTTGGATATTGACAGTTCAATAAAAAAGTTTAAGAATGCGTCCATATAAAGATACGAAATTGTTATGTCCCTAATTGAAAACTCTCTTTAAAGCCCTGCCTAAAATTTCGAGAGGGTTGTTAGACAAGTGTAAATATCCCGTGTCGATTAATTGTTGATTCATTATAGTTTTGATACCTAATTCGTAAACAAGTGTGCGTTGTATGGAAATTTAATCTTTGTTTTAGTGCTGTCAATTAATTATGAAAATAAAATACGGTCCTTGGAATTTAACGCCCCATAATTGAGGGAACAATAATTCCGATATGCAAGATTGATCCCATTTGCGAGGATTTGTTCGCCATATATAGAAGTTTACAAAAAACATATACTAAACTCATATGCGCAGGGAAAAAAATCTTGTGATGATACCAACTAGGCATAGCCAGGCATAAATGGAGATAGGTTTGAATCAAAACGCAAGTAAGGTAAAATTCCCTAAGAACCAGCATTTACTAGAACATATAAAAAATAATACCGTCGAAACGAATTTATATTAATTTATTTACTAGTAAATTCTGTGCTTTTTGTGCAAGGTAAGATGAACATTCATTTCATTTGGATACTATAACAAGGTACGGAATATTAAGCATGCATAGTCTTTTATGTCTATTTTTTGTGTGAATTAAGATGTATATCACCTTTATCAGCGTTTGAAGTTCCACCCGCTCCGTCCATAAAGCCCGCCTACTACAAATTCATTGGCTCCGCTTTTACCATACGTTAGCTTTGAAGTCGTGGGTCTCCATATTTAATACAAATACACCAGGATCATAAAACAACGCTTTTTGACGACTGTATGTGCTTACGTACCTAGTTTACTTTTCAGGGCCCTACATTTTATACTGATTACATACTTAGCAATTCATAAATGTGCATTTTAAGCACTTTATTTTTTCTTACAAATTTATCCTGACTCAAATCACAGTTCAGTTTCATATAAGAATATGCTTATACAAACTGTACATTATGAAGAGAATTATGCCCTTTTTTCTGTATCGATGTGAAGTAATTTGATGAAATTATTTTTCGTATGTTAAGGTACGAAGAGTTCATTAAGGGGATAAATATTTGTACCGAACAGCAACACTGTCCGGTGGACCCGACCTACTAGCCACACACGAGATAGTCAGTCGCCCCCGAGAATCTGTCCCGAGTGTCGGTCCCGAGCGAGCAGTGCAAGAGTGCGATAGATTAAGTGCAGTGCGTTGAGCATAGTGGGCAATGTACGCAAATTGATATGTGCAAATAAATAGTGCAAGTGCACGGCGGTAAACCACCAATAAGTGTTTTCATTGTCCCTAGGAAACCCCCCCCCCCCCCCCCCCTCCATATACCGACCGGTAAGATTTTGCCGGCTTCGGGCAATATTATACATTTTGGTCCGTCGAGCCGGATACCGTAAGCAAATGGCCTTCAAAAAATCCCCGTAAAGGTTACCGCAAATACCCCCATACAAATTGAGCTGTAGCGCCCTAGAGCGCAAATGTGCAGAGCGAGCATTTTATGTGCGACCAAATTAAGAAGCAAATTGAAGCGAGCAAATTGTGTGCATGTGTGCGTAGCGTGAAGAAAAACCTAAAAGAAATATGCCCACGGAAGTGTAAGCGCATGAAAAACGTGCAAGCGATGCCTTCGAATAAAATTACCCGCAACCGCTGCCCAAAATATAGCACGAAACAAACACCATAGGCTGCTCACAAATGCTTCTAAATTTCCATTGAAACGAACACCCAAGCCCTATGTAGCATTGGCGCACAACCACAATCACAGTCAATGAGACAGTTGAACGCGCTAGGGGTCGAGGTCAGCAATTGGGACCCGATTGTGGTATATATGATGGTCGAACGATTAGACCCGACAACAGCAGAGCAATGGGAGCTAGCGCGCAAAAATGCAATACCAACGGTGAACGAGCTGTGCACATTTCTAGAGAAGCGAGCAAGAGCATTGATGCATGCGTCAGTAGGAGCGTCATACAAAGAGAAAAATAGAGCGAAGGAGCCAACACAAGCGAAGGAGCAAATGCGGATGACAGTGCGGTGCATGAAGTGCAGAGCAAAACATCCCCTATATCGGTGCGTGCGATTCCTAGAGATGAGCCTAGAGAGCAGAACGACGTTTGTCATCGACAATATGCTCTGTTTTAATTTTTTGAAGCCGGGACATGCAGCAGGAAGATGCTATGCGGGGCCATGTGCGAATTGTCCGGCAAGATGCACAATAGTGTGATGTGTCCAGTGAGAGCCAGAAGAGAAGGTGTGATGACAAGAAGGGGTGCGAATTATGGTGCTGAGCCAAGCCGCAAATGAGCGAAGATAGCAGGATGCGCAGTGCAGGGCAAAGGAGCAAGTGCGGATTGTATAAAGGAGCGAAATAAGCGATTTCATATGCGTGGGCGGAGCAAAGAGCAGAGCCGATTGTGCGGAAGTAGGAAGATAAAGAAAGTGCGAGTGCAGAGAAGATGCAAATGGACTATTTTAAAAGTGCGAAAGAAGAGCAAACGGGCCCGGTTAAAAGTGCGAGAGCATTGGAAGAGCAGGAGAAAACGGCGCGTCCAATATGGATATAATGCAAAGACTAATGGGCACGAAATGGTGGGTGCGAAGACCAACGGGAATGATCAATCTCATAAGATGCAAGACAATGTTGAGCAAGTTTCAGTGGTAGCGACAGTAGTGCTTAAATTATACACGAACGGGCAAAAGAGTGGGCCAATAAAAGCGTTGTGCGATGCCGGATCGCAAGTGAACATTTTAACGAGAAAATGTGCAAAACAGTTCAGATTAAAAATAGAGCGAAGCAGGACAGAAATACGGTCTGTGACCGGCAAGATAACAGTGCTAAAGGGCAAGACTACTTTAGGCATAATGCCATGATTCGAATCCGAAGTGCGAATGACGTGCAGTTTTTTAGTCGCAAATGACAGTTGGCTCGTCAAACCGCCACCGAGCAAAATTGTTGGCGAGATCATAGAGAAGGAGCTGGACATGCCAATGGCAGATATGAGCTTTGACACCCCAGGTGAAGTTGATATGTTACTCGGAGCAAATGTATGGGCGCAAGTGATAAGGCCGGAGATAGTGCAAAGCATACATGGTGGAGTGCTACAAAAAACAATATTCGGATACATATTAATTGGTGCAGTGCCGAGCAAAGGGCTAACGGGAGCAAAAATATGTGCAGCGGTGCAAGAACAAGAGCAAGAGCTAGAAGTGCTAATGCGAAAATTCTGGGAGCAGGAAGAGCAGCGACAAGAAAGTACAAAGACGAGCGAAGAAGAACAGGTCGAAGCAATATTTATGCAGACGTATCGGCGTGACCAATTTGGGAGATTTACAATCACAATCCCAGTAAAGCCAAAACGCAAAGAAATAGGCGAATCCCGAAGCATTACCTTGATGCGGTTTCTTGTGCTAGAAAAGAAATCAGAGCGTGAGCCAGACCTTAGAGCAAAATATAATGAGTTTGTGCGCGAATATGAGCAAATGGGGCACATGCAAAGAGCAAATAGAGAGCCAGAGCGAGGGAAAATGACGTACTACATACCACATCATCGCGTTGTGAAGAAATTTCGAGTCGTATTCTATGCATCCTGCAAAACGGATCAGGGAATCTCATTCAACGATGTGCAAATGGTAGGCGGGAAGCTACAACGCGATGTAGCGGACATATTGATGCGCTTCAGACGACACAGACTGGCAATCACAGCTGACATAAAGATGATGTTCCGACAAGTCAATGTCAATCCAGAGCAATGGGATTGTCAGAAAATATTTTGGCGAGAGCATAGAAATGAGCCATTGCGCGAATACTGGCTGAAAGTTGTCACGTATGGTATGGCATCCTCAGCCCACAGTGCAGTGCGAGCGATGATTCAAGGTGCGAAAGAAGCTGGGCGCGAGCATACTGCTGCGATAGAGACTATATTGAACGATCGGACGACTGCCTGACTGGAGCTGAAGACGAGCAATCGACAAAGTGCTAAGAGGTGCAGGATTTGTGCTAACGTAATGGGCATTGAATAAGGAGCAAGTAGCAAGAGCGATGAGCAAACAGGAGAGCGTGCATATAACGAAAAGGCGTGAGCAAAAAGAAGAGCTATGTAGCCAGCAAGAAACTAAAGTGCTAGGGCTGAGATGGGCAACAGACCAAGATGTGCTTGAATTCAAAGTCGAGCTGAGCGAGCAATTAGAGCCAATAACAAAGAAAAGAGTGCTAAGCCAGATCACCAAGCTGTATGACCCGAATGGTCTGTTGGGACCAATTATCGCACAAGCCAAGATCCTGATGCAAGAAATCTAGAAGTTAGAAACAAGCTGGGACGAGACTCTGCCAGAAGCCATAGCCAAGCAATGGAAGAGGCTACGGAATACACTGCCTGAGATTGAAAAATTGAAAATCCCGCGGTGGCTAGGAACAGGAAGACGCCTGAAGCTGCAGCTACATGGCCTCGCTGACGCGTCCACGAAGGCATACGGCGGAGTAATATACGTAAGAGCAGAAGATGAGCAAGGGCGAATATCAACAGTACTATTGATGTCAAAATCACGTATTGCGCCGGTCAAAACAATATCCATACCACGGCTAGAGCTTAGTGCAGCGCCAATTCTGAGCAAAATGATGTGCCAGGCAAAGAAGGAGCTAGAGCTTAATGAGTGCAAGTATTTTCTATGGAGCGATTCAATGGTTGCGCTACACTGGATTAGGAAGCCTCCAAACGTGCTAAAGCAGTAAGTAGCGAATAGAGTCAGAGACATCCAAGAAAATACAAAAATAAAAACATGGGCGCATGTGCGATTGGCAGACAACCTAGCCGACTTATTGAGCAGAGGAGCAACGCCAGTAGAGCTAGTTAACAGTACCTTGTGGCTGAAGGAACCCACTTGGTTGAGCAGAGTGCAGAGCGAATGGCCAGAGCCTATGCAGGATAGCGCAAATGCGGAACAAGTGATGAGCGAATGCATACAGAGCAAAGAGGTCCAGAGTTATATGTCAATGATGATAATATCAATACTCGAAAGAGCGAGCAAAATGAGCAAAACGATCAACGTGACGTCATATGTGCTAAGATTCATCTTTAATACGCAAGAAAAAGAGCGTGGCAAGAGAGGGTCTGCCATCGAGCGAAGAAAAACGAGAAACGCGAAATTTATGGGTGCGCCAGGTGCAAAAAGTTCAATATGGCGCAGAGCTAGAGTGCATCAGAGTAGAACGCAAGAGCTTCCCAAGTAATAGCGAAATTGCAGCATTGAGACCGATCCTGAACCCAGAGGGTCTTCTGTGCGTGGGGGGAATGATCGGCAGAGCCAAGGACAAATATCATGAGTGACACCCAGTAATCATACCAGCAAATTCACGACTAGCGCAGTTGATAATGAGCGAGGCGCATGAGACGACGAAGCATGGAGGAGTGCAGCTCATGATGCAGTACATAAGATACGAATACTGGATACCGGGGCTACGACGAGCATCAAGGCGCGTAGTGCATAATTGCGTAACTTGTGCAAGGTTAGATGCGCGAATGAGCGAGCAATTGATGGGCGATCTTCCGGCAGACAGAGTGCGACCAGCAAGAGCATTTTTATACGTAGGGGTTGACTTTGCAGGGCCAATATGCACGGTTGCGAGGCAAGGCAGAGCAGGGCGTCAGGTGGAGGGCAAGAGTTATGTAGCAGTTTTTGTGTGCCTAGCGACACGAGCCGTGCATCTAGACGTAGTGATGAGCTTAACAGCAGAAGCCTTTATAGCATGCTTCAGGCGATTTGTTGGCAGAAGGGGGCGATGTGCAAGATTATACAGCGACAATGGGAAGACTTTTGTAGCGGCGGATAAGCAGTTGAACAGTGCGATCAAGACTTGGCAAGGTGCAGAAGTGCTAGAGCAGTTAAACGTCCAGGGCACAGAATGGAAGTTCATCACACCTGCTGCCCCTCATCAAGGAGGTATCTCGGAGGCAGCAGCTAAGTCCATGAAGTACCATCTAAAGCGCATAATGAAGCAACAGCGACTGACATATGAGCAATTGTGCACAGTATTGGTAGACATAGAGGCGTGCTTGAACTCTCGACCAATAAATGCGATATTCGACGACGCGCAAGACTTGAATGCATTGACCCCAGGGCATTTTTTGATTGGGAAGGCGCTAGTGCAACCATTACCGAGAAATGAGCCAGAGCTGAGCAAGAAGGAGCTGAGACAGTGGCGCAAAATACAGCAGATAACGGCCTTGTTCTGGAAGCGATGGAAAGCAGAGTGTTTATTGTTAACGAATTGACTCTTTTGTCAATACGGATCAGTTTCGTGTGATTGTTCTTTAAGAGCCACAGCACTTGAACTGGGATATTAATGGTGAATCGCGTTTTCACAGACAATTACGGCACTTGTAACCGTATTATCTTGAAGTTTATTTGAAAGGAGTAAAACCTTTTAATATTCACGGCACTTGTTACCGCAATATTAATTAAGCACTGATTATTGCAGCGGAGTGAATTGTTTTAATATCTGCGGTACTTGTCACCACGATATTAATTTCGAACTTGCAGCGGAGTGAATTGTTTTAATATCCGCGGTACTTGTCACCACGATATTAATTTCGAACTTGCTTTTAACCAAGAAATAAAAACACTGTTGAATGAGGTTTAAAGACTGACCTAATTTATTCTGATTACAATTCTTTATATACAGATATGTTACTTACTCACTAGCATAAGCATAAACGAAATTCCCACGTCGTCAGCAGAATGCATCTTCACCTTGACTACCTGGCAGTCTAGGTGTCGCATAGCCAAAATGCAATGCGAGAAAAGACGTGCACGAGCACGAGTAATTGTAAACATGAACTTGGCTTAATAGTAAATATACTAGTAAATAAGAACTTGACTTAGTTCATTCTGCTGACGACGCGTCTAGTTATTTGCGTGAAAAATGGTTCAAAGCAATTTAATATTTACTTGGCCGTGTGAATTAGGAAGATAGTTAATTGATGACGATGAAAGATTAGGTTGGTGTTGATAATGAATAATATTTACTTGGCCGTGTGAATTAGGAAGATAGTTAATTGGTGATGATAAAAGATTAGGTTGGTGTTGATAATGAACACTCTCCCCGCGTTGAACGTCGTTCAATATCATGGCTGTATTTCAATTGAAAAATCTGGTTTCTTGTACGCCCGGGGTGCCGGAATAGGCTTCTGCTTGCGGCTGCTGTTTTGGCACTTCCAGAATGCGCCACTCATAATGACCAGGATCAGTATGATTGATACGTAACCGGGGATGGCGTGATACGACACGGATTGGTGACTCGTATGGGTTGGAAACTCAAAGGTATCCTTACAAAGGGTCTGTTGTAAATTATTCAGTAAATTTCGTTGTGGTTGATACTCCTCGTCGTCTCCAGAAAGTAAAATGGTTGGAATACGTGATGGGGAATCACGATATTTCTGCCTTTGAATGAGCTATTTACTTGAATGGAGACGACGTTGCGCCCCGAAATGGTAACTGAATCGTGTTTCATCACGCAATCTGGTTCCAGAGTGAGTATTCCGGCTCCGTCTAGTTGGAGGTTAAAATTTTGGTTTCCACATGCCACTTGCAATCGCATCTGTTCAGTGAACCCAAAAATCGACTTATTTTTGTCAGCAAGTTGCATCCAGGTGTGTTTCAGCGGGATGACTTCAGTTTGACAAGTTTGCGTAAACTCAGCTGTCAACAGGTTCATTTCACAAGATGAAAATTGCGCGCCAGTGTGATATACAAGACCGGCTTTGTCGCACAGAAAGGACTGATCCTCTATGGTTAAGCATGTGTTAAGCTGGGCTTCAGTCATTGTGAAGTAGGTGTCTTGGTGAGCATTAACGGTGAGCAGCTTGGTAGACAACTTTATTGAAACCAGCGTTTTATTAACTATTACGGGTATGGGTGTCAAGTTGAATAATTGGTAGTTGCGTTTGTCAGTAAGAGGTATTCTTACTGTATATATGACGTAGTTACCCATGATTCTTCCAGCAGTCTTCATCAATCGGTACAATAGCAATACATCCTCGTCGTAACCAGTTCGATATGATCCTGTAGGTAATGTGCCCTTTATATTTTTCAGCTCTTCATGAAGCTGTTGGGGTGATAACAGTAGAGGACTTAAAGTTCCGTGATGAGCATCGGTCAACACATCAATGATAGTTGATTGAATGCGGTGCAAATTGGCGCTCATTGCTACCAGCTGAAGACAGAGAGTGGTCATTGTTTGGAAAATCCTTTGCTGGGTATCTTCCGTGTCATTCGCGTCTATCCTTTGTAGTATCAAGTTGCTTTTTTGTTCAATTCTGCTAAATTTTTGTTGAGCGCTTGTTCGGTCGATCTTTATCAAGTTGATTGTCGAATCTACAACTGATGTTTGATTCCTTAGTAACTTCATTAAATGGTGTTGATCGGCTTTAACGTTGTTGATAGTGGCAGACATTTCCTCCACGTACTTCGAGTCCAGCACTCCAAACAATGAGTTCGCGAGATTCTCCACTACATTGAATGCACCTCGTTTCATTCTCTTCATCGTGAGTAAGCTATTATCGAGTTTAAGTTCACGTTGGTCTTGCTCAAATTGAAGCAGCAGGTGTTCACAATTTGATTTATGCATCGTCAGGTCGCATAAGCGCCGTAGGGCTGTTGTTGCATTCGAAAAGGACGTCATTTCATCCCAATACGGAGATAAGTCATAGTACACTATGATTTTCCATTCATCTGTGACATGAAAAATTGTCCCAATGTTCTCAAAGTTGACTCCAAATGTGTTGTTGAATCGCTGTGCTTCAAATTTGGCTGGATTGGCGTAACTAGTAGGCATTAATAGGGAAGCGATTAACGTTGTGAGTAATGCTCCACGGCTGAGTTTCTTCCTTTTGCTGGGTGTTCCTTCACTTTGAGGATTTTTATCGCTAGGACAGTGTTGTTTTCGACGAGGTTGAGGATCCTTGACAGCGGTGGTTGGAGCCTGGTTTCGCGTCTCTTCATCAATTTTCGCGCTAGAATTCGAAATTTCTGGGAAGGTTGCGGATTCTGTGGGTAATGGTGCGAGCCTATGTATGGGCCTGGTCAAGATGTTGTTTTCAGTTTTGAGGTCAACAACTCGAACAAATCCATCATTGCGCGTTTGATGCTGTTTATTTCTCGCCAGGCTGATAGCAGTCTGCTCTTCTTGCTCTCTGCATTACAGTCAATTTGAGCAGTTAGTGGTTCGCCAATCAGGAAATGCGCCGGTGTTAATGCGGTTAGGTCATTGGGGTCAGATGAAAGTGGCGTCAATGGCCTCGAATTGAGGATTGCCTCGATCTCCACTAGAACGGTTAATAACGTTTCGTGCGTTAGGGATGCTGGTTCAATCCTTTTCTTCATCAATTCCTTGGCGGATTTCACAGCGGCTTCCCAGAGTCCTCCGAAATGTGGGGCTCTTGGGGGTATGAAATGAAAGTCGATGCCCTTCTCACTGCATTGGTTGGTAATGGTGTTTTGAGCTGAGTCCGAATAAATTGACGTTGAAATTTCTTGCAGTTGGTTTCTCGCGCCAACAAAGTTTGTTGCATTATCGCAATAGATTCTCCGACAGTGGCCGCGCCTTCCAATGAACCTTTTGAGGGTGCCTAAAAAGGCTTCGGTGGACAAATTGGACACCAGCTCCAAATGCACCGCCTTGGTCGCAAAACAACAAAAAACTGCAATATAAGTCTTTTGTGGCGTTTTTCCTCTGATTTGAAAATGGTAGTATACGGGGCCACAAAAATCAACGCCAGTGTTAATGAATGGTCGTCCAGATTGTACCCTTGGTGCTGGTAAATTACTCATTATTTGGGAGAGTAACTTTGGATTGGCTCGAGTACATTTTACGCATTTGCGTACGATTGATCTCGCTAAGGTCTTGCATTTGATGGGCCAAAATTTCTGTTTCGTAATAGCTTCAAGACCTTGGGGCCCCACGTGTGAGTGCTTACGATGGATGTGCTCGACTATTAATCTTGTTATGTTGTCCAAGTATGGCAGTAACATAGGGTGTTTTGCCTCAAAAGGTAAATTGGCTGCATCCAATCTTCCTCCAACTCTTAAAATGCCGTGCTCGTCTAAGAATGGGGTGAGGTTGCTCAATGGGCTCAATTTGTGCAATTGATGATACTGCTTCAAGTCGCGGATCTCAGATTTAAAATCCTCTGATTGTATTGCCTTGACGATGATGCGGAGTGCTTGCTGCCTCTCCAACTGGGTTAATGCTAGAGTTGGACTTAAATTCTCTGAGGTTCACTTCTTGCATCGGTTTATGAACCGTAGAACATAACCAGTTATCCGTAACAATCTGCCAAACGAGTTTTTGTGTCCGATTTCGAAAACGAAGTTGGTTGAACCATAAACCGTAGGTTTTGAATTGGCTCGGTGCTATGAGTCGCGTTAAAACGTCTACGTGCCGCCACTGCTCCGGATTTGAAAGCTCATGAATTGCGCCAATGCGGTTGGCAACAAAGGTGTGAAAGTCTGATGATTGCGATTGTATCCAGGATAAAACGATTTGAGAGTCAGTCCAATAATAAGTTGGAATGTCAGTCATGTTGAGAATTTGTTTGATTCTATCTGCCAGCTCTGCAGCCAATTTTGCTGCACAAAGCTCAAACCTGGGAAGGATCATCGTCTTGATGGGTGCTACATGTGATTTAGTACAAAGTAATTGAGCAACGATGACGTTATCCTGCTTGACAGAACGTATGTATGCGGCAGCACCAAAAGCTTCAGTTGAGGCATCGGCAAATATGTGAAGCTATCTTGACTTTGGTAGGCTGTGGGAGTACATGTGTCGTGGTATAACCATATCTACAATGGTTTTTAGTTCTTCGCGAAAGATTGTCCATCGTGTCTGCATTTCCATAGGCAAAGCAACATCCCAGTCCAGGTTTAGTTTCCAAATAGCTTGAAATTGTATTTTTACGGTCGTTACAATTGGAGCTAAGAATCCTAGTGGGTCGAATGTGCTGAATATGTCCGACGCAACGGAGCGTTTTGTGTATCTATTTAAACTGTTCGAAGCCAATTCAATTTTTAAGACATCAGATGTTGGTGACCAAGTCAAACCTAGGGTTTTGATGTAATCATCACTGCTTTCATTGAAGTTGAGGCACAGCTGAATGTCTTGAGGCGGAATTTAATCTAGTAGGCGTTTGTCATTCGCGCACCGTTTTCTTAGGTTGGATATAGCTTGGGACAGTAGGGCTTTGAGTTCTGATTGGGATTTTAATAATTCCGGCAAGCTGTTGCTTCCAGTCATGATGTCATCGACGTAACACTTTTGAAGTAGTGCCTGGGATGCGTACGGAAATTCTGACTGATTTTTACGAGCTAGATCCACTAAACATTTAGTCGCTAAATACGATGCTGGTTGCGTCCCATATGTTACGGTGTTCATTTGATACTGTTTCATTGGTTCTTCAGGAGAGCGTCTCCAAAAGATTAGCTGGAAGCTTCTTTGTTCTGTGTTGATGCTGACCTGCCAATACATTTTTTCAATATCTGCTGTCAGGACGTATCGATATTGTCTGAACCGTAGTAATATCGAAACAAGTTGGGTAGACAGATCTAAGCTTATGTCAGAAGGGTTTTGTACTCAACTTACAAAATGCCGTAACCAGCAACGAATAAAATCAAGAAACATGTCAAAGACGATTTTATTGGAGAAAATGTGAAATTCGAGGATCATACTATTATTAACAAAGTTGAACGAATTTTGACTTCTGAGGTATTTGTTATAGTTATACCCATAAATATCTCCTTTGATATTTTTTTCAGATTTTTTAGATCACTGGTGTCCATTCGCGAGGGAGGAGACACATTTTTCATGTATTTCCCTCCCTGTGCTCCCACTGAAGCAAAAACTGTCAGTTTAAGAACTGTTTTGAAAAGCTCTCATAGAGAACTTTCAGTTGATACTCATATCGGCTACCTTTCATGAAATTTTTTTTCAGGGGCCACTCCTCTGTACTGTAATCATCGATTCATGACCTATTTTTTCGAGTCCTAGAATGGTTACAAAGCCCTTTTGCTAGGAGCTCTCTCCTGCCTCTTCGACTTGTTTCAATTGTATGTACTCATCTTCATGATACCTATCACTCCTGAAATTTTCATGCAAATTCTAGCAAAGCTGTAGTGTCTAAGTCGGTAAAAAGCGCATATGGCTCCATAGCAATATGTTTTCTTAGTAATACAGGGCATATTGCTCCATAGTAATGCACGAAAATTCAAATCGCTATAACTTCGGTAAATACTATTCGATCTTTATGAAACTTTCAGAAAAGATCAATCTTATAAATAGTCATCTTTTAGCTAAATTTTATTGAGTTTAAGGGTACTGTTTAGATTTTATTCAAGAAAACACAAAATCGATAAATCATACTATTACTAACAAAGTTGAGTGAATTTCGACTTCTCATGTATTTGTTGTTGTTGTACTCATAAAGGCCTACATTCATGATTTTTTTCAGATTTTTCGGATGGAAGGTGTCCAATCGCGAGGGGGGGGACGCGAAAAGTTCGTACATTTCCCCTTCCCCTGCCCCCCTCTGTACTTATAAGACAATTTTAAGACTTGTTTTGAAAAGATCTCATTGAGACCTTACCAATGACACCCTACTCGACTACCAATGGTGAAAATTTTTTTTTGAGGGGTCACCTCCCTATATGGGAAGACCCCCCTTAAACGCCTTTGAAAAATTTTCCACCCTTGAAATTTCAAGAGGTCACCACTTCTGACCTTTCTACAAAGTTTCATGGCTGTAGCCCTTATAGTTTTGGAGAAAAAGTGCTGTGACATACAGACGGACGGACGGACGGACGGACGGACGGACAGACGGACACAGGTCGTGATTGCAATAGGGTTTTGTATTTTAGTACAAAACCCTAAAAAGGTCTTCTTGAACTGTAGGACCAGCACGCAGGATATCATTGAGCGCTACATTGGATGTTGTTTTCGCCGATGCATCGAAAACTACCCGCACTTTGGTTGTGACACTGTCTGGCTTGGTGACGCAGTGATGAGGAAGGTGGTAATGTATGCTGGGAACTTCAGTGATTTCTTCAATGTGACCCGGAGCTAAATACTCATCCATGAATTTAACATATTCTCGCTGTAAGTCGGGCTGACGTGCTAGTTTGCGTTCCAAACTATAAAACCTTCGCAAGGCCATGTCCTTCGATTCGCCCAACGTGGATGGATCAGTAGTGAAGGGTAAGGAAACTTCGTATCTACCGTCTGCGTTGTGCTTCGTCCATCGGGCGAAATGAGCTTCGCATAGCTTTTCACTTGGAGATAAGTGTTGCTTGCTTTGCGGCAAATTGTCCAGGTTCCAATATCGTTCGACTTGTTGTGAAATTGCATCATCTTGAATGCCTACTCCGCAGGTAATACTATCGCTGCTTGTTCCGCCTATGCATCCACCAACGATCCAACTAAATACCGTGTTTTGAAGAGTGGGAAGGTTCTCGCCCAATTTTATCTGGCCTATTGATAGGAGTTGATAGTAAAATTCTACTCCTAGCAACAAGTCTATCTTGTCGGGCCGATAGAAGTGAGGATCAGCCAGTTTTATGTTGTCGGAAATTCTCCAATCACTCACGTTGATCTCTCTTGATGGCTGTTGAGATATTATGCGAGGAAGTACATGAGCCTCCACTCTTGTCGTGAATGCCGTGATCTGTGTTTTTAGCAGAAAATTAACGCTTGCTGTTGAGTGCTGACGCCCATTCCCAATGCCAAATATTTTAAGATTGCTCGAATCTTTGATCAATTTAAGCTTCTGGCATACTCGCTCTGACAGCAGATTTACTTGGGACCCTGAATCCAAAACAGCTCTACATGTTGTATTGGTGCCATCATTTCTTTGAATTGTAACTATCACTGTACTCAGCATCATGTATTTCGCTTGTGGTTTCAATATACCCATTGTTAAGGACGATACTTCGCCTTCCTGCCTAATCGAAATACCTTGCTTCGTGGTGGACGCTGAGGTTTCAAATTTTGGCCGTTGAGCTGCTTTCTTTCCTGCTGCATCTTGCTTCTTGTCGAGGTGTAGTAACGTATTGTGTTTTTTTGAACAATGTCTGCAAGTTCCCTTCGTGCAATTCTTTGACGCATGGTCTGCTTGTAGGCAGTTAACGCATTTCGAGTGCTTTTGAATAAGCTTGAGTCGATTTTCCGGGGTTAAGGTCAGGAAAGTTTTGCACGCAAAAAGTGGGTGTGATGCGTTGCAAGCAATACAGTTATTGTTGGTCACTGTAGTTAAAGACTTTGCGGATGCTGAGCGTTTTTCGTCCTCTGCCTTGGGTTTGGAGCCGAGCGCTTCCAGGGATTGAAATCTGTTTTCTAAGAAACTCAAGAGCCCTTTGATGGTTTGAAGTTGTCTTGGATGAGCTAATGACTGCTCATACAGCACGTGTGTAGTTTTGTTCAGCTTGCGTATAAGTATAAATAACAACAAAGGATCCCATCCTGTGGTTGAGATTCCGACATTCTCCAATCCTTTTAAACATTCACGTGTTGTATCGTGGAGTGATTTGATATTTGTAGCTGACTCAATCGTGTGAGATGATTGACCAAGTAAATTCGACAATAGCGCATTTGCAATTAATCTCGGATTCTCGTAGTGTTCCTTGAGGATCTGCCATGCTGCAGAATAATTTTCATTGGATAATGGCAAGTGCTTTATTAAATTTTCAGCTTCCTTTGATAGGTTGGCTCGAAGATATCACAATTTTTCACATGGTGAAATATCCTGTTTGCGAAGCACTTCGGAAAACGGGTCGTAGAATGGACGCCAATTTAAATAGTTTCCGTCGAACTTCGGAATTTCTATTTTAGGTAGCCTAATTTTCATGCTATTATCGGATCTCAAAGTTTGGTCGTTTATGGGTATCTGCTGTGGTCCACTTGGCTGGAAATGGCCAGTCAGTGAACCGGTGGCACTAAGAACTTGGTCCTGCCGATTAAAAAACCCCTTGACATCATAACCAAGTGATTCAGGATCATCAACTGCTTCGCAAATTTGATGGTGTAAGGCTTTGAGTTACTGCCAGTACTCGGAGACGGCTTGCTTTTGCACTTAATAGAAGGCTGTTGATTGTCCAGAAGGTGTTTCCGCCAACCTGTGTAGAACGTGGTCTAACTGCCCCCTAATCGTGTTAGCCTTTCTCAGCTGCTGGCGTATAGAATGAACCTTAGCTGAATCACTCTCTTGAGTAATGGGTGCCTTCCTTGCATCGAGGTTTGACGATGGCGTCTGGATTTGTGTGGATGCCTTCCTGGCTTCAATGGTTGATGAAAGCACCTGAATTTGTGCCTCAAACAACTCCTTGTATTTTGAATGAAGTGATGCAATGGAAGTGTAGTAATCGCTGATAAAGTAGTCGTCCTGCGGTTGAACGTCAGGATGGTTCCTGATCTCCGTATCGGTAGACTCAAACTCCTCCCATGCCTCTTCCAGCCGCTGCAATCGCTCTTGATAATAATCAAAAGTCTTACGCTGTGCCGGATCCTTCCCCACGTTTGAGATGATCCTCTGAATTTCCTTTCCAGTTACCTCCTGTTCGGCGATAAGCTTCTCCATGTTGAAGCTATTCGGGTCCTTTTAAATCTGAAGATTGTGGATACGGGAACGCGGAATGTGGAACGAAATGTGTCCTTGAACCCGAGGAGTGCGATGAGTCCTGTCACGCTCGCCAAATGTTTACGAAAAGACTCTTTTGTCAATACGGGTCAGTTTCGTTTGATTGTTCTCTTTAATAACCACAGCACTTGAACTGGGATATTAATGGTGAATCGCGTTTTCACATACAATTACGGCACTTGTAACCGTATTATCTTGAAGTTTATTTGAAAGGAGTAAAACCTTTTAATATTCACGGCACTTGTTACCGCAATATTAATTAAGCACTGATTATTGCAGCGGAGTGAATTGTTTTAATATCCGCGGTACTTGTCACCACGATATTAATTTCGAACTTGCAGCGGAGTGAATCGTTTTAATATCCGCGGTACTTGTCACCACGATATTAATTTCGAACTTGTAGCGGAGTGAATTGTTTTAATATCCGCGGTACTTGTCACCACGATATTAATTTCGAACTTGCTTTTAACCAAGAAAACAAAACACTGTTGAATGAGGTTTAAAGACTGACGTAATTTATTCTGATTACAATTCTTTATATACAGATATGTTACTTACTCACTAGCATAAGCATAAACGAAATTCCCACGTCGTCAGCAGAATGCATCTTCACCTTGACTACCTGGCAGTCTAGGTGTCGCATAGCCAAAATGCAATGCGAGAAAAGACGTGCACGAGCACGAGTAATTGTAAACATGAACTTGGCTTAAAAGTAAATATACTAGTAAATATGAACTTGACTTAGTTCGCTCTGCTGACGACGCGTCTAGTTATTTGCGTGAAAAATGTTTCAAAGCAATTTAATATTTACTTGGCCGTGTGAATTAGGAAGATAGTTAATTGATGACGATGAAAGATTAGGTTGGTGTTGATAATGAATAATATTTACTTGGCCGTGTGAATTAGGAAGATAGTTAATTGGTGACGATGAAAGATTAGGTTGGTGTTGATAATGAACACCAACCCTACAACAGCGCAAGAAGTGGAGGCAAGAGAGCAGCAACATCAAGGTCGGCCAATTAGTGCTCATCAAGGGCGACAATCTCCCGCCATCCCATTGGGCAATGGGGAGAGTTGTGCAAGTGATTCAAGGAGCAGATGGGCTAGTTAGGAGCGCAATTATATGAACCGCAACGGGAGAGCTGGCAAGAGCAGTGCAGAAATTGTGCATATTACCAGTGCCGAACGAAGGGCAAATCAGTGGTGCAAATCAAGAGCAAGGTGCAAATCAAGAGCAAGGTGCAAATCAAGAGCAAGGTGCAAATCAAGAGCAAGGCGCGATTCAAACAATGTGCAAGCAAGGTGCAAATCGAGAGCGATAGTGAGAGCGGCGATACACGATGAGCGATGCGAGCAATGCGGCTGAGTGAACCACGAGTTGTATGCGAGCGGAGTGCTTCGGCTTGTTGTGGGGGGAGTGTACCGAGCACCAACACTGTCCGGTGGACCCGACCTACTAGCCACACACGAGATAGTCAGTCGCCCCCGAGAATCTGTCCCGAGTGCCGGTCCCGAGCGAGCAGTGCAAGAGCGCGATAGATTAAGTGCAGTGCGTTGACATAGTGGGCAATGTACGCCAATTGATATGTGCAAATAAATAGTGCAAGTGCGCCAATAAGTGTTTTCATTGTCCCTAAGAAACCCCCCCCCCCATATACCGACCGGCCAGATTTTGCCGACTACGGGCAATATTATACAATATTAAAATATTGAACATTTTAAGCAAAATAAAGTATACAAACCATAATGTTTTTTTATTTTCATTTCAGAAACAAGACTTACCGATGAAGAAGCATTAGAAGAAATACATCAAATATGCATGCAGCTCAGGCGAATACAAGACCTGGCTCCTCAACGAGGACTAGCATTTATAACGGTCACAAATATTTTGGATAACATTAAGACAATATCTCATATTCAAACGATAAGTTCTATTTCTACAAAATCTCATGCGCTTCATACAATTAGCCAAAATGACTGTCAATATGGCCTTAACGACAAAAAAAAAAATTGCGATAAGGCAGTCGACACAATATCAATAGAGGAAACTATGAAAGAAATTGACCGCATGCAGCATATCATTAACAACTCTACTGAAAACTGTAGTTTACAGATTGAAAATAACGTATCATTCTCTGAACTGCAGTTAGACTGTATGTGTAAGAAGATCGAAAACTTTTCCACTAACAGTGCCGAAAGCCTTAACGAAACGATGCAGAATCTTTGCCGAAATTGTACGGATTTTGTTTCACATTCATCTGAAGCATCTTTTACAGGACCAGCACTTCGCTACGATGAAACATTGTGTGATTTGAATAGCAGTGATATCTTCCCAGCAAATCTTCAAACACAAACCAAATCTTTCGAACGTTTTTCGGCTACTTTAAAAATGAAACCATGTGGGTTGACGGCGAAACATTGCAAACATATGGAAAAAAACGAAAAATTGAACTTACTTGTAAAATCAGTAGTCAATAGTACCAATATTGAAGTTCAAAGAGGTCAGAAGTTAATTCTTGATTTAAATGACCATAGTAAATACACCAAAGAGGTTTCTGTTTAAATGCACCTTACTTTTAGATTTAATTAATGTGGTTTAATGTAGATCCAAAGCATTGACATTCAAATTTCATGTGAACAAGCCTAAAAGAAAAATTTGTTTGGCTAAATATAGGGTGATTCATTATGAAATTTGGTTTTTAATCTCAAATAAAAAGCGTAAAACTGAATTCTTTGGTAAAAATTTATTGTGAATCGAAATTCCAATGTAGGACGACGCGTTCCAGCATAGCGGCCGGTATCTCACAAATGACATGAACAATGTTGGCTTGCAAAGTTGGCTTATCCCTGAAGGCTAGAGACTTCGTGTAACCCCAAAGAAAATAATCTACAGATATGATATAACACGATCTAGGCAGCCAATTTACTGGCCCAAAACGTCAAATTAGGTTCTTACCGAAATGATTTCTCAATAAGTCCATTTTTTCTCTCGCTGTATGAGAAATAGCCCTATCTTTTTGAAACCGAAATTCATCGATACCATGGGTTTTAATTTTGGATAGCAAAAAATACATTATCATAGTGCAATACCAGTCACCGATTCGGTTACATTCTGATCAGACTCATTTTTAAAGAAATATGTACCATTTATTCCACCGGTCCATAGCACAGTTTGTGGCTGTTACGAGTGAATGAATTCAAATTTAGCCAACGAAGTTTTACGATTGTTTATGTATTTACAACAATCAAACACTTACCCCGTTGTGGTCAAATCATATACATATCAACAAATGAGCAAGCCAAAAGAATACATCCAAATTCACTTCATACGAGTCATCACACTGTAGGGTATACTTCTAGTGGAGTAAAGATGAAGAGAGCGCCAGAAGTCGAAACAAAAGCTCTTTCCTGCTCAATTTCCCCAATTTCGCCAATTTGCTACAGAAATCTAGAAACGAGACAAGGCGGGGAGGAAGAGCTTCTGTGGAATGAGAGCTCACATGTTGCATATTCTCGTTTGCTCGTTTTGCTACCAGATATAAACACTTGGTGGCGTCTTGCAGTTTTACTCGGTGTTGGAGTCTCCAAGGGAGTGTGCCGCTACCCAATCACTACAAAATCCTACAATCCGCGAGTAGTTACGTGACATCCGAGATTAAAGTTTTAGGCTACACAATGTGTGGTGCTAACCAATGGTAAGGGGTGTTTGGCTTGAGCCATAAACTTCAACCGACCTTTTGGCGTTCACACGTGTTACCACCCTGGTCCATTATCCCGTCTTCTTGATTCCCTCTACAGGTTGGTGCTCACATGGGAAGTGGGACAAGTCCCGACGACATCAAGCAACATCAAGTTAAAGTGAAAGTGATGAACACTTCGCTCAATATTGATAGTTCAAGGTTTTCAATACAATACTATGTGAAAATGTATTTTATCAATTTGATCCTGATACTGATTTTTAAAAAATTAACAATAAAATATTTACTCAAATTGACTCTTGTCTTTGTTGATCTAGTTTGGATGGATGCAGTAGCGGGTAAGTATCATGCAAGAAGATATCTCTCTCCCCGGGACCCTATATGATGTAAATAGGATACTAATCAAATCAAGCTCCCAGTTTATGCCAGTATCTATAGGGTATACTGGTTATGTAACTGAAATGACGGAGCCAGTATGATCTCGGTTTTCAAGAGAACACAGTGTGGCGGATTGTGTAGCAAATTTAAATTGACTGAAAACCTACCTTCCCAGCTGATACCCGAAACCACTCAACCCCTATATAATACCATTGCTGCTCATACTCCATCAAACTAGATCAGTCTTTTTTGAAAAAAACTGAAATAATCATATTAATCAATTCACTAACAAAAATATAATATTAAAATACAAATATAATATTAATGCTGCTCATATTGACTATAAAACTAGATCAAACTTCTTTAAAAAAAATCAAATAAATATATTGATCATTTAAATAACAATTACATAATCTCAATATCCAAATAAATATTGATACTACTCATACTTATCATCAAACGAGGTCAGCCTTCTTAAGAAAGATCAAATAATTATATTGATCATTTAAACAACGAAAATACAGTATCAATATTCAAATAATATACTAATGCTATACATACAGTCCATCAAATAAGAGCAGTCTTGAAATCAAACACCAAGTAACCAAAATGAACACCTAACTAAACAAAATTAAACACATTATTGTATCTGAAGATAAGATACTTCCGAACCAGCTTAAACACAACGCACAATTTATAAAAGATAGAGGATTTCAGTTGATTAGCATGCAAAACATAAAACATTACAAGCAAACATTAAACACAAATAACCACAATGAAAATACAAATAGCGAGCCAGCAATCGTGTATCCATTGTTATGGAAATAAAATACATGGACAATAATAATAACAATAGCACGTACCGATTTGAATGAGCGTTTGAACGATTTGCTGAAACTATTTAACCCTGCTTATTTATGTTTTACCGATTAATTAAGATATCATATCCTCGGTGCAGAAAATGAGACCAGAACCTCAAAGATAATAGGTGAAATTCAATGCAATTAAAAGAGCAAACAGAATATGCATCTAAATAAATGATTAAATGTGTAGCCATCTGGACAAAAATTTTAAATGCATTTACATTAAAAAACAAACGAAATAAATAAACTGAGATAAAAGACTATAAAAATAATTTGCCTGAGAGCGGCAATTTCCCGGCGCAAATAAACATCAATCTAAGTTAATTTCAAGTTAAATTGAAACAATCTTAGTATGTAAACTATGAATCGATAGAATTTTAGTTGTTAGAAAAATGCAACAATGTAAAGAAATTTACCCAAAAACCAATTATATCTTTCAAATTCCACTGCAATTCACTCTCAAATCACCAAATTTACATCCGGCACTAAATGTGATATTTCATAGTGTTAATAGTAAGGGAATGGAAAAAAGTGTCAGTCAAGTCGGTAAAGCCTGGCAAGATTCCAAGCCAAAACCATCAGCAGGCACGCTTTTTCCATGTCTAAGTTGCACGATCACTGGAATGAAAAGCAGTAGATCAAACAGCAGCCTCTAAGCCGTTGAGGCAAGCTGTTGGCGGACACGCTATTTTTTAGTTATAAGTCCCGAAAGAAACAAATAATGGCCTCTGTGCTGCCCGACTTCAAATGTCAGCAGATACGCTACATTTAATATTATCATATGCAAAAAAGACATTGATTTACCATCCAGTCGTAGCCACTGAGTTTTGGATCCAAAATGGTTTGCATACACGATACAAAGCAAGTACATGTTAAACAAGCTACAATACTACGTTTTCCCGGTCAATGAACAAATGCTTACTCCTAGCCACTAAAAACAAAGTCACCAATAAAACCCCTATGGATAGCACAAAACAATTTAAAACCCATCCATCTCCCACCTTTCACTTTACATAGAGATTCAATTTAAGTTACTTCAAACAATCGTTTCCTCTGGATTGACATCAATAATTTTATAAATGGCTAATGCAGTGACCTCGTACGACATAGTACTGTTTTCCGCAAGGTTTTGGACACCGTTATGCTAAACTAAACAGACACTTGCTAGGGAAAAATTAGACGGAACACATATAGGGTTTTGAATAAAAGCCAAAACTATGTGTTCCTCCGCCCAGCATATATTGATAGTGCCGCTTTGACCATCTTTTATAATGCCCTTTCTCGCAAGAAATTTTTAATGCAGTATTTACGTTGAACAGATCACTGAAATTAATGAAAGTTTATATCAGAACTTTCAAGCTAAGGTCATCATCATTTATTACAACTCATACAACGTTTCTATACTTAATAAAAAACTTCATAATAAATGGTAGATACCGATTTATTTTTTTTTTTTTTTATTTATTCACAAAACAAGGCACAATTTAAAATCAAATACATAACAAATTTAATTAAAAACAAAAAATACAAAGCACAAATATATAGTAAATTGAATTAAATACAAAAAACAAAGCACACAAAAATATTGTCTAGGTTTTCGAGGAATTGAGGATTTGTAATATTTTGGACTTAAAACAGAGCTTGGAAGTGGTTGGGGAGTAATGCCCGCTAAACTTATTGAAGATTTTAGAGCCTCTGTTAACCGACTCATTGGCTGCATAATTGGTGTGGTGCATACTTCTGGTTAACATGGGAATGTGCCTTGGAACTCGAACGGGATTGTAAAATTGAATCTTGTCTGACAAAAGCGGAACTTGAATATTACACCTTAAGATGTCGAAAGGTAGACATGCAGACAAAACGACTCTTCTGGAAGCGAGTGATGTCAGATTTAATGTTCGAAGTCGATCCTCATAAGATGGTAGATTATGAAAAGATGTCGGGTCGTATAGAGATCTGAAGAGACTCAAGTCTGCGGCTATAGATTTCGTATATAGGGTCCCAGATTATGCAGCCATATTCGAGAATAGGACGGACTAGTGAGGTGAATAATGATTTTGTCGCCCAAATATTCATAAATTCTTTCACTCTCCGTTTCATAAAACCTAGTTGCTTGTTAGTTTTATACAGTACTTCATCAAAATGAAGGTTGAATCTGAGTTTGGACTCTAAGACTACGCTAAGCTCTACAACTCTTTCAACTCTTCTCAGTTGTGTGTTATTAATTTCATAATTGTGTATGATGACATTCTTTTTCATTGAAAAGCTTATTACGAGATATTTTTTTCCAAATTAAGTTCAAGGTGAACCACATCGCTCCATTGTTGGAGCGTATTTAATTTAGACTGGAGAAAAGATACATCAGTTAGAGAGTGTATTCTGTGATACAGTTGGAGGTAGTCGGCATCAAAAAGGTGCGGAATATCAAACAGCGCGTTTGAAAAATCTGAGATGAAAATATTGAATAGAAGTGGACTAAGATGACTGCTCTGAGGAACCCCAGAGGCGACATTGATCTTGCATGACAACTGACCTTGAAACCGATTTATCAATAATCTACAACTATTTAAACATACTGCAGAAGACATTCATTTTTTCCTTTTCACCACAACAAATGGATAAGCAACTTTTTAATGGACAATTTAAGCCTCCTACACAATCCCACAGCAAAGATGGACCGTAAGCCCTGCCACCTATGAAATATATATTTTTTTTGTGATGGGGAGGTGAATGGCCGTTTTCGCACTGAGTGCGGGACTCTCATGCTCGCAAGAAGGCTGTGAACCTGAGAACCTAGTCTGTGACTGTTTGACACACTACTTCAGGCCAGGTCTCGTTTTGTTACGCCGTGAGGCCTTCAAGCTTGGGGATCGCTCTTCTAGCGGAAGGGGAGAGCGGAAGAGGAGGTGCTAGACAAGTGATCCCCCAGCCCCAACACCCCTGGTTGATGTGAGTCCCTTTTATCTTCTAGGACTGCCCGAACATAATATGCCACCTGATTCCATTTGTCAATCAACTCGAGCTTCATCGCGACTATATTACCCGGGATGAGCTCTCCCGTCTCCCTGTTGAGGTCCCTTTGCAGTTTGTCCCATTTCATGCACGCAAAACATGTGTGGCAGGCATTGTCTTTCCCTCCTGGGCAAAATCGAGAATTGGGGGCCATGACTTACCGATCTTGTGCAGGTAAGACTGAAAACACTCATGCTCGCTCAAAAGCTGGGTCAGAAAGAAGTTCGTCTCACCATTCGATTTAACTTTGGTGCCACATCCGGGATGAGGCGCGCAGTCCTCCTTCCTTTCGTGCAATTCACGCAAGACTGCTGCCAATCGTTAAATGAGCGCTGTCTCTCTTCATGGAAAACTTTTCCCTCGCATCCTCGTTTTGACGCACATAAAGAGCCTAGCGCTCTCTAGCAAGGAGGCTGACAGTTATCACACCTGCAATGACTCTCGCCGCCGAATCAGAGACGTTCGGATCATCCGAAGATGCAATCCTTAGCACTCTTCTTCTCTATACCTGTGCCATGCGTTTTCGGTAAACCTCCTTACTGAGAGTGTCACCCCATATCTCTGCTTGATGGACTGGCTCCCCCTACGTTGGCCATAAGTCGACTCAGAGCCAATATTCCTGAAGCAGCCTTCTCAGCCGTTGCCCTGATTTGCTCAGAGAAACTCATCTTCGAGTCAATCAGTACTGCCAGGTACTTCACCGCTGGTTTCGATTCGATTTGTTTGTCTCCAATGCTGATCATCCTTACTCAGGGAATTCTCTTTTTTATCAAGGTGACCACTTCGGTTTTCTCCAGTGCTAAACTGAACCCACGAGCATTCATCCAGTCTCTCAATCGGCGCATTAGCAGGCCTAGCCAAAGTTGCGCTTATCCAACGGTACGTCCAGCGACCAGAGTCACAGCATATCCACCCATCTAGCGGAGTTGAAGGCATTCCTGACGTTGAGTGTCATCAACAGGACCATTCGTTGCTTGATGCAACTATGTGCCTTAACCTTTTGGATAGCGCACAGTAGAATGCTTTGCTCTAAAGTCGTACTGCCGAGGAGATAGGTCCACAGCAGCGCGAATTGCGTTAGTGAGTCTTCCCTTGATGAGTTTCTCTAGTACTTTCCCAGCTGTATCTAGCATGCATAACGGGTGGTATGGAGGCAGCGATTCAGGGTTTCCCTTCCCCTTACTGATCAGCATGAGCCTCGCCACCTTCCATCGTACTGGGAAAACCCCGTCCCGTAGGCAAGCGTTGAATGTGCTGAGCAGCAAGTCAGGACAATGCTGATAGACAAGCCGCAACACCTCAGCCGGAACATTATCTGGACCTGGAGCTTTCCTCGCTCTCAGTGAAAGGACTGCCTTATTCAGTTCCGGCTTCGTGACGGGTAGACACTCAACTGCTGTTTCACCATGGACAGCGTCAACATGAACGGCATGGGCGGGAAAGAGTGCCCGCACTAGCTTGTCCATCTTTTTCGCATCATGTATGCAAGGCTTCCATAGGGCACCAAGCTTCCGCATACTTATATATTAAACCGACTTAATTAGAAACAAATGCTGTTCAAAGCAATTACCACCCAACCATGAATTAGTTCATACATTTCATATACTTCCTAGTTACTCGTGCATGTGAAACCTACAATATTCATTCAGCTTGCTCACTCATCATTACAGAAGCAATGCTCATCTTATCTTCAAAGCTCGCTAGCAGCGAGCAAAAACAATCACGTAAACCTTCAATCTATGACTCTCATTCCCAATAATAACATATACCGTACATATTAACGGGAAATTTTATATCCCACACTCATTATCTGACACCATATAAAGCCAAGATAGCTTATACTGAAATCGTGAAAATACAACAACAACGACTCCCAAGCTACATCAACGGAAAGCTTTTCTTTCCGCAAAACGTCTTCCGAAGCGAATGGATTTCCGAACGTAACTATCGTGTCAAGCATTCATTCCCATTAAAATATCAACTCGTTCCCAATAAGTAACCACAAACGCTTTAACAATATTTACTAATGAAACTTCCCTACTAACCTATAAGCACAAAAATTAATGAGAATGGTAGCAAAAGCTTACATAAAGAGCTTTTTGTTAAAGCATTAAAGAAATTAACTTAATAGAGTAATAATAAACCACGAATGCTAAACACAAAAGATTTTTTTTGTGGAACAAATAAAAGAACAATTAAACTTTTTTGGACGCCGTTCCTCGCCTGTTGGGGAGCACTCAGGAAACACCTATTTTGAACGCCCACCGTTCACAAGAAATCCTCACTAGCGCTAACTTTTTATAATTTACTAGAACTTGTGCCAATCAAATAGTAACACCCTAATAATAACCACTAACATAACGAAACATCCAATTAATTAATAATTACAGCATTTTAAAAGGAAACGAAGAAATGAAATGCCAGAACATATAGAATACAAATCGGGGTAACGCCACTTCTCTGGCATCGCCACTACGCATTGGGGGCGCATACTCTGTGTGCAAATAATCGTTTTAATCCTCAGTACTTTATTTGCCCCGTAAATCGACGCGAAAACATGCAAAAGAAAGTTGATTTCAAGCTTAAAATCATGCATGGCAACGAAGTGTTGTCTCAAAGGAATATGAGAAACAGCCGATTATCAGATTAAACAAGTTGAGCAAGCAGGACAGTGCTCCTACCAGAAGGTCTTTGTAAACATCCTAGGGTTAGAAACAAGTTTTCTAATAGCGTGAATCGATCACTTGAATTATTCATCCAATACTTGGATATGAAATCGTTCAAATTTATGCAAGAAATGTACAGTTTAATTCATAAGAACAGTGCAGCCGCCATTTTGATCAAACTTGAATTTTAATGAAAATTGAAAGAAAATAAAAGTGCCTAGATCAATTTAAAATATGTATCAACCATAAGCACGTGCTATTGTTGTTCTAATCCCATACAATTGAAATGGCTGTAACTCACTTGATTATGATTCGATCTAGATCAAATTTCGCGAACGTAAATATCTTATATTAGTCTATATAATAACAATAAGGTTTAAAGGTACCATTTTGTTTTTATGGGCGAAAATGTAAAATCTACAAATCATACTATTTTTAACAAAGTTGAATGAATTTCGGTTTCTGAGGTATTTGTTGCCCTTGTTCTCATAAAGGCCCACATTCGTGATAATTTTCAGATTCTTCAGCTCAACGACGTCCAATTGCGAGGGGGGTGGGTCTCTAATTTTTGGTACATTTTGTCTTCCCCTCGACCCCTAAATCCATAAAATGATTTTTTATTTCAGATTCTAAAAGTTATAATCAAGACCTTTTGACTCAACCACTGAGTAAAAAAAAATTTTTAAGGGCTAATTTGTTATTTGGGGAACACCCCTTAAAAAAATTTAAATTTTTGGTAAGACATTAACCTTTGAGGGACTAAAACTTCTGACCTTTCCACAAATTTTGAGTATTCTAGCTTCTATAGTTTCTGAGGAAACTAGCTGTGACGCACGAACAGATGGACCATAACCGTGGCTCAATGCCCTGGTACACCTAGGATCCACCATCAACTCGTCGATTAGGGAGGTCCACGCACCGAGACTACACAGTGCCAAGACTACCCATCTGAAGTGGCACACATCATAGCTAGCTGGAAGTTTTATCAAGGGTAGATTGACAACACCCGTCACGTTTAGACGTCAAACTAAGGATATCATATTGTTCATCATCGCATCACTGACTCAGAACGTGTAGCTCGGCGTCGATTTCGTCCTACAATTTGGTTTAGCCACAGACTTATTTTTGCATTCACACTTTCACACCAGACAACTCCATGAACCTCTATGCCGGCAGTCACGAATTAACTCCTAACCAGCGATAATGCCTGGAGGCATACATAACTGCTTCTCCATTTTACGCTACTCAAGGCCATGGCCGCATTACTCTGGTCTCACATGTTATTGATGTTGCCGGTAGCAAGCCAATAAAGCAGAGGTACTACGCCATATTGCCAGCCATAGAAAAGCTAATCTACGTCGAGTAGAACAGAATGCTAGAATTAGGGGTTATAAAGGAATCGCAAAGCTCCTGGTCCTCCCCAGTAACCTTGCTGGTAAAATCAGGTAAAGTTCATCTTTGTCTAGAGTTAATGCAGTGACCGTCAAAGATCCGTACCTTCTTCCACTCATTGATGGAATATTGGGAAGACTGTCGAAAGCAAACTACATTACGAGTATTGACTTGAAGGATGCGTTCTCGCGAATTCCACTCGATGAAGGGTCGAGGAAAACCTGGACAACCACTATAACAGTGCGTTACAATACTAACTTATTTGGCCTGTATAAGGCCCCACAAATGATGACACGTCTGATGGACTAAGTGATTCCACCTCATCTGAAATGCCAAGTGTAAGTTTATCTGGATGATTTTCTACTCATCACAGAAACGTTTGACCAGCATCTTCTACTACTGTAGGAAGTAGCCCTCCATATTGGCAGAATGGGACTCACCATCAATGTCCAGAAAAGCACGTTCGTCATGACCGCAGTCCAGTATCTAGGAGATGTCATCGGACATGGTACCATAAAAACGGATTTGGACAAAACTCGGGCCATTGATGAGTTTCCCTTACCGAAGACAGCCAAGTAGCTACGACGTATCCTAGGAGTGAGCGGTTGAAACCATAGATTCGTTCGGAACTACTCAACGGTTACAATGCCTCCGTCGGACATGCTCTGGGAAGGTAAGTTCATCTGATCTGAAGTCAGCCGTAAAGCACTCAAAGAGCTCAAGCAAGCGTTGATATTGGCCCCAGTTTGCACAGCCCTGTCTTCCAGAAACCCTTCTACATTCATTGCGACGCAAGTCAACTTGGAGTTGGAGCCATGCTAGTGCAATTGATCGAAGAGGTAGCAGATGTTCTCACTGCTTTCATGTCTAGTAAATTAAACACGACCCAGAGGAACTACACCGTATCCGAACAATAATGCCTGGCAGCGGTGATGGCTGTCAAGAAATTCCAAGCATACAAAGAAGGCCACCCATCTGAAATCATCACCGACCACGCTTCGTTGCAATGGCTGATGACCCAAGTGGACATACTCGATGGGCTCTTAAATTGCAAGGGTTAAAATTTTCCATCAACATCGAAAAGGAACCCAAAACATCGTGCCCGATACTCTCTCATGAATGATTCCACCCGAAGGAGCGAAATTGGTATTAATTGACGATAATCCCATCGAGATAGATTTTGACAGCCCGAATTTCAATTCAAACAACTACAACAAGTTGAGGCAAACCACCGTACCCCAACAAACTTTGTCCCATGGTTTGAAAATGGTCGGCGGCTATATTTACCGACGTACTGGATACGCAGCCGGTGACTCGTTGCAGGAAGAAGAGTCTTGGAAGCTTTAGGTGCCGAAGCAGATGACTCACAATCTGATCCTTCGTGCACACGACCATCCTCTAAGAGCCACGGTGGCTACAGTCTGATGCTTCGGCACCATAAAAAGTACTTCTTTTGGCCTAAAATTTCATCTCAGGTCTAGGACTATGTAGGCGCCTGTGGGACCGGTAAAGGTACTAAAATTCTCAACTAACCTTCTCGACCTCCCATGAATCAACTCAAAGTTTTGGAGCGCGTATTTCACCATCTAGAAATAGATCTACTCGGTCCATACCCTCTTTCTTCTATGGCATACGTTGGAGCTATCGTTGTTCCAGATTATCCCGGTGGTGGAACCAATTCGCAAATTCATCACTCCACTTATCGTGAAATCCATCGAGAAGCGAGTATTCCATGTGTTTGGTGTTCCAGAAAGCTTTTACTCGGACAAAGGAGTACAGTTCCGATCTCAGCAATTTAAGAGTCTACCTGAAAAGTACGGTGTCAAACACCAACTGACGTCAATATAATCGCAACCTGTTAGCTACAATCCATTCCTATGTTCATCCAACTCAGAAAGATTGGGACCGCTGATTGTCCGCCATGACCTGCGCACTGCGGTCGTCTTATCATGCCATCACGGCTGTCTCGCCTTACTTTGCCACCTTAATATCGCATGATTTGCCATGGCAAGTAAAACAAGCTTTGCAGCAATTAAAATGATCCCATCGTTACACTGGAGCCCCACGAAAGATAATGCAGTCTCTGCCAACAACTCAGACGAAAGATAAGGAAAGCAGAATATTGTGACTGGGTGATGAAAGTGACTAGTTGTTATGATGAGACAATAATAATACACACGTTAATTGATACATATTGGTATTGAACACAATAGACATGTTACATCGGGAAAGGCCGATACGAGACTGACTGTCAAAGGAACGGCACATAGAAAATAACACAATAGTCTCCCCCACTTAATTAAAACATATAGAAATATAATTTTAATTCTATTATTCGGTGACATAGTCTTTCAAGAAGTTTGGAGGACATCGTTGACGAGCAGATCTGCGTGGTGGTAGCGTCGGGTTGTTTGTGTTCCCGTCTGCTGGTGTCTGTTGGTCAGGAGTGCCAATAAGTGTTTCTGGCTGATTGACACCTGGCGCAGTCAATGGCGTAGGCTGTGTGTCCATTGGTGGTAACTCATCAGCTGGCATGTGTCGATATAGAACACCTGGGCTTGGGGCTGGTCTTTGCTGAGATGAAAAGGTGACTTGTTTCTTCGGGACCATTGTTGAAATTGGTTGGTCGATGTGTCTTTTTATAGTTTGGCCTGAGTCTAAGTCAATGATATAATGGTACTGACCCAGTTTTTGTTCGACAGTCCCAAATTGCCAGCTATCTTGATTGTTCAGGTGCATTCTTGCCTGAACTCTCTCTCCCATTTGGAATGAGCGAATGTGACAGCTGCTTCGGCTCGTTGGCATTACTGCTTTTCTATTAGGCAGGAGAGCATCAAGGCGTATTCTAATTTTCCTTTTCAGGTAAAGTTCTGCTGGTGACCGTCCGGAGGCTAATGGTGTGTTACGGATGACCAGCTTTCACCCGGAGTCTACACCACGACCACTAAGGAGATCAGGAGGCATGCCATTAACATACCCCAACCCCGCTTGAGCGTCGAGGTAAGAGTTGATCCATTGTATTTTTGTTTAACTTTAACACAAATACTTTGTTTAGCTTTAATACAAAAGAAAAATGGTATTGTTGTATATCAAAGAAATGTTAACTTATCAGTCGAGCTGGAGTAGGGCGTTTAGCTTAGCTATGAAACAAACGGCAGCAATGGATGACGAACGACATCAGAAGGGGGCCGGTCGACCATCACTCTTCCCAACAAGGGTAGCCTATGGAAACGCATCTAACACAAGCACTCCACAAAGGCTATCACCGACTCGGAAGGTGCTTAAGGAGCCCACTCCTGGTCACCACATCAGGTAAAGGAATGGATCAGTAACAACAACATGATGAATCGCGCAAACAGTAACATCAAATGCAAATAACAATCAAAACCGTGGCTGGATGAATCGCGCAAACAGTAACAACAACATGCGTGGTAATCGCGGTCGTGGACGAATGCATATCAATTCCAATTCCAGGGAAATTTCCGACAGGGCGGAAATAATAACAAGGGGCGTGCAAAGAATCCCCTGAAATTCGATCAGGACTATGATTTCGAGCAAGCAAATAATCAATTTGAAGAGCTGCGTTCTCAGTTGGATAAACTTAAGGTGGGAGACGAACCCAAACCCGAGCAGATTAATGGTGAAACTGACAAAAAGGATGATTCTGGTAATGAGACTGGTGCTGGCGATCTCGAGCCAGAAGAAGATCCTATCGGAATAGGTTATGACAAGGCTAAATCTTTCTTTGATAATATATCGTGTGAAGCAGCAGCGGACCGAAAAAAAGGCAAGAATCGTACGGACTGGCGCCAGGAGCGCAAATTAAATAGTGAAACTTTTGGTATTTCATCGACAAGGCGTGGCAACTATCGCTTCCGCGGCGGATATTACAATCGTAACATGAATATGCACGGTGGAGGAGGCGGTTACAGGGGTTATCGAGGTGGCAATAATTATCGGGGCCGAAATAACAACCGAGGAGGTCAACAAAGTACTGGTCTTCCGAAAAGTAAGCACCCAAATTAGCCCCAACCACAGCCGAATCAACAACAATCGCAGTCAGGACAACAACAAGCAATTGTACAACCACCACAACAGCAGCAGCAACCGGTCGCAGCGGCGGCAGGCAATTAGTCCACAAAAAAATGAAATCAAGGTAGTTTTAAAACGCTGACGTCATTTTCCCTACTACAAATGAAGCTAGAAATAAGAAAATATGGAAATGCTACTGGATTTTGAAACAAGAAAAAAAAAAGTGCCAGAAATCAAGAAATGTATAAAAATTTTACAGGCGCATGCTAATGGAAAATTATGAGTCTCTAAGAAACAAAAACGAAATGAATATTGTGGAGCGGAAAAGGTCAGTTTTTAATGGAAATTAAAATAAATTGGCAATGAAATCATATAAATGAGACAGAATCTGATTTGAACGAAAATTGATGATTAACGAAGTGCCGAGTATGCGTTTGGGAGAAAAGGTAGAAAACAGACAAGATTTTTTAAGTAATAGAAAAAGCAAATCAAATACAGAAGGATTACAACTGAATGGAAATGATTTTTGACGCGGCGAAATGAAGCGGACAAACATTTCTTTCGGGGACACTATTTCACAATTCAGTTCACATTTTCTTTAAAGACAAATCTGAACGCTGACTTGCAAACCATTCACTTACACTGTTGTCATACTAAGCGATTGAATGCGGGGCGTGCAATTCTAGCGACAATTAAACGTTTTCAGGATGGAAACACAACTCAAAGGGCGTAAGCTAATTGATCTGGACTAATAGGATTCGCTTTGTATTTACTTTCCGCTGCTAACACGAAATGTCATTCTGCGATGTTCTAGTGACCCACATATTGGGACTGCTCAGCTGATCCGAAATAATGGGTAATGCAGACCAACTCGCATACAACGACCATGGGTGCGGAGCTGAGGTAGTGAAGATGGTTGGTAGCCGCGCTAGGAACCGCGCCAAAAGCAGAATGGAAGTTCGTCGTGCGAATGGGAGGCCAACCACCTCCAATGTAGCGGGCGTCCGTTAAGGCGAGCCAATTTAAAGGGCTGAGCGTTGACGCAGGTCCTCTTTTTTCGGGATTGGAACGAGCGAGGAAAGATCGAAGGATAAAAATTTGGAAGCGCGAAAAAGGTGAATAAGTCTGGGATCTACATCATCATCGTTATCACGGCGCTCATCATACCGCGGAACAACACCTGTCCCACGGAAGAACAATTTCGGTTGGCGAGAAGCTCATCAGAACGAGAATCCGGCTCCCGAGGTTGGCGCAAGTAACCACGGACGATCGTTCGCTGGGGCCCCGGGTTAGGGATAGCTTAGCGAAAATTAGGAAAAGGTACCTTTTAATTATATTTGTTCTTACATTTATTTAATAGATTTCATTTGTGTGAATATATTGTTTTAATTATCACCGGAAATATTCTTGTTATTGCTAACGAAAAAATAACCTGGATTGTGCGCGACGTTCAAGCGGTGAGATTTTCTTTTCCCCCGTTCAGACTACCATTTTTCTTTCAGGAGGTCGTGGTGTGGGTAAAAAGGGTAAGTTGGGGGAGGTTTAGGATCAAGTGTAGATAGAGGAGGTGAAACGTTTTTTTTTTCCTTTTGTTCCAGTGTTTAGCTCTCATGCGTGCGCTGTCGGATCGTTTACTCGCTGACGATCTTATTTTTAAATCCTTCCAGCCTAGGTACAGCGACTTGGCGCCTGCGCCGTCTCCGATGGAGCAAACCGGGCCCGCAAGGCTGGACAGCGCGACAACCCTTGAAGTGTAAGGGTAACAAATTGGCACCCAACGTGGTTTATCGAGTCAAGTCAAGTTTAGTCGTTAAAGATGTGGAAGTTTGTGTGATTCAGTGAGTGATAGTGTTTTCGAGTGTGAATTTGCGGGGGTGCGTTGTAATAAAAGTGCGAGTGTTGGTGAGAGTGTGAATTTGCGGGGGTGTGAAGGAAAGTGCGAAGAAGGAATTGTGCAGGCTAAATTTGAATTTGCGGGTTGTTTGGGAGTGAGTGTTTTTTTTGTGTCTGACTGGTGCATGAGTGATTGTAATTGAGGTTGAGTGGTGGTGATAGACATACACCATATAGTGAGTGAGGAGGGTGTTGAGTATTGGGGGAGTAGAGGGAATGAATGGTTGCTGATTGAATGTGTCATTAGTGGTAAATTGTGTGTAATTGAACTCCTTTAGTGGAAAATAAACAATTTGAACTTGAGAATAATCTCTTTTCCTCGCTAGTGTTAATAATAGTGGTACTTATACGTGAAGAAAGTAGTGTAATATATATGTACATCTTCAATGTACTTTCCATGTTCATGGTCACATGTACATCGTCAAGGTAATTAGTCCATGTACATCTTCAATGTACATGGACTAAGTTCATGTGCAATTTATGCGCATTCTTCATGTTCTTCATGTTTCGGTTAATAATTCAAATCTTAAATCTATTCAACTATATGTATAATATCTCAAACCGAATTGGAGATACTCACCTGTTTTTCACACGTCGTGAATTCCTCAGACAAGGTCAGCTTACGATTACCTAAATCTCGTCTGGAAAATTTTCAGAAAGAATGTCATATTTCACCGCGTATCACATTCAAGACTGTCTGAGGAATTCGCGACGTGTACTTGGGTGCAGTCAGCACTTTTTAAACTAAAATTATTATGAACGTGGGAAAGTCTAGAAATTCCCAGGTAAAATTAGCATGAACGTGGGAAAGGGTGCAAATTAGATTTTAAGATATAAATTAAGATGTTTTGTTAATAAAGCTATCATTCTGATTCTAAACGCCATAAACGTCTTTTGAATTGAGTTTGGTTGAGTCGTCTCGGTATTGCACTGACCGACTTTAGGGAATAATTGATAACAGTTGTCTCAGTATTGAACTGATCAACTGACTTATTAAGTACTTCGTCTGGTTTTGGAAGCCCTTGGTATTTGGACCGAAGTCTTAAATTTTAACCATCGAAGCGGCAGAAGAAAAGCCTTTTGTCGCTATAGAAACATTTTGGTGACCCCGACGTGATCACACAGCGAAAACTTTACTAATTACGAGAACTTTGCTAAGTGGAGCAATCTTCGAAATTAAAGGTTGACACATATTCGTTAGCAATGGAAGATCTAGCCAGGGAACAGGATATAACTGGCTTCGAAATTGAACGATTGATTTCGAATTATCGGAAGGATGGTCCCACCAGGAAAACGGTAGTGTACCTGAGCAAGAGATTGTCGGAGTTAAATGAGCTATGGAAAACATTTAGCTCGCGAAACGAGCAGCTTCAAGCGTATGCGGAGACCTCGGCTGATCATCCTTACTTCGAAAAAGATTATTTTTCGGCTATACATCGTGAGTACGTAACAGCAAGAGATGCCATAACCAGTCTATTGAAATCGAAGCCTATGGAAGATCCATCAACCCCAAATCCAAAGGCTGCTACCGCAGGCGCTAGCTTCGAAGCAGCAACCACAAAAAGGGTAGAAGACGACACACAGGGACTTGTAAACCAATTCGAGTCCACAGTGGCTTTGATCAACTATTTAATTGAGGGAATTCATGGCTCTTCAATTTCTCAACCGAGAGTCTATTACGACCTCAAGTCAAATACTTTGACACGCTACTGGAAAGAGCTGCGCGACTTACACAGAGCCATAAGCAGATTTCCAGGAGGAAATACCAGCGACAAGCAAGATCAATACAATAGAATAGAAGAGCGCATACAAGATGCCTTAATAAACCTAGCCACGGGCAAGGAAAAAACAGATCCAGCCCCACGCACACCAGTTCACAGTCAGCAGTCAATCAAGTTGCCAGAGATGTCAATTCCGAAGTTCGATGGAGATTACGCGCAGTGGACATCTTTCCATGACCTGTTTCACCAGATAATTGATTCCCAGCCACTTGGAAATTCTCAAAAGATGTGGTATCTCAAGGCCAAGTTATTGGGCGAAGCAGAGCGGCTGATCGAGCACATGCCAATCTTTGATGAGAATTATATTGATGCTTGGACAGTTCTTCGTAACCGTTATGACAATCGCAGGCTTATGGTTACAGCACTTCTCGACAAACTCCTGTCACAACCTGCTATCAGCTCCGAATCCGCACGTTCGATCAAGTTGTGCCATGACATAACCAAAGAATGTGTCTTGGGTCTCAAGAATATCAAGATTGACACAACGAACTGGGACCCGCTTTTACTCCATGTGATGATAAAGAAGCTTGACAAAACATCGCATTATTTGTACGAGCAATCCTTAAAATCCCCACGAGAGCTACAGTCGCTGGATTCGTTCTTGGTATTTTTGGAACAGAGGTTTCACTCCTTGGAAGCGTTGGGTAGTGCAAATCAGAAGGCCCCACAAAGGAAGGTTTCTGCAGTAGTATCCACAAATCAACAAACCGCAGTGCCGTGTAAACATTGCGAAGGTGCCCACAAGATATTCGCTTGTGAGAGTTTCAAGAAACTCAATATCCTCAACCGAATAAAAAGGGTAAAACAATTGCAACTCTGCTTAAATTGTTTACGGCCAGGGCATAAGAGTACTGACTGTTGTTCCAGAGCCTGCTTGAAATGTGACAAGAAGCATAATACCTTGTTACACAAAAAGGAATGTCCAGTGGTTCCAGCAAATATACCACCATCTCAAAAGGTGGGAGCGGAGACAAAAGAAAAGACCACATTATCTGTGGAAGCAATGTACTGCTAAGTACTGTTGTTGTCCATACCTCCGACAACCAAGGAAGGCTGGTCGACTTACGTGCAATATTGGACAGTGGTTCCCAAGTTAATTTGATAACCGAAGTGGCTTTAAAGAAGCTCAACCGCAAGGCACAATTAACAAGCATCTCCATAAGCAGTATTGGAGGACTTGCTCAAAAATCTACCAAGCATATTATGTTGCCAATACAATCTAAAAACACAAACTTCAAAGTACAAATGAACACATATGTTGTCAATCAAATAACCGCTCAACAGCCCTCAGAATCTTTCAGCGTAGATTATTGGAAAATACCACGAAACATTTCGCTAGCCGATCCAGAATTCAATCAATCTGGACCAGTGGACATGCTGATTGGTGTGGAACATTACTACCAGCTATTATCGATTGGTCAAATTGAACTGGGAGAAGATTTACCCGTATTGCAAAACACAGTATTCGGGTGGATTCTTGGTGGAGCATTCTACGATTCGCGCAGCCGAGTGAACAACAAGAAGGTTACTTGCGGAATGTTTCGCACAGAAGGTCCGAGATTGGACGAGGAATTAGGAAGATTCTGGAAGCTCGAGACAAACGAGGAACCAACGGTCACTATGACCGCTCAAGAACGCAAATGCGAAGAGCACTTTCAACAAACCATGAAGAGGTCTAAGGAAGGACGGTTTATAGTTCGGCTACCTTTTTTAAAGGATCCTAAAAACTTGGTAAAACTCAACGGACGGCTTTGTGGAGATTATCGCTGCTTGAGGAACGCTTGGCCAAGAATGAAGATCTTCGGCAAGCTTATCAACAGTTTATGCAGGAGTATTTGAAACTTGGTCACATGACGGAAGTCGAGATGCCAAAGGCGTCGGAGCCGTACTTCATACTACCACACCATTGTGTACTGAAACCCGATAGCTCGACGACCAAACTTCGAGTGGTATTCGATGCTTCAGCCCCTTCCACAAGCAAAATCAGCTTAAACGATGTTCTGCACACTGGGCCGACCCTGCAAGATGAGCTGTTTACAATACTGCTCAGATTCCGCTTATTTAAGTACGTCTTTTCTGCAGATATTGAAAAGATGTATCGACAGATTTCGGTAGACAAAGAAGATCGGCCTTATCAGATGGTTTTATGAAGGAATCACCCCAACGATGTGATAAGATGTTATCAACTAAATACCTAACATATGGCACAACCGTAGCACCATATCTGGCAACCAAATGTCTGGAGCACTTGAGTTCAATGTATAAGTTTAAGTACCCTCTGGGAAGTTTGGCTGTTCGGAAAGATTTTTACATGGATGACCTACTGACGGGAGCAGACAGCTTAGCAGAGGCTCTTCAAAAGAAGGAAGTAGTCCAACACATTTTAAATTCCGCTGGGTTTAAGTTACGAAAATGGTGTGCGAACAATGCCAGCTTGATTAATGACATCGATTTGGTAGATCGAGAAATACAATTCAACTTGTCAGAGAATACAACTGAACAGGTCAAGACTCTTGGCTTGATATGGCTACCGGCAAAAGATGAGCTAGTTATTCGCGTTCCACCAAATAAACAACCCAACAAAATTACTAAAAGGCAGGCACCTTCAACCATCGCTCACATCTTCGATCCTCTTGGCCTCATGAGTCCAGTAACCATCACCGCAAAGATCTTTATTCAAAAGTTGTGGAAACTGAAACTTCATTGGAATGCAGCCCTTCCCATGGAACTTCACTCCGAGTGGAAACGGTTTCATACAAGTCTCGGACAGCTTAACGAAATCAAGATTCCACGTCATGTATTCGGAGCTCGAGTACCTCGCGAGGTACAATTACACGCCTTTGCGGACGCATGCAAAAAGGCCTTTGGTACAGCAATTTACCTAAGAGCAAATCACTGCGATGGAACCATCACTGTTTGACTACTATGTGCCAAAACACGCGTAACACCGATCAACAAACCGACCATACCCCGCTTAGAACTATGTGCGGCAAAACTAGCGACCGAACTTGTTCATCGTCTTCAAGCTGATCTAAATATTTCCGAGCAGTCATGTTACTTCTGGAAGGATTCAGAAATAGTGTTACACTGGATCAACAATGACGCTGCTTTATACCAAACCTTCGTGGCGAATCGAATCGTTGCCATCCAGCAATATTCAACGCCAGCTCAATGGCGTCACGTACGCTCAAAATTAAATCCAGCAGACATCGCGTCTCGAGGCGTAAGTCCATCCAAGTTAAAAGAAGCGACATTATGGTTCTACGGACCGTTGTTTCTTCATGGTAATCCTGACACGTGGCCAGCTACTTCTATTAAAAAGGAAGCTGAATTGGTGGAGGAAAAGGTCGATTTGGAAAAAAGGAGATGTAAAAGTGTTTATATCACCACCCAAACGGAACCGCACTTCATATATCAAGTGAATCATGGAAATTCTTTTCGTAAACTCAAGTGCATCGTGGCCTTAGTTATTCGGTTTACACGCATGGCACGAAGGAGAATAACGTCCAGAGGAAAGAGTGCCCCATCAACAGTATCAGAGCTGGAAGAAGCCACCAATATCATTATCAAAGAAGTACAAAATGAAGCATTTTACGAAGAAACTCAGGAACTCAAAACAACAGGGCAACTCAGTAATACTAATCGACTTTGTAAGCTGGCTCCTGCATTTGACAAAGATGGATTACTCAGGGTTGGTGGAAGACTCGAAAACGCCGATCTTGAGTATTATCAAAAGCATCCTATATTGCTTCCTTACGCTCATCCGATCACAAAACTCATCCTTACCCAGCTTCATCAGGACCATAAGCACGCAGGCCCACAAGCTCTTTTGGCGAAAGCTCGACAGCGCTATTGGCCTATCAATGGTAAAACCGTAGCAAGGTCAGTAGTTCAAAATTGTGTTGTTTGTGCTAGAGCAAAGCCCCGACTAATGTCACAGCTGATGGGAAATCTACCAGCGAATCGAGTTCTGCAAGCAAGATCATTTTTGAACACCGGCGTGGATTTTGCTGGACCTTTCTACACACATTTTAAGTTGCGAGGAAAGCAACCACAAAAAACTTACTTGGCCGTATTTTGTTGCTTTTCTACAAAAGCTATACACTTGGAGCTCGCTACGGAACTAACAACAGAAGCATTCATTGGAGCACTTAAACGGTTCGTATCTCGAAGAGGAAATTGTCGAAATATCTACTGCGACAATACAACTAATTTTGTGGGAGCCAATAACCAGTTCCTGAAGCTCAAGCAACAACTACACGATGAGAAGTCACAAGAAACCATAGCTCGTTTCTGCACCACCAGAGGTATGGACTTTCATTTCATCCCTCCTAGATCGCCACATTTTTGAGGATTATGGGAAGCGGCAGTGAAGTCGGCCAAATCCCTGATCCTGAAAAGCTTGGCAAACGTGAAGCTGACTTACGAGTAACTAGAAACAATTATCGTTGAAGTGGAAGCCATCCTCAATTCGCGACCACTGACCCCGTTGTCTTCAGACCCAAATGACCTGCAGGCGTTGACACCTGGGCACTTTTTGATAGGTGAACCGCTTACCAGCACTGTTGACGTAAATGCAGACACTTCTTGCTTACCACTAGGGCATCGGTGGAAGTTGGTCAAGGACCTGAAGCACCAGTTTTGGCAAAGATGGTCAAATGAGTACCTACAAGAGCTACAACACAGGTACAAATGGAAACAACGATGCCAGAATGCATCTCCCGGCCTGATGGTTGTTGTAAAGGACGATAAGACACCAGTATTGAAGTGGCCATTGGGAAGGATTGTCAATACTATCAAGGGAAACGACGGACTCGTGAGAGTTGTAGATGTGAAAACATATTCCGGTACGTTCAGACGATCCATCCACGATTTAGCACCCTTACCAGTGAATGATATGGATGCGACTATTGAGGAAAGACCAGCCAAACTCGCTAGTCCAGCAGAAAAATCATCCAGCAAGCGAGTACATGAAGCCTCTGATGGAACTAAATCATCGAAAACTAAGCAACGCCGCTTAGGAAATTTGGTTCTACAAACATTGCTTTTGGTGGGACTCGTCTTTCCCGCTCATGCCAATCACGTTAAAATCCAACCTTTCCAATCATCACCCGGGCTTTTCATGGAAAATTTAGGACCAGCCCATTTGGTTCTTAATGAGCGGAAACTGATCGTTTATTATGATCTTACGTCATACTGGAGAGAGCTAGCCACAATCAAGACCGGAATTAATCAATTGCTGTTCTGGAAGCAATTACTAAAGCACGACTTGGTATGTGAGGACATCATACAACAGCTGCAATCTTGGCTAAGGGAAACAGAAAGAGTTAATCGACTGATGCAACGAAACCCCCATGATGGAAACCGCTTGAAAAGGCGTGGTGCTTTGAATATTGTGGGAAATATAGCTAGCTCACTCTTTGGGGTTCTTGATTCGGACTATGCCGAACATATGGCCGACACCATCGAAAGACTAGAAGACAGCGATCAACATCTGCGGGGACTAATTAGGAACCAAACCTTGGTAATAAACTCTACCGTTAACATCATGGCGGAAGCTCAACATCAGAATGAAAATCGGCTAAATGAACTAGAATCGGCTATGAATAGGAACATTCAATTAGCGAACAACATGACACACGACATGCAAAACCAAAGGGTTCTCCAGGTCTTTACGTTGGCCACCACCCAATTAGGATTAACCTTAAATAAATATCAACGCACGCAATCGGCACTTTGGAATTCCTTTATTGGCTCTAATCATGGGAAGTTAAATTCTTTGCTGCTTACTCCAGATCAACTGCAATCAGCTATAGCTTCGATAAAGGAAAATTTACCGAGCAATGTTCGGCTACTGATACTAGCAGGAGAATTGTCAAGTCTCTACAGAATAATTACTATTCATGGCTGCTCACTAAAGAAAAAGGTGATGATGTTTCTACTGAAAATACCATTAGTGTCCTATGAGCAATTCGAAGCCATTCACTTCAGTCCAATCCCAATGACAGTCAACGAAAGCCTGATGGAAATAGAGCTTCAAACAGAATTTTTGATTATTAATCGTCATAGAGACACCTATTATCCAATAACTGGAGATGAATTAAGATCTTGTAGATCAGCTGCCGAGTTAAGCTATTTATGCAATCAAATCAGACCATTATACCACCGGGGATCGGAAGTAGCAGCATGTGAATTGAGTTTCGTGAATCATCTAATCAAAGATAATAAGTGCCAGCTTAGAAGGACTGCTAAACATCGAAGATGGACTCCCCTAGTAAACCCCAATCACTGGATTCATGTCATGACTGAAACTTCAGTAGTGAACATTGATTGCGGGAAAGTGATATCTACAATATCTCTTAATGGCTCCGGAATCCTAGAATTACCAGAAGATTGCTCAATAAAGGAAGAAACCCTCGCCATTCAAGCGCATAAGATTTTCCCGTCATCATTCAAAACCCACTTTCTTCCCACAAGGAATATGTCCCAGCAATCATTTAAGGAGCCCTTTGAATTAAAACCCATGACGCGGACCAACGTCTCCAAAGAGAACAATTTCCAGCATCTACAAGAAGCGATAAACACCTTACTTGGTAATGAATTCCATCCGTCTATTCTTCACAAGTGAGAAGAACATCAATTTGCAATAGGCTATAGTGGGCTAATCATTGGCGGGATCGCTGACGCTTTCATCGTTTGGAATCACCTAACCAAGCGCCGCAAAAGAATCTCCAGCCAGACAACGCCGATTCCCGCACCCAGGACAAGATCAGACGAAGCATTCAGTTTACGACTTCAATCTTAAACTATCGTCTAACGCGGGAAGCATGTACATCTTCAATGTACTTTCCATGTTCATGGTCACATGTACATCTTCAATGTAATTAGTTCATGTGCAATTTATGCGCATTCTTCATGTTCTTCATGTTTCGGTTAATAATTCAAATCTTAAATCTATTCAACTATATGTATAATATCTCAAACCGAATTGGAGATACTCACCTGTTTTTCACACGTCGTGAATTCCTCAGACAAGGTCAGCTTACGATTACCTAAATCTCGTCTGGAAAATTTTCAGAAAGAATGTCATATTTCACCGCGTATCACATTCAAGACTGTCTGAGGAATTCGCGACGTGTGCTTGGATGCAGTCAGCACTTTTTACACTAAAATTATTATAAACGTGGGAAAGTCTAGAAATTCCCAGGTAAAATTAGCATGAACGTGGGAAAGGGTGCAAATCAGATTTTAAGATATAAATTAAGATGTTTTGTTAACAAAGCTATCATTCTGATTCTAAACGCCATAAACGTCTTTTGAATTGAGTTTGGTTGAGTCGTCTCAGTATTGCACTGACCAACTTTAGGGAATAATTGATAACAGTTGTCTCAGTATTGAACTGATCAACTGACTTATCAAGTACTTCGTTTGGTTTTGGAAGCCCTTGGTATTTGGACCGAAGTCTTAAATTTTAACCATCGAAGCGGCAGAAGAAAAGCCTTTTGTCGCTATAGAAACATTTTGGTGACCCCGACGTGATCACACAGCGAAAACTTTACTAATTACGAAAACCTTGCTAAGTGGAGCAATCTTCGAAATTAAAGGTTGACACATATTCGTTAGCAATGGAAGATCTAGCCAGGGAACAGGATATAACTGGCTTCGAAATTGAACGATTGATTTCGAATTATCGGAAGGATGGTCCCACCAGGAAGACGGTAGTGTACCTGAGCAAGAGATTGTCGGAGTTAAATGAGCTATGGAAAACATTTAGCTCGCGAAACGAGCAGCTTCAAGCGTATGCGGAGACCTCGGCTGATCATCCTTACTTCGAAAAAGATTATTTTTCGGCTATACATCGCAAGTACGTAACAGCAAGAGGTGCCATAACCAGTCTATTGAAATCGAAGCCTATGGAAGATCCATCAACCCTAAATCCAGAGGCTGCTACCGCAGGCGCTAGCTTCGAAGCAGCAACCACAAAAAGGGTAGAAGACGACACACAGGGACTTGTAAACCAATTCGAGTCCACAGTGGCTTCGATCAACTATTTAATTGAGGGAATTCATGGCTCTTCAATTTCTCAACCGAGAGTCTATTACGACCTCAAGTCAAATACTTTGACACACTACTGGGAAGAGCTGCGCGACTTACACAGAGCCATAAGCAGATTTCCAGGAGGAAATACCAGCGACAAGCAAGATCAATACAATAGAATAGAAGAGCGCATACAAGATGCCTTAATAAACCTAGCCACGGGCAAGGAAAAAACAGATCCAGTCCCACGCAGATTTTAAGATATAAATTAAGATGTTTTGTTAACAAAGCTATCATTCTGATTCTAAACGCCATAAACGTCTTTTGAATTGAGTTTGGTTGAGTCGTCTCAGTATTGCACTGACCAACTTTAGGGAATAATTGATAACAGTTGTCTCAGTATTGAACTGGTCAACTGACTTATCAAATACTTCGTTTGGTTTTGGAAGCCCTTGCTATTTGGACCGAAGTCTTAAATTTTAACAATCGAAGCGGCAGAAGAAAAGCCTTTTGTCGCTATAGAAACAATATATATATATATATATATATATATATATATATATATATATATATATATATATATATATATATATATATATATATATATATATATATATATACGAGGTGTGTTCAAAAAGTATCGCGAATTTTGAATTTTCGCGGGTTACGTATATTCGAATTTCGATTTTTTTGTGGCGTTGTGTTGGTACTCATGTCTGTTACTTATGCCGACAAGCTCGGCCATTTTGAATGTTCACTTAATTGGTTATAGCTGCTTTACTTGCACGTGTTTTCAATCGTCTTCGATTTTTACTTATTCAAAAAAATGGATCAAAGAACGTGTATCAAATTTTGTGTGAAAAACGAAATGAAGTGCGCGGATGCATTCCGAATGTTGACTGTGGCATACGTAGAAGCTACCTTGGACCGAAGCAACGTTTATCGGTGGTACAAAATGTTTTTAGAAGGCCGAGAAGATGTGAACGACGAAGAGCGTGCCGGACGCCCGAGCACTTCAACAACAGACGAAAAAATTAATGAAGTGGAGAAAATGATATTGGCCAATCGTCGAATCACCGTTAGAGAAGTTGCTGAGGACCTAAACATATCGATTGGCTCGTGCCATTCGATTTTTATTAACGATTTGGGCATGAGACGGGTCGCCGCGATATTCGTACCAAAATTGCTCAATTGCGACCAAAAACAGCAACGCATGAACATTGCTAATGAGATGTTAAACTCTGTCCGCGACGAACCAAATTTGCTCCAGAGTGTCATAACTGGTGACGAATCGTGGGTTTATGGTTATGACATGGAAACCAAAGCTCAATCATCTCAATTGAAGCTGCCGCATGAACCAAGACCGAAAAAAGCGCGCCAAGTTCGGTCGAATGTGAAAGTTTTGCTGACAGTTTTCTTCGATTGCAGGGGCGTGGTGCATCATGAGTTCTTGCCACAGGGAAGAACGGTCAATAAGGAATATTGCCTGCAAGTTATGCGCAATTTGCGCGAAGCAATCCGCCAGAAACGCCCGGATTTGTGGGAGAACAAAAATTGGCTTTTGCACCACGATAACGCCCCTGCTCACACATCGTTGCTTGTGCGCGACTTTTTGGCCAAAAACAACACACTAATGATGCCGCAGCCACCGTATTCCCCAGATCTGGCCCCCTGTGACTTTTTCTTGTTTCCTAAACTGAAGAGGCCCATGAAAGGACGCGTTACGCTACGCTTGACGAGATAAAGACGGCATCGAAGGAGGAGCTGAACAAGATTAAAAAAAATGATTTTTTGAAGTGCTTCGAAGATTGGAAAAACCGTTGGCACAAGTGTATAATATCTCATGGGGATTACTTTGAAGGGGACAAAATAGATATTCATGAATAAATAAATAATTTTTGAAAAAAAAACAAAATTCGCGATACTTTTTGAACACACCTCGTATATATATATATATATATATATATATATATATATATATATATATATATATATATATATATATATATATATATATATATATATATTGATATATATATATATATATATATATATATATATATATATATATATATATATATATATAAAATAAGTAATACATAAATTTTATATAAATTAGAAATAAGTTGAATATGGCAGGGAAGGGAAGAATGCTGATCAATCGTCTGGCCAGCGACGAGCTCCAATATAAAGTGGCTATCAGGGGGCTGCCTGCTGGGACAGTGGATGAAATGCGAGCGAAGTTACGGGTGGCGGTACGGGCGGAGAATTTATAGAACACGAGTATGGTGAATTTCAAAGAGTACCCTTACACACCCGCAGAGGATATCAAGGCGCTGGAGGAAAAATGGGCTGAAGTGAACTCCCTGTTGGAGGGATTCTCGGGTGATAGAGAGTCGGGAGAGTATTGGAAGTTATTGGCCAAGATCGAGTTTTGCCAGCGAAGATTGGTGAATATCCAAGCTGAGGATCCCAAGGAGGAAAAGATCATCAACAGGTTGGAAAAGGATTTCATGATGGCGTTAGGGGGTCTGGATGTAACAGCGGGTGGCAACTTGGAGGAGATGGAGGAGGAAACGGTTCCTAGAGGCAGGTCATCTACACCGAAAGCGAGGTTAACGGGGGAAAAAACCAGCGTAAAGCCAGGAGGCAGAGTTAACGAAGCACCCGGGCTGAAGGCAGGTCCTCCCGAAAGGATCACGGAGAAGGTAGAAAGGGAGAGTGACACGGGAACGGAGAAACAAGTAGAGGAGCTGAACGCAACCACTGAGGGACGGCTACTTGAATCGGATCTGGGAACAGGCAAGGTTCCAGACGTGTCCAAGTGGGGGATCAAATTTTCCAGCGACTCTCCCGGTTCGGTAAGTGCTTTTCTGGAAAGGGTAGAGGAGCTTCGGTTAACAAAGGGCGTGTCAAAGCCACAGCTGATGAGGATGGCCGCGGAGCTTTTTGAGGGTAAAGCCCTGATTTGGTTTCGATCGGTACGGGAGCGGGTAGCTTCTTGGGATGAACTTTGTCAGGAGCTGCGGACAGAATTTTTACCCCCAAATTACAATAAAAGGCTGTGGGAAGAAACTCGTCAGCGGACGCAAGGGAGGAACGAGTCCATCGGAGTTTACGTGGCCATCATGGATGGACTGTTTCGCAGATTGGGGGAACCCTGTTCGGAAGCCAAGAAGCTGGAGATTTTGCTAGATAATATCAGCCCGTTCTACCAGGTGAAACTATCATTAAGAGAGGTGTCATCGGTGGCACAGTTGGTGCAGTTGGGACGGAAAATGGAGGCCACTAAGGCGGCGGTTGATGCGTTTGTGCCCCCACCCAGCCGTAGGACGTCAAAGCTATTGGAACCAGATTTAGCCTATGAGGAGGTCCCTACAGTGAGCGAAACAGTTCCGGATAGCAGGGCTGCAGGAGTCAAGTGCTGGAACTGCAACGGTATAGGACATACCTCCCGGGAATGTCACCAACCACGTAAATGCTTCGGCTGCGTTCGTTCTGGAGCAAAAAAATTCACCTGTCCAAATTGCTCTACTCAGCGGGGTCGAGCGCCGGCACAGGCGGGTTCGTCGGGAAACGAGCACGGTGCTCGTTAAGCGGCGAATTGAGCACCGGAGCCGGGAAGGAGTTGGGGGCCGCGGGTACGAGTTTTTTATTTACACATAGTCGGGGGGACGAACGACCACATTTGGAGGTTTGGGTATTGGGCAAGCGCTTTAAGGGCCTCGTTGACTCGGGGGCGTCCAATACAATTGTCGGGGGAGATGGTTGGTGCGAGATGCGGGAACTGGGGGTGGAGATGATCGCTGCGCAGAATCAGGCGGTGAGCCTAGCCGATAACGGACAGTGCCCGATAGAGGGGAGGGCTTGGGTACCTTTTCGATTGGAAGGCAGGGTGAAGTGGCTGGAGGTATTGGTGGTACCGGCTCTTGCACACAAAATTATTTTGGGAGTAGATTTTTTGCGACAGTTTGGGGTCCTGTTGAATCTACGGGATAACAGGTGGGGTTTTGCATGCCATGAAGCGGTGATGTTGGGGGGACACCTACACAGTAGGTCTGTATTGACCCAGACTGAAGAAGAGGAGTTGGCCCAGTTAATTGGGATAGAGTTCCAAAACATGGGGGAGGGGCTGGGTTGCACTAATCTGGTGGAGCACGTCATCAAGACGGATGCAGCGCCCATCAAGCAGCGTTATTATCCGGTCTCTCCTACCATGCAGAAGAACATTAATACGGAGTTGGACGAGATGTTGGCGCTAGGCGTAGTGGAGCCCTCTAAGAGCGCATGGTCTTCCCCGATATTAATGGTAAAGAAGAAGGATGGGTCGTACAGATTCTGTGTAGATTTTCGTAAGGTGAATCAAATTACCGCACGGGATGCGTATCCCCTTCCGTATGTTTCCGCCACTTTAGATAAGCTACGGGATGCAAGGTATCTATCCACCTTGGATATTAAATCAGCCTACTGGCAGGTCCCAGTGGCGGAAGAATCGCGTCAGTTCACGGCGTTTACCATCCCAGGGCAGGGGCTGTTTCAATTTACGAGAATGCCGTTTGGTCTGACGAATGCGCCAGCAACCTGGCAGCGCCTAATTGACAGAGTGCTGGGCCCGGAAATGGAAACTTTCGTGTTCACATACCTCGACGACATTATTATCGTAACACCCACGTTCAGTCAACACCTGGAGATTCTCTCCGAAGTATTCAAGCGGCTGCGGCAAGCTGGACTGAGACTATCGCGGGAAAAATGTCATTTCTGCTGAGCCGAGCTGAAATATCTTGGTTATGTGGTGAACGAGAACGGGTTGAATGTTGACCCTGAGAAAGTCGAGAGCATGTTAAAAATACCACGGCCTCATACGGTGAAACAGATCCGACAGTTCCTTGGGATGGTATCGTGGATTTATTGCGCAAGAATAAGAAATTTGACTGGACCACCGAATGTGAGGAAGCCTTCGAACGCTGTAAATTGAAACTGGCCTCAGCACCTATTTTGACGTGTCCTGATTTCAGCATGCGATTCAATGTGCAGACGGATGCCTCGGATGTGGGTGTGGGAGCCGTATTGAGCCAAACTTTTCCGGAGGGGGAGAAGGTGGTCTATTATTTGAGCCGCGCTCTGACCAAAGCGGAGCGAAAATATTCAACCACCGAGAGGGAGTGCTTGGCAGTCCTTTGGGCGGTCGAGAAGCTACGCCCGTATATCGAAGGTTCGCATTTCCGCGTAATAACGGACCATCACTCTTTGGTTTGGCTCAACAATCTAAAGGACCCTACGGGGAGGTTGGCTCGCTAGGCTGTCCGTCTGCAACAGTTCGATTATGAGGTAATGCACCGCAAAGGCAGCGAACATTTGGTTCCGGATGCATTATCGAGGTCAGTCACAGTGGAAACGGTGGAGGTAGCAAAGAATCAAGGGGATGTTTGGTACGAGCGAATGAAGGCGAGGATACGCACTAACGGAGAGCTATACCCCGACTGGAGGATCAAGGACGAAGAGTTATGGAAGCATGTACCAGGACGATATCCTGCGTTAGAAGGGGTCGACTCGTGGAAAAGGGTCTTGCCCAAGGGTGAAAGGCGGGAAGCCCTCATGCGTTGCCATGACCAACCAACGGCGGGTCATATGGGGATCGACTGAACGATTCATCGGCTGTCGCAGCTTTATTACTGGCCGAAGATGTCCGCTGACGCCCGCACCTATGTGAACCGATGTAAGGTATGTCAGGCAATCAAGGTGGAAAGGAAGGCTCAGCCTGGTTTTATGGTTTCGGGTGCGGGAGAAGCGACAAGGCCGTGGGAGATGATTTGTGTAGACTTGGTGGGCCCGCTACCTCGATCTACACGCGGACACTGTTATGTTCTGACCGTTCTGGATTATGTGAGTAAGTTTTCACTACTATTTCCACTACGGAAGGCCACGGCAAGGGAGATCTGCAGGTTATTGGAGGAACATGTATTCTGCTGTTTGGAGTTCCGAGGTGGTTAGTGTGTGATAACGGTGTCCAATTTCGCGGGAAGGGCCTACAGCAATTAGTCGAGGGGTATGGAACGCGGATTAAGTTTACTGCGCTTTACCATCCCCAGGCGAACCCTGCCGAGCGTAGGAATCAAGACATCAAGCGCATGTTACGATCCTACGAGTCGGAAAATTATCGGGACTGGGACCGACAATTGGCAAAAAATGCTTGCGCGCTACGAACATATAGGCACGAAACCATGCGAGTCACTCCCTACTTTAACAATTTTGGCACGGAAATGCGGATTCTTCAGGAGCAGGGTGAAGGGCCAGAGCGACCTCAAGAGGAGATGGATCCTGAGCAACGGGCAAGGGAGCTAGAGATACTGCGGATGGAAGTATCGCAGCGTATGCAGGTAGCTGCCAAACAGAACTCTAACCGGTATAATCTCAAGAAGTGGGAGATAGCTTACCAAGTGGGGGACCGAGTATGGAGGAGGAATTATACCATCTCCGATGCTTCCAAATTCTACTCAGCCAAGTTGGCTCCTGAGTACTTGGGTCCGTTCAGGATATGGAAGAAAGTGTCCGGCTGGACTTACCAGTTACGGGAGGAGAAAGGCAAAGACGCGGGTACCTGGCACGTCAAGGATTTGAAGCCGTTCACCCAATAGCGGAATAAAGCTAAGTCGCTAATACCGGAGAAAGGGGGAGGAAAGCGGAAAGAAAAGGGATAGAACGACACAACAGACATGTAATTTCAATTGCAAATGTTTACCTATAGATTTAAGTATTCGGAAGTAGTTAAGTTGCTCCGCGCCGTCCGGGTTATGTCCGCGTTGTCGGGGGCGTGTTGTTCCGATAGCTGCGTGTCGCTGGAACCGCCACATGCAAGACACGCGAACTCCATTTGCGTGGGTGCTTTTATCTTTTTTTTTCTTTCTTTTTTTTTCTTTTGTTTATCCGCTGGCTTTGTGGGATCCCGAGTCGTTAGTTTTCCCTTCCGTCACATAGAGTTTGCGATCTAAAAACGAGTAGTGAGACATTAGAATAATCATAGTTAATCAGGGGTTAGGTTAATGAAGTTAAGGCGTTAGTGGAGCGTTACCATTAGCAGGAATTCAGATAGACGTAAGTTAGGAAGTAGTAAGTATGGAGTTAGAGTTGGTTCTTAGGGGATTAGGGATGATTGGTGGAGGGATAGTTATTTAGACAGGTAGTTATAAGATAGGGGATTAGGGATGATTGGTGGAGGGATAGTTATTTAGACAAGTAGTTATAAGATAGGGGATTAGGGATGATTGGTGGAGGGATAGTTATTTAGACAGGTAGTTATAAGATAGGGGATTAGGGATGAAGTTTGATAAGAAGTATTGAGTATTGAATTAGCCACAGATTTACAACTTTATTAAGACATCAGTGCATATTGGAATAGGTTTTAAAATTGAAGGAAGTTGCGAGTAGCCAAGTACTTTAGTAGTGCAGCTGGTAGCAGTAGGGCATAACGAAGGAGTGAATTTCCAGGGAAATTCACTTGAAGTGGGGGGGGAATGTTACGGATGACCAGCTTTCACCCGGAGTCTACACCAAGACCACGAAGGAGATCAGGATGCATGCCATTAACATACCCCAACCCCGCCTCGAGGTAAGAGTTGATTCATTGTATTTTTGTTTAACTTTAACACAAATACTTTGTTTAACTTTAATAGCAAAGAAAAATGGTATTGTTGTATATCAAAGAAAACTGGAGTAGGGCGTTTAGCTTAGCTATGAAGCAAACGGCAGCAATGGATGACGAACGACATCAGAAGGGGGCCGGTCGACTATCACTCTTCCCAACAAGGGTAGCCTATGGAAACGCATCTAACACAAGCACTCCACAAAGGCTATCACCGACTCGGAAGGCGCTTAAGGGGCCCACTCCTGGTCACCGCATCAGGTAAAGGAATGGATCAGTAACAACAACATGATGAATCGCGCAAACAGTAACATCAAATGCAAACAACAATCAAAACCGTGGCTGGATGAATCGCGCAAACAGTAACAACAACATGCGTGGTAATCGCGGTCGTGGACGAATGCATATCAATTCCAATTCCAGGGAAATTTCCGACAGGGCGGAAATAATAACAAGGGGCGTGCAAAGAATCCCCTGAAATTCGATCAGGACTATGATTTCGAGCAAGCAAATAATCAATTTGAAGAGCTGCGTTCTCAGTTGGATAAACTTAAGGTGGGAGACGAACCCAAACCCGAGCAGATTAATGGTGAAACTGACAAAAAGGATGATTCTGGTAATGAGACTGGTGCTGGCGATCTCGAGCCAGAAGAAGATCCTATCGGAATAGGTTATGACAAGGCTAAATCTTTCTTTGATAATATATCGTGTGAAGCAGCAGCGGACCGAAAAAAAGGCAAGAATCGTACGGACTGGCGCCAGGAGCGCAAATTAAATAGTGAAACTTTTGGTATTTCATCAACAAGGCGTGGCAACTATCGCTTCCGCGGCGGATATTACAATCGTAACATGAATATGCACGGTGAAGGAGGCGGTTACAGGGGTTATCGAGGTGGCAATAATTATCGGGGCCGAAATAACAACCGAGGAGGTCAACAAAGTACTGGTCTTCCGAAAAGTAAGCACCCAAATCAGCCCCAACCACAGCCGAATCAACAACAATCGCAGTCAGGACAACAACAAGCAATTGTACAACCACCACAACAGCAGCAGCAACCGGTCGCAGCGGCGGCAGGCAATTAGTCCACAAAAAAATGAAATCAAGGTAGTTTTAAAACGCTGACGTCATTTTCCCTACTACAAATGAAGCTAGAAATAAGAAAATATGGAAATGCTACTGGATTTTGAAACAAGAAAAAGAAAAAGTGCCAGAAATCAAGAAATGTATTAAAAATTGTACAGGCGCATGCTAATGGAAAATTATGAGTCTCTAAGAAACAAAAACGAAATGAATATTGTGGAGCGGAAAACGTCAGTTTTTAATGGAAATTAAAATAAATTGGCAATGAAATCATATAAATGAGACAGAATCTGATTTGAACGAAAATTGATGATTAACGAAGTGCCGAGTATGCGTTTGGGAGAAAAGGTAGAAAACAGACAAGATTTTTTAAGTAATAGAAAAAGCAAATCAAATACAGAAGGATTACAACTGAATGGAAATGATTTTTGACGCGGCGAAATGAAGCGGACAAACATTTCTTTCGGGGACACTTTTTCACAATTCAGTTCACATTTTCTTTAAAGACAAATCTGAACGCTGACTTGCAAACCATTCACTTACACTGTTGTCATAATAAGCGATTGAATGCAGGGCGTGCAATTCTAGCGACAATTAAACGTTTTCAGGATGGAAACACAACTCAAAGGGCGTAAGCTAATTGATCTGGACTAATAGGATTCGCTTTGTATTTACTTTCCGCTGCTAACACGAGATGTCATTCTGCGATGTCATTCTGCGATATTCTAGTGACCCACATATTGGGACTGCTCAGCTGATCCGAAATAATGGGTAATGCAGACCAACTCGCATACAACGACCATGGGTGCGGAGCTGAGTTAGTGAAGATGGTTGGTAGCCGCGCTAGGAACCGCGCCAAAAGCAGAATGGAAGTTCGTCGTGCGAATGGGAGGCCAACCACCTCCAATGTAGCGGGCGTCCGTTAAGGCGAGCCAATTTAAAGGGCTGAGGGTTAACGGAGTTCCTCTTTTTTGGGATTGGAACGAGCGAGGAAAGATCGAAGGATAAAAATTTGGAAGTGCGAAAAAGGTGAATAAGTCTGGGATCTACATCATCATCGTTATCACGGCGCTCATCATACCGCGGAACAACACCTGTCCCACGGAAGAACAATTTCGGTTGGCGAGAAGCTCATCAGAACGAGAATCCGGCTCCCGAGGTTGGCGCAAGTAACCACGGACGATCGTTTGCTGGGGCCCCGGGTTAGGGATAGCTTAGCGAAAATTAGGAAAAGGTACCTTTTAATTATATTTGTTCTTACATTTATTTAATAGATTTCATTTGTGTGAATATATTGTTTTAATTATCACCGGAAATATTCTTGTTATTGTTAACGAAAAAATAACCTGGATTGTGCGCGACGTTCAAACGGTGAGGTTTTCTTTTCCCCCGTTCAGACTACCATTTTTCTTTCAGGAGGTCGTGGTGTGGGTAAAAAGGGTAAGTTGGGGGAGGTTTAGGATCAAGTGTAGATAGAGGAGGTGAAACGTTTTTTTTTCCTTTTGTTCTAGTGTTTAGCTCTCGTGCGTGCGCTGTTGGATCGTTTACTCGCTGACGATCTTATTTTTAAATCCTTCCAGCCTAGGGACAGCGACTTGGCGCCTGCGCCGTCTCCGACGGAGCGAACCGGGCCCGCAAGGCTGGACAGCGCGACAACCCTTGAAGTGTAAGGGTAACAGGTGTGGCACGGTATCGAAAAAGGATATTTTGCACTTTTGTGGCTATTGGTGATGAGTGTTCAGCTGTAGCTTTCAATCTTCTTTTCAGGGTTTGTATATTTCTTTCTGCAAGGCTATTAGTTGATGGGTGACCTGGCGCAATGAACTTCTGAAACATTCCCCTTTCTTTACAGTGTGTCTGGAACTCTTCACTTTTAAATATGGCAGCATTATCTGATACTAGGACAGATGGGTAGCCATGGACAGAGAATATGGTTTCTAGGAGTGTGATAGTTGATGCTGATGATGGTGCTTCTTTGAGTATTCGAACTTCAGTCCACTTGGATTTTGCATCGACACACATTAAGAAATAATGGTTGTCAAGGGGGCCTGCATAGTCAATATGTACCCTCTCTCAGTTGTCATCTGGTGGTTTCCATGGATGAATAGCGGCTTTCTGTGGATTGAGCCGGACTTGGGCACAGGATTCACAGGTTTTAACAATTTGCTCGATGTCCTTGCCTAAACGTTCCCAATATACATATCGTCTGGAGAGTTGTTTCATTTTTGTAATGCCCAAGTGTGAGGCATGCAGTTCTTTCAGGATTTGGCGTTGTAGAGATTTTGGTATGACTAGGCGGTCCAATATGAAAAGCATACCGTTAAAGATGGTGAATGGTTCATCCCTTTGACTGGTTCTGAGGCTGGTCATCAGGGTTTGAAGGTTTTCATCTTTGGCTGTTTCTTCAATAACAGTTTCTGAAGTTATAGCTGGGCTGGAGATTTGAATTATAGTTTCAGCATACAACGCATTGACTTCTTCATTCATTGATGTTTCAGATGTTCTGAGCAGTTGGGGAATTGGAGCCCGAGAAAAACAATCTACGTTCTCGTTGTCTTTTCCTTTTTTACAGCGTACCGTGAAGTCCAATTCACTTAGAAAGGAGGCATAGCGTGAAAGACGGGCAGATGTCATCTGAGGTAATGCTCGATGTGGATGAAAGATACGAGACAGCGGCTCGTTATCGGTGACAAGGGTGAAGTTTCTGGCATAAACATAGTTGTAGAAGTGTGTGGCTGCTTAAATGATAGCCAAGGCTTCTCTATCAAGTTGACTGTAATTGCATTCAGCTTGGGTCAAAGCTCGAGAGGCATAAGCAATAGGCTTTTCACGACCTTCCACTTCATGACTCAAAACAGCTGCAATACCGTTCGGGCTGGCGTCTGTTGTGAGGGTCAAGGGTTTTGCTGGATCGAAAGGTGTTAATACCCTTTCGCTATACAACTCTGACTTTAGGTTTAAGAAAGCAGCTTCAGTGTAGGCTAACCAAACGAATTTTCCATCTTTTTTGAGTAGGCGTCGTAGATGAAAAGATTTTGTGGAGAAATCAGGAATGAATTTTGCATAATATGCCACCATATCCAAGAATCGTCTTAATTCCTCTACATTTTTAGGGCGTGGCATGTTGAAGACGGCTTGAGTTCTCACAGGTGACATTTCAACTTTATTAAATGAGACTATGTGACGAAGATAGCTGATACTTTCTTTGAAGAAGGAACACTTATTTTTATTTAGATGGAGATCGTTTTCCTTGAGTCGTTCTAAACAAGCAATCAGGTTTCTTGTCCATTTTTACATTGATGAGCCATGGCAGATAATGTCATCAAAATATGCTTCAACGTTTGATAGGCCATTGAGAATTTGTGAGAGTATTCTTTTGAATTCAGATGGTGCTGTTTTGATACCAAAATTGAGACAATTCATTTGAAATGTGCCCTTGTGTGTCGTGATTGTTTGGATTTTCTGTCCTTCCGCATCCACTTTGAAGTGTAAATATGCCTTGTACAAGTCGATTTTGCAGAAGTACTTTGAACTTCTGAGGCTGTGCAAGACTTCATCAATGCGACAATTTGGATGATTAGCTGAGACTAATTTTGCGTTGACTCCACATTTGTAATCAACACATAAACGAACCCCTCCATCAGGTTTAGGTATTACGACGAGTGGTGATCCCCAGTCGCTTGAGGATACTGGAGTAATAATACCTTGTGACTCAAGAGTTGCAAGTTCTTCCTCAACTCTCTGGCGCAGTGCAAAAGGGACATTGCGTTCCCTAGTAAAGATGGGTTTTACTCCTTCCCTGAGCATAAGTTTTATTTCTAGGTTTGGCACACAACCTATGCGTTCTTCGAAAATAGTTGCGTATTGTCTGAGTATGTCTTCAAGAGGAGTGAAAGCGTTGATTGTAACTACATGATGATTGTAACTACATGATCCGAATCCATATTCGACCCAGAAGTGCATCAAATCCTGCAGGAACAATGAATAGGTCCGAATCAATTTCTCTATTTTTATATTTTGCCGACAGTGAGACTTTCCCTAAGGGCTTTATTATATGAGCTGAGTAAGAGCGGAATGATACCTGTGTTGGGTGTAGTGTAGCATTGAGATCAAGACGTTTGAATGCTGTCTCTGAAAGAAGTGAGAATTTGGCTCCTGAATCGACTTCAAATGCCTGTGGCTTGCCATTGAGAAACACTTTGACGATAAATTTATCAGCACCTGGGCTGACCTCGTATAAGTCTTCATTGCAGTGAATGTGACCAATACCATATTCTGAGTCAGAGTTTTGATCATTCTGAGAAGACCGTGTTGCGATGGCATGTGTCTTTGAATTTCGAAGAATGGTGGTGATACAGCCCTTGGACACATGACCAATTTTCTTGCAGCAAGTGCATTTAAGCGCATTGCGGTCGATTTTGCATTGATTTGCCTTGTGGTTTACCCTACCACATTTGAGACAGAGTCCATCAACGCCCAATGAACGATAGTCAACCCGTGTCATGTGTTGGGACTGTGAGCGTTGGTGTGAACTAGGACTTGTATTTCGACTTTGGTTGGGTTGTGATTTCCTATGTGACCTGTTGACCCTTGAGACATTGTTTGTGTCACTACTGAGATTGGAGAAATTAGCTGGGATTTTTGTAAACTGGTTGCTTTCAAAACGTGATGCTTCCAATGCTGTGGCTTTGTTGAGCAGCTCATTGAAATTTTTGAACGCATAGTGTTGTAAGAGCTGTTCTCGAATCCAGTTGTCTTTTACTCCTCTAACAAATTGGGCACATAAAAAGGTGTCAGCAATGGAAATCACTGATTTGCATTTACATTAAACATAAAAACTACAATCTTTCGATTTCTCCTTCAGGGATGCGACGAATTCTGAGATTGATTGTGTTGGCTGCTGAGTAACATTTAGGAAATAATGCTGAGCAACTACAGTTGAGACAGGTGGTGACAACATATTTTTGAAAAGTTTGATTCGCTCAACAAATGGAATATCTTTCATGGGTTTCTCAGGACCCAATAATGCAGCTGAGTTGTTATAATGCGTAGAGCCAATTGATGCACACAACAATTGAGACATTGTGATAGGGAAATCCACATTTTTGAGACTACATTAATTGTCAAAACGTTCTAAATAAGAAGTAAATCTTTCCTTCTTGGCGTCATATGATTCGAATGGTGAGACTTGGGGAGCTGAACCGGATCCACTTGTCCCCAATGCGGCAGTGAAGACTGAGAAAAATTGTTCGAATTGTTGTTGATCCATTTTTCCAGCTGGAGGTGTCTCGGAAACGACACGAAAATAATGGCGGCTGAAAACGTAGCGGCTACGCGGCGGAATCTAACTGTTTCACTGTGTCACACTGGTTTTCACTGGCAGTTGCAAACGTTTTAATCCTCGTCGCCAACTTATTGTGACTGGGTGATGAAAGTGACTAGTTGGTATGATGAGACAATGATAATATACACGTTAATTGATACATATTGGTATTGAACACAATAGACATGTTACATCGGGAAAGGCCGATACGAGACTGACTGTCAAAGGAAAGGCACATAGAAAATAACGATTCACAATACAGGACATGCAAATAAATTGTATTATAATCTAAGATCCTGACTATCCGAGTTTAGAAAAGGGATGAAGTCTTTCTTTGCACTTCCTGCCAAAGCAATGCAGCTGGTTATTATAATGCGAAGCTAGATAGTCAGTTCTTGAAATGCCATGTACATAAGTTTGTAGGACCTGGTTGTTATCTCCTCACGGATCTGTCTGGAAAGGAAGTGGGTGTATACCACATAAGGGGCCTGCGTAGATAGTTAAGCATACATGTGAGTTTTTCCCGTCCGTATTTAGTTTCAATCATAAACATCGCATTCTCCAATATACAGCAAGTCGAAAGTATTTGCGTAAGTCTGCCCATCCACCAATCATTTTATTTTGCTCCCCTTGGAGATCCTTTAGCTCCTTTTTCACAATCTTAGTTTCTCCAGGATCGCCAGAAAATTAGCTGCGCTATTGTAATCGCCTAAGCAAACTGGTCGTAAGATCATTGCGGATAAAAACCATTTCCCATACTAAACCCCACTACCACCATCGCTAAGCCCCACCATTACCATTGCTACTATTACCAGGAAAATTTTTCCCAAATAATTAGAAAATTTAATAAAAACTACAAAAAACAATCTGATGACGGTAACTCCTTTGTGACGCAATTTAGCAGAGAAATTGCAGTTCGTCTCGACGAGAAAAACCTCCGTCACCGCAATGAAGAGTTTCTTCGAGAGAAGCGGGAAGATTGTCAACGACGAGGAGATAGTCATCGCGTGAGTAGGAGTTTGAATCTTTCGCGCATATTAGACAGTCGATACGATTAAAATTTGGAGTGAATATTCCTATTCGTCCGAAAAACGATTTCCCTTGTCACCCATGTGAAATACTAAACCATTGTTCATACCCCCACGTTAAACTTTTATTTATCGTTAAGTTTGCAACTGGAAATTTATTTTGATTGTAATTAATTAGTGACATTGAATTTGACCAAAGTTATTCTGTGAATCTATTAGTTGTTATTTGAAAATACACCTCAGTAATGAGTGATCAAAAATTAAGTTGATGGAATCCTGATTGTGTGACTAAGAATTGTAAATTGCTCATGTCAAAATTGTTTAACTCCCACAAATTGCGAACAAATTAGTGACTTCCTGTTCATCGAGCTCAGCTGAGAAATTAAAGTTTGAGTGGATCCACAGTACAGGCTTTGATACAATCAAATGAACAGAGCAGTGCTGCAGCATATAATTCAATATTTTGGGTGACTCTGCAAAAGTTAGCCACCTAGGAATTCAAGACTTCCTGCGAATTTAGAATTGCCGGTAACTATGATGCATACCACTACCGGCACAACTATACAAGCCATGTATTGAATGACAAAACATAAAGATATTTGTCTGCACTAGATCCGGGCATCCAAACTTAATGGTACCCTTGCCCGCACGTGCATGGAAGGCAAGATCAAATATTTACTAGTGGAATAGATAACCTTCTCTCTCTTGGAAGATGGTTAAAAGATAGTGATTTCAATTACGAATTAAAATTTAATTCCTTAAACAAATTCATGTGAACTATGGCGCAGATTATTTGAGTCTTGAGTTGTGTACCCCTTAAATTTAATATTTGTTGAATAAAAAATTTTATCAATAATGTGTGCAATTTGTAAGACGCATTTTGTATTGTGCGTGGAACATATATCGGTGGTGTGCGGATAAGTGAATAAGTTTTCCATTTATAAGTGAATTAATTTGATATACGAACAACAATCTGTGAGCTTATTTATCGACTCGTTTATAACTACAAAAGAAAAAAAAGAACATGAATAAAGTTATCAAATACTATGAACCCGGGCGTGCATTTGGCTAAGGATTCAATTCGTCTAATTATGCGTTGCATGAAAGTTAATCGTAGAGAATTTCAGGAAACTGCTATTGCTACTTTCAGGAAACTGCTATTGCTACTATTGGATTTTTTAAAATAGGATTTATTTGTTTCTTTATAAAACTAATTTACATCACAATCCCTAATATTATTGTTGGATCATAAATTTAAGATAAAACAAAAAGCAGAAAATTTTAGCGTTTACAGGCCTTACTCGCCCCATCAACGAGCGCTCGTTGGAGGAGGATTGTTTGAGTATCCTTTACAGTTGTTATAAACTTTAAAACTTTGAAAGATTTTTTTTATATACTTACATTGAATGGTTAATAGCAATGCTTGTTTGAGTACCCTTCACAGTGTTATACACTTTAAACATTTAAAATATTTCTTTATACTTACACTAAATTATTATTAGCAATGCTGGTTTGAGTACCCTTTTACATTTATTACAGATTTAAAAAAAAAAAAAAGAAAAAATTGTTAATCGACCATAATTTATCAAAAAGTAGAAAAAAAATTGCATTTACCATAAAAGAAGTTCACTGTCTTATAGAAAGCGCGGGAAGACGAGGAAATTTTAAACATTTAAATAAAACGAGATAAAGTCCAGATAAATATGATCTAAATGTATGAGACTATTATATGTTATCGTAAGAAATATGAATAAATCATTTCAATCGCACTTTCGATCTTTTTATTTATCTGAAACCCTGACTAGGTATGGGACCCACCGCGTTGGCTGGCCCCTCTACTCATGAGCTCACCATCGGGTGAGCTCACCCCCTTCTCTTCGAGTTGCAGGTACTCTTGCAAGGTGACGTGGCCTTCCTCTTGAGTTTCCTATTTATGCGAAAGTGTTATACAGGTATGATTCCATCATATAAGACATTAACATAAACTTGAAGCGTTCAAATTTTCCATTTCAAAGGAAAAAATCATGCAAATTATGTTTGTATGAGTTTTCCACTCAAATGGGAAATATACGGCCAAGTCTACAATGGATCTTGATCCAAATGGGGATGCAAGGGGCCACCGCTTCCACCTGGATGCCCCACTTTTATTTGGGGGTCGTTAGTATAGGTGATAAAGACGAGATCCTCTCAAGTCTCGCCCGCGTTCGCCAGACCCAGTCTGTCGTTTTACTTTGGCAATACATCCCATCAGTAGTTTACCTCGGCCTCGACACCATGGAACCGATTCCTACGACTAATAAATTCGTGAATGCGAATTTTTTTGTAGTGATCCCTTATGCTGGGGAAAAGAACCCGCCCCACGACACCGCAATGCTAGCCTGCCAGCGCATACACGGATCTTCAGACAAGGCCAATTCCGGTGAGTACCAACATCTCCGCTCATCAAGGGAGCAGACCATCCCTGCAGTTTTTTACGGACATTGATCTCCATCCAGTTCACTACACACGTAATAAATTAATTGAATGCAACATACACACGGTTTACTTTTCCTCGTTTTTAGGGGATTGTTAAAAAAATTGTACAATACTATACTAAAATTGCGACCTATCTGTCCATCCGTATATCGCAAAAAGCTTTCCCGCAAACCGCATTAGCTAGAGTGATGAGATTTTGTATGTAGGTCAAAAATTGTGCCTTCTTAAAAGATACAGTGCCAAAAAAATTTGAGGTGTATAAGCGGGGTGTCTCCATATTGGCTACCTTTGGTGAAAAAATATTTTTAGCGGCCACCCCCCAGGCCACTGAAAATCTTTTTTTACCAAAGGTAGCCAATATGGGTAAAAAATATAAGGTCAATATGGCACACGACCCGGTACATGACTAGATTACATACACAATAACTTGATGTATTCAAATTATCAGCAGATAAATCAAACGCAAACTCCAACATGTCCGAGCAGCCAATAATATTTGTGCGTATCAGATGTAATCCGCTATGTCTGTCTTGTGAGAATTCGGATGAAAGGATCATTGACTGTTCTCACCAAGAACAGTAAATCCCTATTTTCAATTGCCGGAAGAAATGGTGTGAACATGCAAACGCACCGCCTCATGCTTTACGCTAGCCAATGTCATCAGTGCTAAAAGGTATGAGTGGGCAACCATGCTGCATTTCACTTCGCATGATAATTGTTATCAAGTTATAATCAAGCCGTGTTGTCGTATATCGTAGGTACGTATTGGAAGTGAAGAAATGGCAGCGGAATGTATCTCGTGAGCAAGTACGAGTCAGCCAGCGGAAAGCTACAACGAGCACAGGAAGTACACGGGGAACACTGAAAAGACAGCAGCGAAATATATCTCACGCGCGAGCGTAAGTCAGCCAGGCTAAAGATCCAGAGAGGAGAATACTACACATGACAATCAGCTTAAAAGCTCTCCTCATTCTTCTGTAAAGTCTGTTTCCCCAAAGTGCGCTAAGAGAATATTGTTTATGGCTCTCTCCGTTTACGTGTGAATGGTACGAAACGGGAGGAAGAGCTTCTATGGAATGAGAACTCACTTGTTTGCATCTTCAGTAGTTTTCGGAAAAAAATTGAGTAAAAGCTCATTGCGTGACCAGATATAATCACTTCGTTGAGTACTTACAGATCAATTGGAATTCAACTCTGTATGTAAATGAATTCCTGTCGACTGTCCATAGCATATAGTGCATGTGAATAAATGGTAAGGGGTGAGGCATTAGCTTGAGGCTGTTTGATCACCCTGATCAATTAGCTCGATTAGTAGTGTTTCAAAATGTGCAAATGCACGGAGCAAGCTCGTTGAAACTCCAAAATGGTGAGGTGTTGGCTGAAGCCATAAACCTTATTTGGCTGTATGGCATACCAGGCCATGCAGCCACCAAGATTTAACCGCGCGTCTCCCCAATTGCAGGCCACTGTTAACCCCAGATGTAAAACACGTTCCACATAAATAATTCAACATGAGTTACCGCACAATTAGCGGCGGAGCAAAAATATATGTATCGTAATTTGTAAATGTAAAACGATGAAGCAACAAAACAATTAAATAAAATTACTCAACCAAATAAACACTTGTCTTTGTTGGTCCGGTTGACGTGTATGTTATGTAGTAGCAGGTAAGTTTCAAGCAGTGAGATTTCTCCCCGGGAGCATTGATGTGTATATAGGATACACATTAAACCAATCTCGAAGTTCATGCTAATATACATAGGGTGTACTATTACTGTTGGATGTCCGTTTGTTCCGGTTTGTCTCGTTTGCGTCTCCGTCAGGAAATGTGGTCGAGTACTGATAAAATTACATCAGGATTTATAATAGGTTGTTCTTTGATAATGTTACCATCTTTTAAAACCTTATTCTACCATGGCCATTTAAATGCTTCCAACAATTCAAGAGGACTTGAAACTCACTCCCGATCTGCATACTAACACGGTGCCTGACAAAAGGTACTCTAATCCATTCTACGGTAAGGTAGTGGATATGATTTACTTGGGTACCTGCTGCGAACGAGGCTTACCCTACGGTCACCACTAGACAGTGATTGGTTTAAGTGCCAATCATCACCCCTAAAATCGGTTCCAGTTTACATTGAGGGACCTCTCAACTTTCATACTGGTAAATGCAAGACCCAGCTATATATGACGCTATAAGGTCAACGCCAGCCTTTGTTTTTAACCACAGCCACCAATATTCCGCAAAGGGCCGCAATCAATCAGCTGACCATTCGAAGATGGAGGCTCATTAGATGCCCATGGTATTTCAGTATACCTCCAGGGCTTAGGTTTGCAGCTATGAGTTGATCTTGTTATCGAACAATTGCATAGCCCCTATATTTGGGATGAAGTTCCTTTCCTAGTATTTTTACTTAGCAATTCGGGTACCCCGGGAATGCCAGTCCCCAACTATTTCACTAGGATCGGAGACGACAACTCAGCAATAGTAGTTACACTCCTTTGAATTACCAGATCAGTCTCGCCCTGGGAAGCACTCTACGATAAGTGAAATCGCCAGCCATACTACAAACTAAAACAGCGCGTAACTGAATCAAAAGCACAGAATCAATTAGTCGCGGATTACATTAAACCCCGGTGACTCGAAGGTATATTCATCTTCCGCTTCTATATTCGCTGAAATCTTTAACCATCAAAAGGGGAGCGCATACTTTAACAATTAATTTAAATGTTTCCAGTCTTCAAATTATTTAATAATAATTATACGTTATTAGAATGCCACTTCATAGTCTTAAAATATAAAAAAGACTTAGGTTATGACTTTATATATTTGTGAATACAAAAGAAACATAATATATTGGCTCAATCCTGTTAACTGGACAAATAGGTTTAGTGAAAACTAGGCTCTGCCTTGTTTGGTTTGCAGGAGTTATTTTTCTACTTTAATGAAGAAACCGGACTAGAAATAATTTCTATAGTGTCTAGAAACTAGCATATATCTTTGCCTTTTATGAGGAAATCTTTCATATTACTGAAACTACACTAATACTTATCTCCATATTTGAAATTTATTTGTCAATTTTTTTTTCATAATTTCTCGTCTATAATTAAATCTATATTTGCGTTGGTTAAGCCTTGTTTTAAACATTTACTATTGCTTACAATAAGTTTCAATATCATATCGCCAATTCTTCAAAGAGATATAATCGTAGCTGTCGCCGTTTAATATCCCCTTGGAAAATCTTAGTTCAAAGAAATTATTTTCGAAAATTTCCTTAATTGAAAGAATATTTTTACAATTTTACTTTGCAACTATCCTAGCTGCCTTCCTTTCATAGATTAATTTATCTGCAGCTATTTAGAAACAGTCATTCCTACAAGATTTTTCCTTATGCTACTGCTCCACCTGCGTTAATGTTAGTGTTAGTGTCTGTGCCTTAATGCGCACTAATTAACGCGTTAAAAAATAATGCATTAAACGAGTGGCTACACATACAAAGCCCGGCTACAAAAGTTATTTCTTCGTGAATTAGTGCGCTAAATATGTTCGGTATGGAAGTGCAAGCTGCTGCTCTAGTGTATTATATGAGTACGATTAATAATTATGTACGTGTTCTCAAGCGGAAAAATATTAGAAAGCAGAAAATGAAACGAAGATGGTGGATGATTCAAATGCATCGCCGTCGAACAGAGTAAGTGTTTCTATCGAGAAAGTTGTATCCTTTCTGTTTTCAGTACACCATGGATCATACAGCTTGAATGTTTTACTCATTTTAGAAAGTCATCTGCGGCATTCTTCTCAGAGCTTATGGCTGAGAATGCAATAGAATTTTACAATTTTGTACGAATGTCGCCCACTGATTTTGAAGTTCTGTTAAAAAAAGTCGAGCCACTGATATCCAAAACAGATACTAGATTCCCAAAAGCAATTCCTGCCAAAGTTCGTCTGGCATTAACACTTCGGTACTTAGCAACAGGAGACAGCTTTAGAAGCTTACATTTTTTATTTAAAATATCTCACCAAGTAATCTCAAAAATTATGAGAGAAGTCTGCGCTGCACTAATTGCAACTTGAGACAATATGATCAAGGTAAGTAAACAGAACCAAAAGAATATAGTTATTAAATTTATTGTTAAAATTTTCAAAAACATAATAAATTCAGGTAATATAAGTAAAACAAAAATAAAAAATTCACGTCAATTAAGAATAGTCTGAGGCTAGATAGAGTTCTTCATGGGTTTTCAGCATAAGGGGGAAGTACTTGTTCATTGCTAAGTATTTGAATGGACCCGTCGTTGGTTATTGACATCGTATACTGTTGTTGTTGTTGCGATGTTTGTTGCAAATTTGGGGATGTAGATGTCTCGCTTATAGGAGTAGAATGTGCAGATGTAACTGTGTGGGCTGATAAATTACTATTTCGACTTTTAACGTAAAATTCGTAAGTAAGGTTTTGAATACAGTTCATTAATTGTTCTCTATCATCAATATTTTCTATTTTTTGTATTTTGGATGCAATCACACCAGCAAAATAATCATATTCATCCAATTCTTTTTTCTTGTCGGTTATAGCCTTCAAACAGCCAAAGGCTTCATTCATTTGCTTCTCAGCGTTGGTAATCTCAGTAGCAGTTGTAACTTTGGTTTTTACACTATAAGGTTGTTTGAACTTTTTCACTGGATGTACAGATGTTGATGTGGCTTTATTATTTGATGAGCAGTTTGTAGGGAATAGGCTTTCAGGAACTGATTCATTTTCAATTGAGTCTTTTAAACATGAATTTTCCTCTGCACTGTTTTCTTCTGAAGTTGACTGAAACGATTAAAATAAAAATAAACCTTATTTTTGTATTTCAGATGCCCATCAACGAATGTGAGCGGTTACAAAAAGAAGCCCAGTTCCAAGATATATTTCCTCATTGTGTGGGCAGCATTGATGGGAAAAATGTAGCTTTAATTGCACCAATACACTCGGGTTCTGACTATTTTAACTACAAAAATTCATTCAGCATTGTATTGATGGCTGCAGTAGACAGAAATTTCTGTTTCATGTTTTGTGATATTGGAACTAAAGGCAGAATTAGCGATGGTGGAGTCTTCCGAGATACTATTTTATATGAAAAACTATATACAAATAGCTTAAATCTGCCACAATCTACAAAAATCCCTGGGACAAATTTGGAGCTGCCCTATGTTTTTGTCGCGGATAATGCATTCCCACTTCATGAAAATTTAATGAAACCTTACCCTGGTGAACATGCAGAAGGTAGTGAAAAAAGAAACTTTAATCGAAAATTATCGTCAGCTCGAATTGTGGTAGAAAATGCATTTGGCGTTATGTCTGCCCGTTTTCGGGTGCTCAGAAAACCTATGTCACTGCAACCACAATTAGCATCAAAAGTCGTCATGTCATGTGCATTGCTACATAATTTCTTACGGAATAGTGTGACCTCAAGAAATGTTTACACTCCATCAGGATTTTTGGACACTATTGGAATCGGAGGAAATATTTTAGCACCTGGGAGATGGAGAGAAGAGATAGATCTCAATTTTAGCGCCCTTAGGCCACTAAACATCTCAGCTAGACGTTCTTCCATGTCAGCTATGCAAATTAGAAATAATTTCGCAGAATATTTTGTCAATTCATTACAAGGAAAAATGTAACACTGATTTCTTTCATTCAAATAAATAATTTTCTTAACTTACCTCGGTGTTTATGATTGAGTTTGTTACGTAGAAAGGTCTCAAAAAACTATCCATTAGATCAAATGCAAACCAATTAGTTTTATAGATGTCGTCAGTGCCGACGCCTGATTTCTTTGATTTTTTCAATTTATTCAAATGGATACGATAATACCCCATTAAAGACTCTTTTTTGGCTTTTAATGCATCCAATGAAATTTCAAATGAAAGTGACTGGATGATACGTCACCATGAATCACTTTGTGCTCCGCGGTTTTTATGTAATTTCGATCGGGGATCCCAAAGGCTCGATTCCATTGCAAATAATTCTAAAAATTCTATAACTTTTTCGTTCGACCATTCCATTTTCTGAGCAATAAATAAATGGTACGTACACACACGATACACTGCACATATAGAATACTGCACATGCACAGATGTAGCCAACACAGATTAACGCCCAATGTAGCGCGCTAAATTCCTTTGATGTGTCGGAAAAACCGCCACCCCAGTTATCGCTTAACGTCTAACGTCATTAACAATGCCACATCCCAATTAGCGCACTAAACTGTTGGCCACATCTGTGTGATGTGATTGTTAACGCATTAATTAACGCGTTAAGGTGCAGGTGGAGCAGTAGCATTACAATCAACGTCGACCGTTTTATTCAGTTCTATTGATTATCTTTGAAACCATATATACTATATGCAGAAGACTGTAAACTTAAGTAATGAATGTTGTGAATCACCACAAATCCATTTATCATTTCCAGTATTTTTACAATATTACCGTTTCTGGAAAGTGTCTAGAATGATGCTTTTATTTTGTTATACATAATTTAATCTAAATCATCATGATACACTGAAATTTAATCAATGCTGATCATAGTCGCATCTCTCGTATTCTCTTATTTATTTAAATCGATGAATAGTGAGGTTAATACATTGTTTTTTTCCTGCACCCATAACAGGGCCTGCAGTATAATCAAAATTGTTTTTTTGGATAAACTTTTGGATGAGATTTATCTAAAGAGAGGATAATATCCGTCATCAAAATATTTTAATGCCATGATTGCGTGGTCTCGGGAAGAGATCTACCAATCGGTCGCTAGCGTAACTTCACTTTGATGTGAGGTGACGGCTTTTTTATGAGATCTGACATTTCACAGTCGGAAACAGAAGAGACAAGATAATGTGTTGATAAAGTAAGAAATTATCGAAAATTCGCCTAGCGTGTAGCAACGGTCTTTCCAAAAACCGAATTCAAAGAGCAGTAGCAACTAAGAAGTGACTTGGGTAGAGAAGAATAGAAGATTTCACAAAGCGTGCCTGTGGCCGTTTTCTATTTAGCCGTTGTCTTTTTGTAGCGCTCTTGGGGAGATATTTCCTGCACGTGACGCCAGACATAGGGAAAAGTACCTCGATTTAGTACTGGAAAAGGTAGAAATATGAATTCTTAGCTGAGAAGACCAACGTGATAAGTTTTTGAAAGAACGAAGCAAGCAACCTCAATTTAAAATAAAGGTACGGAGGTTGCGGTGTTTGGGGAAGGGTTTCAATGTTATTCATTCCCAGGAGTTTGGGTTCAAGTTCTCTTTCAGCCTTACCTCCGTGAATTTTACCAGCCAATCTGACAGTCCTGCACAAAAAAACCCATCAATGTCAATTTTGCCCGAAACAAAAAGGTTCGCTAGACACAATCATTTGCGCAGCATGGTTATACACATAAACCAAAACCTCCAAAATTGTGAAAATCTGAATGGTCAAAGTAGGGAGATCGAAATTCTTTATTTAAATCAGTTTTATATTGCTGATAGCTGAATAATAATTGGCAAAATTAATTTCACCCCTATTAGCAAGGCTGCTTCAAATCGCCCAGAAAGATACTTTATTCCAGTCAGCCTTGTAGGACTTTCCGCTTTCGCAATTAATGTTCGGACAGCTTAAAAAAACTTAAAATCATTTTAGAGAAAAAGCCATCGTCGTAGCTTTGGCAGCTTATGTATCCTGTAATGAATCATGTGACGCCGCTGGCGACCACTACTAATTCACCTTGCTGCTAGGCGTCTTGTCATTTCACGTTGGTTGCGACGAGCGCACATCCCACGTCATTTTTGTCGTGGGATGTCAAGAGGATTTGACAGCCACATGGGAGTGAAGTGTGCACGTAGTGGCCGCCACCCATGAAGAAGTCCGCGAGTGTGCCGACAGTTCCACAAAGGTCAAATAGTAACGCTTCGATTCGATCACCAACTGTTGCGACAACAAAACCAGTAACTAGTCGGATTGCAGGAATTTGGAAAAAGGCAAGAAGAATCCGTGTACAAACCAACCGAAAAGGTAGGTAGCACTTTAAATACGATTCCATTAGTGAGTTTTTGTTTACCGCTCTAATGGTCTGTTTTTTTTTGGATTCCTCCTGCTATTTTGAAACAGACTTTATGTGCAACGAATGGTGCCGTTTATGTTGCCGCTACTGCACTGGCTCCGATAAGCAACATACCTATTGATCAGTTTGCAGCAGTTTACCCACCAGCAGGTGTGCCAACAATATACCCTCCTTCAATGCCGTACCAGCCGTTTTAGCAGTACTACAGTGTGCCAATGAATGTTCCCACCATTTGGCTTCAGAACTATCAAGGTAATTAGGTTTGCTTGGATTATGTTGCGTGTGATGTTGTACACACAGGATATGATTGTGCCGATTGTGGTTTTAATTTAATTTCGACCGGTTTCGATGAAACGTTTCTTAAAATTAGCTGAACAGTCCCTACTTCTTGAAATAAGCGCTTGAATTTAATTTTGCTGAAGGCACTACTAGGATTAAAACAAAAATAACAAACGAAAATATGTAATTATGATCGAAAGCAAAACAAAACGACTTTGTTGTGAGTATAATGAGGCTACACCAAAGATTGTTTAATTTTGGGACACACACACAAAGAAGTAAACAGGACTTTGTTTGTAAGATACAGAATTCTTAGACAACAAAATACAAAACGAGACGAAAATATTTAGAAATCGACAAAAGGTTAAAAGATAGAGAACACAGCGCATTTCTTTTGAGATGCCTCTTTTTTATATATACATTATAAATGTAAATGTTTACTGTATTGGTTTGACGGAAATCCATGGACGTTGATGATTAAGAAAAAATTTGATGTGGGAAAACATTTATTGAAGATGGTCAGAAGCGATCTGTTGATAAAAATTAATAAGTGCTCTAAGGGTTGATTTTTAATAGCTGGTTAGAAATAAAATGTTATTCGTAACTGTTTGGGAAGAAACATAAAATGTTGGTTAACATGTTAGCGCTAGCATGGATTGGAGATTATAGACAAGGAACAATTTGGCTAGGATGCAGTATTGGAATAAATTTTTCAGAATATTTAGGAAAAAACTGTGAATTATATAGTAGTGTAAATAATGTTACGAAAACATTTCATCCAAAAGACAATGACAAACATGTAATGGCTTAAAGAATTGTTTATTTTTCTGTTACCTGGCTTTGAGTTTGAAATTAGTTACGAGTTACATTTTATTGTTTTTGGTCTTTTGTTATATTTGCCATTATTTTCTTGTTCCTTACTAACTTGCCTGGGTACCACCGGACCATTTCTTCACATATATTAACTGGAAAGTATACCTTTAAAATTGATAATGTATTTTTATAGTTTCTTAATTGGAAGGTAGACTGTGCGTTACTCATTGGCTTTCCAAGGGTGACATTACTAGAAAAAAAAGATGATTTAAATATTTAATAAGTGGCTCCAAGTACGCAAAATTCTTAATCAAATGAATATTGTATTAGTATTGCAAAACTTTTTTTTTGCATAACTTAGAGATAAAGTAACTCATTAGAAAACTTAACCAAATAAATATTTAACGATTTTGATTAAAATTATAATACTTGATATAACCTATTGTTCCTATTGTATAAGAAAATTAAATCTATTTTCGTAGATATAAACTCGGTTCGAGAGTAAGTTCGTTCTTTTAAAAAAATTGTAAGGATTTTATTTTGCCTTTCTTGGCCGATAGTAAGACAAATTGATCTGGAAGAATTATTTTCCCAGCGGTTTTTTTTCTAAGAAAAGAACTTATACATATATGGGACATTTTGTCATTGCATTGTATTTGTTTAAGTGAAATTTTAATAGAAATAATCATATTGAAAGTAACCGTGGTTTAATTATTTAACATTGGCTTAAATAATCAAGCACAATTGAAATCGAGTTTAATTGTTAGCATTAATTTTTGTTATATATTTTAAGCAATTAAAACAGATACAGAACACATACATAGTAACATGCGCTGAGGACGAAAAAACTTCTATACACTATAAAGTAAAATACGACACATATTTACCTATTTATTTGCTAATGAATACGAAGAGTATGTAATAGTGATAAATTAACTTAAATTATGTAGAGAAATTGCACCCTGTTGAAATCTTAGAAAATAAGTTCAATTATGCAACAAAAACAAAAAAAATACAAAAATAAGATGAATTGCTAACTAACCACACGACTTTCCTTTCCAGTGGTTCTCTCTTTCAGCGGGAAAAAGAATGCAGGGTAAGTATGCCGTCGCGAGAGTAGGGTTTGAGAAAATCCGCTGAGGTCGGTTTCGAGTTGCGCGCGGTACGCGGTACCTTTGTTGTTTTGCCTTTTTACTAGCGTAGCTTTCGTCGGGTTGAGTTTGCGTAGCATATTTTTCGGTACCGCGTTGGAAATTCAGGAACGCGAAGTAAAGATTAGATTTTTGTCCTTTGACTGATTGATGAAGAAATACGGAGTAACGTAGAGTAGGTTTCTTCTCCGTATAATTGTATTTAGTGACGCGTTTGAAAACGGGCATGAATTGGTGGCTGAAGATTGTAAATGAGCGTAATCCATTCGGAGACCCGCGACCAAAATCCTCTCCGATCTAGCTGGCCGACAAGTAGCCACCGCGTGAATGGATTACGGTGCACGGATTGGTTGACCGGTTGGTACCATCCGATGGCACTACTCAGACTTAACGTCTAGAACCGATGAGAGGTCGGTTCCTCGTTCGGACGTAGAAAGCAAAATCATTACAAATGGCGCCCAACGTGGGTTCAACGTTCGGTGGCGTATGCCGGAGTTGCGAAGCCCGGAATGCTTCCACGCGTCGGGAATTTTGACCGCGTACAAAACCGTTACGGTAGCTCTACCACTTGTCTCGTCGAGTCAGTTAACGTAGTTTAGAGACAGTTTTGTAATGTATGTGGGCTTCGGGGATAAATTTTGTAATTCGACCGAAAGCACCCTTTCTTCGGCATACTACCACGCACTCTCATTTTCCTTTGAAGGAGTCGACTACTGGAAAGGGAAGTGTTTATCAAATATTTTTTTTTATTTTTTTGCTCATTTTAAATAGCTCGCCACTATCGGCCACTTCAGTTCATAGATTGTATCTAAACATATATTAGGATAAGCTTAGTTTACTTTTTTTTCTCGGTTCTTTTTAGGCATATCAAGCATCAACCACACACAGCAAAAACAAACATGGCAACGAAGCGGACTCCAGATAAGCGTTGGACCAGATCCAAAACGGTCCAACCAGCTAACTGCGGGATCTGCTTTGAAGACGTAGTGGAGGGCGTACACAGCGTGCGATTGGAGTGCGGACACCTTTTCCATCGTTCCTGTGTCCAACAGCTCCTAATAACGTCCGAGCTTTGCCCACTATGCCGGCGACCCATAGAGTGGACCGCCGTAGACTTCCCCCTCGGAACGCCCGTCCGTACGCGTGGAGCAGTGGCGAAAAGGGTCCCAGATGCCGAACTGCCCCAATCACTGATGGACTTGCAAGGAGCCGTGGGCGGTGAAGTTCCTGCTGCAGTTGTCACGGCCGAGGTTACACCCGCGCCTTCCACCCACTCCATTGCCACCCTCGTGGCGTTAATGCGAGATATGTCTGAGAGGATCGGCAACTTGGAGGGAAGGCTCCAGATGAGCCCGATGAGCCAACCATCCAGCCGCGTGAGAACTCCGCTTAGCTGGGAGCCAAATCCCAGTGTGGCTAGGCCCCTCTCTCGACCATCTGATCAATGGACCCTACCTCCAAGGAACTCGGGAATGGACCCCAGAGCTCCCGAGTATAGACCACGACACAGCACCGCACCTCCGTTGGTACCTCCAGTCCCCGAGGCAGTCCCTTATAGCAGGTCAATCTAAGATGCGATTCCCCCCGGGAACGCATTGACACCTTTCCGAGACCCGACGCCTCGTATCATGCAGAGTTGGCGCCTGAACTTCACGGGCTTCAACGCGATGATATCAGCGGCCTTCCTCCGGCATGCGCACCTTTTGTTCAGCGGAGATGCTGCCGACTGGTACTGGAGTTTTCAGGAGTCGACGCCACGTCCCACTTGGGATTCTTTCAGTGCAGTCTTCCGCAATCGATTTGATGATGGCTTCACTAAAAGAGAACTAAGGGAACAGATAAAGAAACGGCAACAAGGCGCTCACGAACCGTTCAACCAGTACTACACAAGTATAGTGAGATTGAGCACTCGCTTACGAACAACCATGCCCGAGGGCGAACTGGTAGAAATTATCAGGGAGAATATGCGTTGGGAGCTTCAGAACAGTCTTCTGCATTTTTCCATCAACACCATACAGGGATTACGCCTCCATGCCCGTAGGCAAGAACAGCTGGATGAGCGGCAAGGTACCTTCCGTCCACAACCTCGCATAACGGGACCAAATCCCCGAAATCATCACACCACGGAGTTAATGGCAGCGGACCACCTACTTGCTGACCCAGTACCAGTACCGGGAAGCGGAGCACCACAGGAGCTTGAGGACCCAGCAATGATTGATCGACCATCCCTTGAAGCAATTACAAGCCCAACGGTCTGTTGGAACTGCCGACAAACGGGGCATCGGTTCTATGCATGTCCAGCGGAACCAACGCTCTTCTGTTACCGATGCGGGAAGGCAGACACGTACGCACCTGATTGCAAATTGCGAAAAAACTTGCCATCGAATGACGCGACCACCCGTCGGCACTCCTAAAACCCGGACGAACCAATGCTTACCCCATCACTAGCTATGACCAAGCCCCCGACATGACTCCAATTCTGCTGACTTGCACCGCCAAACACAGTTCTCCCAAAGTTCCACAACCGACGCCATCCTTTGTCGAGGCGGACGCGCAGGGAAATGATAGCGAGGCGAAGGTTCCTTGGCATGTCAAACCCTTCCACGTCAGATTGCGGAATTATTTGGCTTCTCGACAGCGCATCTTCCATGAGGAGTTGGCTACAACTGTCCCACCGCGAAGAAAGCGAGCCACGCGTCGGATGCGGAGCTTTTGGAGAAGGGTCAGGCAGTCGAGGAAGGTGCTGAAGGACATACACTTAGACGAATTATTGAGGGATGACGTTCGACCATATGCGTCAGTACACCTCCTGCAAAAACGAGTGTCAGGTTTAGTCGATACGGGAGCCAGTGTGAATTGCATATCAGCCGATTTCGCAGGGGAGGTACTGGCAATGCACGCGGGCCAAATCCACCATTTTACCACCTGGTTAAGCACGGCGGACGGAACTCGTCAATCTGTAGTGGGAAAAATTACGACGGATGTCACCTTTAAAGGAGTAACTAAACCTCTGGAATTTTACATCATACCTCAATTAACCCAGAATCTTTATCTAGGAGTGGATTTCGATCGCAAATTTAACTTGGCCCCGGCACTGTTTTCCGGCACGACCTTGGAGTCCGTCACCACTGTTCCTGCCCAAACTCAAACCACTCACCTATTATGACTTACACTGGATGTGAATCAACAACTGCGACTTGACTCAGCTATCTAGGCTTTTCCATCGCGTGAGAGGGAAGGTCTCGGGCGAACGGCACTGGTGTTACACACAATAGATGTGGGGGATGCTAAACCCATAAAACAGAGACATTTTGCCATATCTCCGGTGAAGGAAAAGTTGTTATATGCCGAAGTTGATCGGATCGAAGAATCGCAGAGCGCATGGGCTTCCCCGGTCACCTTAATCGTCAAGCCGAACAAGGTCCGGCTATGCTTAGATGCCAGACGCTTGAGCGCCATCACTGTCAAGGACGCATACCCTCTACCGTTGATTGAAGGTATTTTGAGTCGGTTGCCTAAAGCCCACTTCATCACGAGCTGAGGCCTCAAGGATGCCTTCTGGCAAATTCCTTTAGACCCTGGCTCAAAGGAGAAAACAGCCTTCACAGTCCCAGGTCGGCCCCTGTATCAATTCGTGACCATGCCATTCGGATTGTGCAATGCTCCTTAAACAATGACGCGCCTTATGGATAAGGCGATACCACCACATTTACGGCACCAAGTTTACGTTCACTAGGACGATCTGCTGCTTATAACCGAGACCTTTAACGAACACATCGACCTACTTCAGGAGGTGGCTCTGCACATACGGAGGGCAGGGTTAACCATCAACATACAGAAGAGTCAGTTCGTGATGACGGAGGTGAAGTATTTGGGTCACATCATTGGGCATGGCAATGTCAAGACCGATGCGGACAAGACTCAAGCGATTGACGTTTTTCCATTACCCAAGACCACCAAGCAGTTACGCCGATTACTAGGCTTATGCGGATGGTACCAGCGTTTTGTGCGTGGCTATGCCACCATTACCACTCCTTTGACCGACATGCTGCGTAAGGGACGTAAGCTTGTCTGGGAAGAGCCCAGCTTGCGAGCCTTTGAAGAACTAAAGAAGAGTCTGACCAGAGCCCCCGTACTGTACAGCCCGGACTTTGACAAACCGTTCTCAATCCATTGTGATGCGAGTCAACATGGGGTGGGAGCAGTCTTACTCCAGGTTGCATAAGACGGCGAGGAGAGACCTATAGCCTTCATGTCCCACAAGCTGAACCAGGCCCAGCGGAACTACACCGTCTCGAAGCAGGAATGCCTGGCGGCTGTGCTGGCAGTGAAACGTTTTCAAGCATATGAAGAAGGACATCCTTTTGAAATGGTCACTGATCATGCGTCACTGAAATGGCTGATGAGCCAAACTGATCTCCACGGCCGCTTGGCCAGATGGGCTTTGAAATTACAGGCGTTTGGCTTCACGATAAGACACCGCAAGGGAAGTCAGCACGTGGTACCGGACACACTATCAAGGATGTTCGTCCCTGAAGGAGCCGAGCTGGCCCAGGAGGACGACAGCCCCCTATGGATCAACTTGGACCATCCCGCCTTCAAGTCAGCATGTTATATCCAGCTGATGAATACGATTCAGGACCAGTTGCCACAGCTGCCAGAACTACGGGTGCCGAAGGGATTTATATACAAGCGGACGAGACACGCCTCCGGAGACCCCATTCAAGAAGAGGAACAGTGGAAGTTATGGGTGCCCAAAGAACTGACATGCGAATTGATTAAGCGGGCTCATGACCACCCATTGAGTGCACAAGATGGTTATGGTCGTACGCTTCGGCAACTGAAGACTTACTTCTTTTGGCCTAAGATGGTGCAGCAAGTGAAAAAGTACGTAGCCGCCTGTGAGCTGTGCAAATGCACTAAAGCACCAAATTCTCTTCTTCGGCCCCCGATGGGAAAATTCGAACTACCGGAGCGGGTGTTCCAGCGCCTGTATATAGAACTCATCGGTCCGTACCTTTGCTCGACTTCGGGATACACGGGAGCTGTCGTGGTCCTGGACCACTTGTCCAAATTTCCGATTGTGGAACCTCTTCGAAACCTGCACACCGGCCCCATAGTCCGTTTTCTGGAAAATCGCGTTTTCCATATATTTGGAGTACCGGAGAAGCTGGTCTCTGACAACGGAGTTCAGTTCACCTCGTCCAGGTTTCGGGAACTAATGGAAAAGTATGGCATTACGCATCAGCGGACGGCCGTTTATTCGCCGGAAGCCAATGCGTCCGAGCGGTTGAACCGCACCATCATAGCCGCCATTCGGGCCTACGTCCAACCGGATCAGAAGGATTGGGACCGCAGGATTTCCGCCATCACCTATGCCCTGGGTTCGTCCTATCACTCCACCACAGGCATCTCCCCATACTTTGCCGTGTTCGGCCAGCATATGATTTGCCACGGAAACTCGTACTGGCTATTGCGGCAGTATAAAGGTTTGGAAGACCCAATAGTGGTACTGGAGCCGCACGAGAAACTCCAAATTCTACGAGAAAAAATCCGGGAGAGGATTGAAGACAGTAGACGGGTGGGGGAGGACCGGTACAATCTGCGATCCCATCCTTCTGGCTTCAAGGCAGGCGACGAAATCTACCGACGCAATTTTAGACAAAGTGAAGCAGGTCGGCGCTACACTGCCAAGCTAGACAAGAAGTTCGTGAGGTGTCGAGTCTTACAAGTTTTAAGTCCCACGCGGTACCTCACGGCGGACATGTCCGGAAGAGAGCTGGGAGTTTACCATGCCAAAGACCTACGACGCTGAGAGAAAAAAGAAAAAAAAACATCATAGGGCCAAGCAGCGTTTCCTTCAGTCTCCCCATGCCTGGTAGGCATCGTGGACACTGCCCTGTAATGAATCATGCGACGCCACTGGCGACCACTACTAACACACCTTGCTGCTAGGTGGCTTGTCATTTCACGTTGGTTGCGACGAGCGCACATCCCACGTCAATTTTGTCGTGGGATGTCAAGAGGATTTGACAGCCACATGGGAGTGAAGTGTGCACGTAGTGGCCGCCACCTATGAAGAAGTCCGCGAGTGTGCCGACAGTTCCACAAAGGTCAAATAGTAACGCTTCGATTCGATCACCAACTGTTGCGACAACAAAACCAGTAACTAGTCGGATTGCAGGAATTTGGAAAAAGGCAAGAAGAATCCGTGTACGAACCAACCGAAAAGGTAGGTAGCACTTTAAATACGATTCCATTAGTGAGTTTTCGTTTACCGCTCTAATGGTCTGTTTTTTTTTTTTGGATTCCTCCTGCTATTTTGAAACAGACTTTATGTGCAACGAATGGTGCCGTTTATTATGCCGCTACTGCACTGGCTCCGATAAGCAACATACCTATTGATCAGTTTGCAGCAGTTTACCCACCAGCAGGTGTGCCAACAATATACCCTCCTTCAATGCCGTACCAGCCGTTTTAGCAGTACTACAGTGTGCCAATGAATGTTCCCACCATTTGGCTTCAGAACTATCAAGGTAATTAGGTTTGCTTGGATTATGTTGCGTGTGATGTTGTACACACAGGATATGATTGTGCCGATTGTGGTTTTAATTTAATTTCGACCGGTTTCGATGAAACGTTTCTTAAAATTAGCTGAACAGTCCCTACTTCTTGAAATAAGCGCTTGAATTTAATTTTGCTGAAGGCACTACTAGGATTAAAACAAAAATAACAAACGAAAATATGTAATTATGATCGAAAGCAAAACAAAACGACTTTGTTGTGAGTATAATGAGGCTACACCAAAGATTGTTTAATTTTGGGACACACACACAAAGAAGTAAACAGGACTTTGTTTGTAAGATACAGAATTCTTAGACAACAAAATACAAAACGAGACGAAAATATTTAGAAATCGACAAAAGGTTAAAAGATAGAGAACACAGCGCATTTCTTTTGAGATGCCTCTTTTTTATATATACATTATAAATGTAAATGTTTACTGTATTGGTTTGACGGAAATCCATGGACGTTGATGATTAAGAAAAAATTTGATGTGGGAAAACATTTATTGAAGATGGTCAGAAACGATCTGTTGATAAAAATTAATAAGTACTCTAAGGGTTGATTTTTAATAGCTGGTTAGAAATAAAATGTTATTCGTAACTGTTTGGGAAGAAACATAAAATGTTGGTTAACATGTTAGCGCTAGCATGGATTGGAGATTATAGACAAGGAACAATTTGGCTAGGATGCAGTATTGGAATAAAGTAGTGTAAATAATGTTACGAAAACATTTCATCCAAAAGACAATGACAAACATGTAATGGCTTAAAGAATTGTTTATTTTTCTGTTACCTGGCTTTGAGTTTGAAATTAGTTACGAGTTACATTTTATTGTTTTTGGTCTTTTGTTATATTTGTCATTATTTTCTTGTTCCTTACTAACTTGCCTGGGTACCACCGGACCATTTCTTCACATGTATTAACTGGAAACTATACCTTTAAAATTAATAATGTATTTTTATAGTTTCTTAATTGGGAGAGTATGTAATAGTGATAAATTAACTTAAATTATGTAGAGAAATTGCACCCTGTTGAAATCTTACAAAATAAGTTAAATTCTGCAACAACAACAAAAAAAATACAAAAATAAGATGAATTGCTAACTAACCACACGACTTTCCTTTCCAGTGGTTCTCTCTTTCAGCGGGATATAGAATGCAGGGTAAGTATGCCGTCGCGAGAGTAGGGTTTGAGAAAATCCGCTGAGGTCGGTTTCGAGTTGCGCGTGGTACGCGGTACCTTTGTTGTTTTGCCTTTTTATTAGCGTAGCTTTCGTCAGGTTGAGTTTGCGTAGCATATTTTTTGGTACCGCGTCGGAAATTCGGGAACGTGAAGTAAAGATTAGATTTTTGTCCTTTGACTGATTGATGAAGAAATACGGAGTAACGTAGAGTAGGTTTCTTCTCCGTATAATTGTATTTAGTGACGCGTTTGAAAACGGGCATGAATTGGTGGCTGAAGATTGTAAATGAGCGTAATCCATTCGGAGACCCGCGACCAAAATCCTCTCCGATCTAGCTGGCTGACAAGCAGCCACCGCGTGAATGGATTACGGTGCACGGATTGGTTGACCGGTTGGTACCATCCGTTGGCACTACTCAGACTTAACGTCTAGAACCGATGAGAGGTCGGTTCCTCGTTCGGACGTAGAAAGCAAAATCATTACAATCCTTGAAAACATAAATCCTCGGAGATTCACTTGTTTTTATTTAAATAATTATATTCAATATACATTTTGACAGCGGTTCACAAATTAATATTTATTTTTTATATGAAAATACACCCTTATACAAATTAAAGTAAATGAATGAATAACTCTTAAATTCTTGTGTGATTCGGATTAATTTTTGTCAGCGTTTATCCACTAGAAAAGTATCCCTAGGTGTTCAATAATGTTTTCCCTGAGAATACTTAATATGAAACTAACAAGAAAAAACTAGACATCGACCTTAGGTTTGCATCAATCATAAGGTAACATATATATTGTTTCATTTAGCAAACAGTTCTTTTTAAAGGTAAATTTTCAAACGAGATTCAAGCCACCAAACACAATAAAAAAATTATAAATAAAAAAGCAATACGCAAAATCTAATATATAAAATTACGAGTATATAGTACAACCTGAAATTAAAACTATATCTACTTAGCTATTCACAATTTTAAAAATTTATACGTAAAATTTTGAGCCGAAGAAATACAAAAACAAAAATCCACTGTAATCACTTAAAGGGACCACAAATAGAAGAGACGAGATATCGTAACACAAATGTGGGAAAACAAGTAAAAGTAGCAAGAGACTGCTCCTGCCAAAAGGGTGTTGCAAAATAATCAGAAAATCGAGCAACGTCTTTTGAATATAAAAACTGGACTCATACATACTCGTATATTCCATGAATTGAGCTCGGAAAACTAATAATATATACATGGTTATTATGTATTTTGATTTGCCACCATTTTATTTTCAGCGCGTTGACCTCAAAGTTTTTGTAGTCATGATAACATATCAATGCTATAAAATATTTCTAAAATTTCCATCAAATTCTTACACATCTGCAGTATTTGAGCCCACTAAGGACGAGAACAGCATCACGTATAATTGCTGTTGTAATTGATAAAATTTCAATTGTCTATAACTTAACGGTAGTCTATGGTCTAGTGGTTAGAACATGAACGCATAAGCTGACGGTCCCAGGTTCAAATCTCGTTGAGAGCAACGATTGTTCACTCAGTAGTGATATGTACTAATTTAATCAGATCATATCATAGCTGAGCAAGTACACGGGAGCATGGTAACTGACCAAACCAACTTCCGAAAAAATCAATACGGTCATGAAAATGAGATACGGTCATGAAAATGAGATACGCTTTACGAATTTTACGTTTTCACCTGATCCTTAAATTTGTCAACAATTTGCATCTGAAATTTTTGATGTAAAATGCATGTTTTCTGAAATAGAGCCATAAACCGTTAAGTTATCTTCTTTGTAGCACTACAGCCCCTCTCGGGCCTTCACTTAGAGATAGTTAGAGTATCTCATTTTTATGACCGTATTGATTTTTTCGGAAGTTGGTTTGGTCAGTTACCATGCTCCCGTGTACTTGCTCAGCTATGATATGATCTGATTAAATTAGTACATATCCCCACTGAGTGAACAATCGTAGTCTGTCCGAAAAATCCCCTGAACTAAATCACGTTGCTCTCAACGAGATTTGAACCTGGGACCTTCGGCTTATGCGTTCATGCTCTAACCACTAGACCACAGACTACCGTTAAGTTATAGACAATTGAAATTTTATCAATTACAACAGCAATTATACGTGATACTGTTCTCGTCCTTAGTGGACTCAAATACTGCAGATGTGTAAGGATTTTGATAGAAATTTTAGAAATATTTTATAGCATTGATATGTTATCATGACTACAAAAACTTTGAGGTCAACGCGCTGAAAATAAAATGGTGGCAAATCAAAATACATAATAACCATGTATATATCATTAGTTTTCCGAGCTCAATTCATGGAATATACGAGTATGTATGAGTCCAGTTTTTATATTCAAAAGACGTTGCTCGATTTTCTGATTATTTTGCAACACCCTTTTGGCAGGAGCAGTCTCTTGCTACTTTTACTTGTTTTCCCACATTTGTGTTACGATATCTCGTCTCTTCTATTTGTGGTCCCTTTAAGTGATTACAGTGGATTTTTGTTTTTGTATTTCTTCGGCTCAAAATTTTACGTATAAATTTTTAAAATTGTGAATAGCTAAGTAGATATAGTTTTAATTTCAGGTTGTACTATATACTCGTAATTATATATTAGATTTTGCGTATTGCTTTTTTATTTATAATTTTTTTATTGTGTTTGGTGGCTTGAATCTCATTTGAAAATTTACCTTTAAAAAGAACTGTTTGCTAAATGAAACAATATATATGTTACCTTATGATTGATGCAAACCTAAGGTCGGTGTCTAGTTTTTTCTTGTTAGTTTCATATTAAGTATTCTCAGGGAAAACATTATTGAACACCTAGGGATACTTTTCTAGTGGATAAACGCTGACAAAAATTAATCCGAATCACACAAGAATTTAAGAGTTATTCATTCATTTACTTTAATTTGTATAAGGGTATATTTTCATATAAAAAATAAATATTAATTTGTGAACCGCTGTCAAAATGTATATTGAATATAATTATTTAAATAAAAACAAGTGAATCTCCGAGGATTTATGTTTTCAAGGATACATAAGCTGACAAAGCTGCGACGATGGCTTTTTATCTAAAATGATTTTAATTTTTTTTAGCTGTTCGAACATTAATTGCGAAAGCGGAAAGTCCTACAAGGCTGACTGGAATAAAGTATCTTTCTGGGCGATTTGAAGCAGCCTTGCTTATAGGGGTGAAATTAATTTTGCCAATTATTATTCAGCTGTCAGCAATATAAAACTGATTTAAATAAAGAATTTGGATCTCCCTACTTTGACAATTCAGATTTTCACATTTTTGGAGGTTTTGGTTTATGTGTATAACCATGCTGCGCAAATGATTGTGTCTAGCGAACCTTTTTGTTTCGGGCAAAATTGACATTGATGGGTTTTTTTGTGCAGGACTGTCAGATTGGCTGGTAAAATTCACGGAGGTAAGGCTGAAACAGAACTTGAACCCAAACTCCTGGGAATGAATAACATTGAAACCCTTCCCCAAACACCGCAACCTCCGTACCTTTATTTTAATTTGAGGGTGCTTGCTTCGTCCTTTCAAAAACTTATCACGTTGGTCTTCTCAGCTAAGAATTCATATTTCTACCTTTTCCAGTACTAAATCGAGGTACTTTTCCCTATGTCTGGCGTCACGTGCAGGAAATATCTCCCCAAGAGCGCTACAAAAAGACAACGGCTAAATAGAAAACGGCCACAGGCACGCTTTGTGAAATCTTCTATTCTTCTCTACCCAAGTCACTTCTTAGTTGCTACTGCTCTTTGAATTCGGTTTTTGGAAAGACCGTTACTACACGCTAGGCGAATTTTCGAAATTTTCTTACTTTATCAACCAAAACTGAGGGTAGATACAAGCCATATGGTAGCAATTTGCATATGTATTAGTCGGCCTACTATGGACAAGCTTCCGGTAGCTGTCACCCAACTGCGGCATTAGCAAATGCTTATATTTCGTCATATATACTATTTTCCGAATAAAAAACGTGCCAAACGCATTCCGTGCATGCTATAAATTCACCTTGTATAGCCCATTGTGCTCCTAAACTTTCCAAGACGAGCAAATGAAGCACACGTTTTGCACCTTCGACTGATAGCTCAGCGTTGAGATGTAAACAAACTCCTATAAATTCACTTTGGAAGGCGATAAAAACTAAACGGGTATACGAACTGAAATAGGAGCGCTATTGTGTTCTCCGCGGATCATCTGGATTTCACTGTAGAAATCCGTCTCTAAACCGTACAAAACCTCGAATTTTCGTTGGCACCTCCACAATTCTTCATATAACGCCATGTAAGTTAGCCAGCAAAGTCGGCCTACTAATGGTCATGTGTGTGGTAGTAAGCGCTGCTGCCATATGGCTTGTATCTATCGTCAGTTTTGTTATCAACACATTATCTTGTCTCTTCTGTTTCCGACTGTGAAATGTCAGATCTCATAAAAAAGCCGTCACCTCACATCAAAGTGAAGTTACGCTAGCGACCGATTGGTAGATCTCTTCCCGAGACCACGCAATCATGGCATTAAAATATTTTAATGACGGATATTATCCTCTCTTTAGATAAATCTCATCCAAAAGTTTATCCAAAAAAACAATTTTGATTATACTGTAGGCCCTGTTATGGGTGCAGGAAAAAAACAATGTATTAACCTCACTATTCATCGATTTAAATAAATAAGAGAATACGAGAGATGCGACTATGATCAGCATTGATTAAATTTCAGTGTATCATGATGATTTAGATTAAATTATGTATAACAAAATAAAAGCATCATTCTAGACACTTTCCAGAAACGGTAATATTGTAAAAATACTGGAAATGATAAATGGATTTGTGGTGATTCACAACATTCATTACTTAAGTTTACAGTCTTCTGCATGTAGTATACATATATGGTTTCAAAGATAATCAATAGAACTGAATAAAACGGTCGACGTTGATTGTAAGGAAAAATTCAATCTTGTAAGAATGATTGTTCCTAAATAGCTGCAGATAAATTAATCTATGAAAGGAAGGCAGCTAGGATAGTTGCAAAGTAAAATTGTAAAAATATTCTTTCAATTAAGGAAATTTCCGAAAATAATTTTTTTGAACTAAGATTTTCCAAGGGGATATTAAACGGCGACAGCTAAGATTATATCTCTTTGAAGAATTGGCGATATGATATTGAAACTTATTGTAAGCAATAGTAAATGTTTAAAACAAGCCTTAACCAACGCAAATATAGATTTAATTATAGACGAGAAATTATGAAAAAAAATTAACAAATAAATTTCAAATATGGAGATAAGTATTAGTGTAGTTTCAGTAATATGAAAGATTTCCTTATAAAAGGCAAAGATATATGCTAGTTTATAGACACTATAGAAATTATTTCTAGTCCGGTTTCTTCATTAAAGTAGAAAAATAACTCCTGCAAACCAAACAAGGCAGAGCCTAGTTTTCACTAAACCTATTTGTCCAGTTAACAGGATTGAGCCAATATATTATGTTTCTTTTGTATTCACAAATATATAAAGTCATAAGCTAGGTCTTTTTTATATTTTAAGATTATGAAGTGGCATTCTAATAACGTATAATTATTATTAGATAATTTGAAGACTGGAAACATTTAAATTAATTGTTAAAGTATGCGCTCCCCTTTTGATGGTTAGAGATTTCAGCGAAAATAGAAGCGGAAGATGAATATGCCGTCGAGTCAGCGGGGTTTAATGTAATCCGCGACTAATTGATTCTGTGCTTTTGATTCAGTTACGCGCTGTTTTAGTTTGTAGTATGGCTGGCGATTTCACTTATCGTAGAGTGCTTCCCAGGGCGAGACTGATCTGGTAATTCAAAGGAGTGCAACTACTATTGCTGAGTTGTCGTCTCCGATCCTAGTGAAATAGTTGGGGACTGGCATTCCCGGGGTACCCGAATTGCTAAGTAAAAATACTAGGAAAGGAACTTCATCCGAAATATAGGGGCTATGCAATTGTTCGATAACAAGATCAACTCATAGCTGCAAACCTAAGCCCTGGAGGTATACTGAAATACCATGGGCATCTAATGAGCCTCCATCTTCGAATGGTCAGCTGATTGATTGCGGCCCTTTGCGGAATATTGGTGGCTGTGGTTAAAAACAAAGGCTGGCGTTGACCTTATAGCGTCATATATAGCTGGGTCTTGTATATACCAGTATGAAAGTTGAGAGGTCCCTCAATGTAAACTGGAACCGATTTTAGGGGCGATGATTGGCACTTAAACCAATCACTGTCTAGTGGTGACCGTAGGGTAGGCCTCGTTCGCAGCAGGTACCCAAGTAAATCATATCCACTACCTTACCGTAGAATGGATTAGAGTACCTTTTGTCAGGCACCGTGTTAGTATGCAGATCGGGAGTGAGTTTCAAGTCCTCTTGAATTGTTGGAAGCATTTAAATGGCCATGGTAGAATAAGGTTTTAAAAGATGGTAACATTATCAAAGAACAACCTATTATAAATCCTGATGTAAGTTTATCAGTACTCGACCACATTTCCTGACGGAGACGCAAACGAGACAAACCGGAACAAACGGACATCCAACAGTAATAGTACAGCCTATGTATATTTGCATGAACTTCGAGATTGGTTTAATGTGTATCCTATATACACATCAATGCTCCCGGGGAGAAATCTCACTGCTTGAAACTTACCTGCTACTACATAACATATACGTCAACCGGACCAACAAAGACAAGTGTTTATTTGGTTGAGTAATTTTATTTTATTGTTTTGTTGCTTCATCGTTTTACATTTACAAACTACGATACATATATTTTTGCTCCGCCGCTAATTGTGCGGTAACTCATGTTGAAATATTTATGTGGAACGTGTTTTGCATCTGGGGTTAACACTGGCCTGCAATTGGGGAGACGCGCGGTTAAATCTTGGTGGCTGCATGGCCTGGTATGCCATACAGCCAAATAAGGTTTATGGCTTCAGCCAACACCTCACCATTTTAGAGTTTCAACGAGCTTGCTCCGTGCATTTGCACATTTTGAAACACTACTACAGGAATTTATTTACATACAGAGTTGAATTCCAATTGATCTGTAAGTACTCAACGAAGTGATTATTTCTGGTGACGCAATGAGCTTTTACTCAATTTTTTTCCGAAAACTACTGAAGACGCAAACAAGTGAGTTCTCATTCCATAGAAGCTCTTCCTCCCGTTTCGTCCCATTCACACGTAAACGGAGAGAGCCATAAACAATATTCTCTTAGCGCACTTTGGGGAAACAGACTTTACAGAAGAATGAGGATAGCTTTTAAGCTGATTGTCATGTGTAGTATTCTCCTCTCTGGATCTTTAGCCTGGCTGACTTACGCTCGCGCGTGAGATATATTTCGCTGCTGTCTTTTCAGTGCTCCCCGTGTACTTCCTGTGCTCGTTGTAGCTTTCCGCTGGCTGACTCGTACTTGCTCACGAGATACATTCCGCCGCATTTCTTCACGTCCACTGCATACCTACGATATACGACAACACGGCTTGATTATAACTTGATAACAATTATCATGCGAAGTGAAATGCAGCATGGTTGCCCACTCATACCTTTTAGCACTGATGACATTGGCTAGCGTAAGGCATGAGGCGGTGCGTTTGCATGCTCACACCATTTCTTCCGGCAATTGAAAATAGGGATTTACTGTTCTTGGTGAGAACAGTCAATGATCCTTTCGCCCAAATTCTCACAAGACAGACATAGCGGATTACATCTGATGGCTCTGACTTAATTGAAGCACTGGCAATACGCACAAATATTATTGGCTGCTCCGACATGTTGAAGTTTGCGGTTGATTTATCTGCTGATGATTTGAATACATCAAGTTATTGTTTATGTAATCTAGTCACGTACCGGGTCGGGTTTATGTTTTGTTTTCGCTTAGAGATGGTCATGTGTATCCAGTGAGTTGTGTGCGGTGCACCATATTTGTTTTCGCTTAGGCATGGTAATATGTGTCGTTTGTACCACATAATTGTTGTTTTGTTTAACATTTATTCCTTACTTTATACCTTTTTTCATAATTTCTACTAAATATTGCTATTTCGCATTATTATGATGATTGATTTAACATTTACTACCTTAATCGACTTTGATTGAATCTATTTTTCCTTGCTTTTTGTCTCAAAACAAGGTCAAGGTATTCTCCCTTCAATATTCCTTTCTGTTTGCGATATTTGTTTTTTCTTATTGAATCAAAATTATTTGTTGGAGTTTTTAAATAATTTCCTACTTTGAGATACCTTGCTTTTAATACTTTAATAAATTGTTGTCTTAAACTTGTTGGGCATATCTTTTTGATTTTGTTTTGTTTCCTGTTTATTCACATATTACTTATTTGCTTCCGGGTTATTTACATATGTTTTATTTAACGTATTGCAATCTGAATTCTTCCGTTTCTTTAATTTTTAATTTGATATTTTGCATCCCTTGGTAATTTGATTGAACATTACTTATTTCAATATTATATATGATATCTATTATTACATAATTTTAACATTTTCTATTTTGTGATTTTTTATTCTATATGTACATAATTTGATCCATTACAATTACTTGTAATGGATATTGTTACATGTACAAATAATTCTGTGAGCTATTATAACAAATCACAACCATTAAAAACATCAACAAAATGAATTTACTCGAAACCACGAGAACCCACCAAGCATGATCAACATCTGAAAGTGAGGTCATTTCACTCATTAAGCTGCTCGAATGTACTAGGTACCTCTCGGCAGAACATTCGCCAATGTACGAGAAATGGGTTGAATGGCTAGAGACCCTATATAAAGGCGAGCTGAATGAATTCATTAGAACGGCGATAATAAAAATTGCGAAAGTGTGGAGTGAGAATTGAAAACCGATATTGATCGAGTAATAGTAAAGTGATTTTCGTTGATTGCGAAGTAATTTTAGTGGACAGTTGAAATAAAAATTGATGGACGACTTGTAGAATAGTGAAAATTAAAATTGTGAAATAGTTAAATGAGTGATTGTGCATTTTTTTAGTAATTAAATAAACTCTTTCAATTTAATTTAAAAGACATTGCGTTTTAACTGTCCCGGAACATTAAAATTATTGGCCACGAACCATAACACGCGACAGTGGTGTCGAGAAGTGAGAAAGAAAATTTCAAAAAGTGAAAACATTTAAACATTTTTAAAGTGCACAATTGTGAAAAATAACGTGAAAACTGTTGAAAAAAAACGAAAAGCCGAAACAATCAAAATGCCACGAAACTTGCATCTAAGAATTAATGAATTGCCCATGTCGAAGCTCAAGGAAGAATTCGAAGAACGAAATCTGGCTACGCAAGGTACGAAGGCCACATTGATTGCACGCTTGCGCGACGCGATCGAATCGGAAGGCGTAAATCTGGGTTCGGGTGAGCCCTCAGATGCAGAAAATGGTGCAGAAGGTGGAGAAGCAGAAACACAAAAACCAAAGGAACCAGAAATTGCCCTGATGCAAATGTTGATGCTGATACAGCAAGAGCTTCGACAACAGTCATCTAATTTAACTGTGAAGCTAAATGAACAATCAGCGAAGCTGGACCATCAAGCGATCGAAATCAAGGCAGACATCGCACAGAAGCTGGAGAAACAGTCAACTGATTTGAAGGCAGATTTGGAAGAACAGCCAACCGAAATAAAATCGGGGCTCAGTAGTCTGAACAAGTAAATTAAATGCGTCGAAGAAAAGGTTTACCAGGTCGAGGAGAGAATTAACCATGAGATCAGCCAGGTTGAGGAGAGAATAAACCATGATATCAACCAGGTCAAGGAGAGAATCAACCATGAGATGGGAACTATGAAAAAGGAATTGGAAGCAGCGAAGGCGGTAGTAACCACCTCAACAGCCCCGCTTACAACCGTAGCGCAAAGCACATTCAGAAATGTGCAAGCACCAATATTCGACCGGCAAACGGTCTGGAGTATTTACAAAACCCAGTTTGAAGTTGCCGCAAGGGCAAATCACTGGAACAAGCAGGAACGAGCAACTGCATTAATTTTTGCTCTAAGAGGCACAGCTGCCAAGCTTTTGCAGACGATCCCCGTTGAGTTGCACTCAAACCCGGCTGCTATAATGAATGCGCTCGAGATGCGTTACGGAGACAATCATCTGAAGCAGATTTATCGGTCACAGCTACGGCAGCGGATGCAGAAGTCTGGCGAAACCTTACAGCAGCTAGCACAAGACATTGATCAACTGGCACTTTGGCTTACCCAGCTTATAACCCAGAACGTCAAGATGACGCAGTGACAGAAGCATTCATCCGTGCGCTGAAGGACCAGGAGTTGCAACAAGCCGTGCGTTTAGCTCAAAAGCAAACAGTTAAGGATGTAGTTTGAAATAGTTTGAAATTTGAGGCAGCGAAAAATGTGACTCGTACCACTTCCCGGGTTCGGGAGGTAGTGACAGACAAGTGCAGGTGTGAGCGCGTGGAAATTGAGCGAGACCCGCATGTAAATGGTGCGCCTAGATGCTGGAATTGCGGAGAGAAGGGGCACCTGCAAAGAGACTGCAAGAAGTGAAGAAAACCGAGCTATTGTCCAGGGTGTGCAGCTAGGAGGAGATCCAGACCGATTCAGGAGCCCAGAATGGAGGCCCTTGAAACAGAGGGGTCGGGAAACATATAAGAGCCAACTTCGTGGGGCAGAGGTTGGCTAGGAGGATCGACGTCCCCAGCACTACCATAACTGTATCAAGACTACATCGTGGAGAAGCGGAATTATGCCTTCCGGGTCAAGTTGACGGAGAACACTGCACCATAACAATCGACACTGGTGCAACCCGATCGATTATCCGACCAGACCATGTGAGGCAACAACTACTTCAAAAGGGCAGGATTTTCTCACTACGCCCAGCTACGGGAGAAACTGCACCTGTCCATGGAGAGGTCAACCTCCAGATACAGTTGGGAGACCTTGTGTTCCGACATAATTTTCTGGTCGTGAACATTATGGATGATTGCTTCTTGGAATGGATTTTCTGCGACCACATGGAATCACGTTGGATTTGGGAAAACGGGTATTGAAATGGCGGAATATCGAAGTACTGATGGAGGATCCCAACGTCTGAATTCCCAAGATGAATGTAGTATTATGCACCGACACTGATGTACCAAAATCTTCCGAGAGCATTGTATTGGCCAGGCTTGATGGTGATTCTGGAGGCCACCGATCTTCTCTGACAGAGCCAATGAAGACGTCCGCGTTGCGCAGTTTGATTGAAGGATGAAGCCTTGATCCATAAGGAACGGATACGTGCCGGTTAGAGTCCTTAACACCGCAGACTCAACCACGAGCATCAAAGTGAGAGGAGTCATCGGCAGCTGCCAGCCTATTTCCACCATCACCTCTTTGGAAGCGACTCACGACCATCATGGGAAAAGGAAGCAAGACGCAGACAAAACCCGGGAATCCACGTCTGCAATATTGAAGCAGGTCAAATCGCCAGTGCAGCTATTCAAACGAGCCTCTGACCTGGTCACCAAGTACAGTGACATCTTCTCAACAAGCCCGGATGATCAAGGCCGAACGAGTATGGTAGCTCACGTCATAGATGCACAGGGAGCCAAGCCAACTTGACAAGCACCGAGACGCCTTCCTATAGCCAAACAAGGAGAAGTGAGCGCACTGATCTCGGACATGGAAAAACAAGGCGTTGTCGAGCCTTCTGTCAGTCCATGGGCCACGCCAGTAGTTCTAGTAAAGAAAAAGGATGGTAGCACTCGGTTTTGTGTCGACTATAGGCAGCTTAACGACGTCACTAAGAAAGATAGTTACCCACTTCCACGCATCGATGACATCATGGACACTTTAGCCGACGCAAAATGGTTTTCTACACTCGATCTCAAGAGTGGCTATTGGCAGGTAGAAATCGAGAAGAAGGACCGAGAGAAGACCGCATTTTCAGTTAGAACCGGATTGTGGCAATTCGTGGTGATGCCGTTTGGGCTTTGCAATGTTCCAGCTACTTTCGAATGCCTAATAGAATACGTGCTACGTGGCCTAACCTGGAAAAGCTGCTTGGTGTACCTAGATGACATCATTGTTATCGGGAGAACGTTCAAAGAGCATGTGCGGAACTCAGAAGAGTTCTCCCGACTGCCACTGGCGAATTTGAAACTTAGTCTCGACAAGTGAACCCTTTTCGCACATGAAGTAAAATACCTGGGACACCTCGTATCAGCACAAGGAGTCAAAACAGAGGCACTGAGAAAATTGAAGCCGTGAAAAGCTGGCTAACACCAAACAACAAGCGCCAACTACGAAGTTTTCTGGGTCTAGCAATCTACTATCGAAGATTCGTCAAAGACTTTGCCAAAAAACCTAAGTGTCTCCATCAGCTAACCGAGGAAAATCGTCCGTATGTCTGGAATGAACAATGTCAGGTAGCCTTTGAGACCTTGAAGGAGAAGCTGTGTGAATCACCCGATGCAAGCAATGGCAGTATTGGAGTTATACTCTCCCAGCAGGAAAATGGCGAAGAATGAGTCCTCTCTTATTACAGTCGAGTCCTCTCAAAAAGTAAGAGGGACTACTTCGTGACCAGGAAAGAGCGATTGGCTATAAAAGAGGCCACCAAGCAGTTCTACAAGTACCTATATGGCCAGAAATTTGCTCTTCGAACGGACCATGCATCGCTGAGATGGCTGCTTAACTTCAAAAACCCCGAGGGACAAGTTGCGAGATGGATTGAAAGATTGCAGTCATACGACTACAAAATTGTTCATCGGAAGGGCGGAGTTCATGGAAATGCTGACGCCTTATCTCGTCGTCCACGTCCAGCCAGCTGCAAGCATTGCCGACGGGATGAGGAAAAGGAACCGCCCGTAGATCTGCGATTTCTAACGGCCGAATTCGATGAAGGTTGGTCATTGGAGGAGATTCGAAATGCCCAGTTAGCCGATGAAGACGTCGGACCGTTCTTCGTATAGAAGGAGACGACTGGGCGACGTGAGTGGAAAGACGTTTCAATGCATGGCGCAACCCTGAAAAGCTATTGGGCACAATGGAACTCCCTTCAGGTGGAGGGTGGCGTACTCAAGCGGAAATGGGAAACCGCGGATGGCAGCTCCTATAGGATGCAAACTATACTTCCCAAAAGCCGAATCCACGATGTGGTTAAGGAAATGCATGAAAGATCCTCGGGAGGCCACCTTGGTGTTAACAAGATTTTAGTGAAATTGCGGGAAAGATTTTACTGGCTCCACGCTCGAGAAGACGTCGAGGACTGGTGCCGTTGATGCACCATTCGCGCTTCCGTCAAAGGTCCAAAGCGACGACTGAGAGGGCAAATGCAAACCTACAACGTGGGCGTGCCATTTGAAGGGTTGCTGTTGACACCGCTGGACCCTTTCCTGAATCCGAATGGGGAAAATCGATACACGCTGGTTGTAGTCGATCATTTCAGCAAGTGGCCCGAGGGCTACCCCATTCCCAACCAGGAAGCAACTACTGTAGCCGAACAGCTAGTGTTAAATTGGGTCAGTAGGTACGGCGTACCTTGTGAACTACATTCAGATCCAGGCCGAAACTTTGAGTCACTAGTTTTTGGTGAAATGTGCTAACTACTGGGAATACGGAAAACGACGACAACACCGCTGCATCCCCAATCCGATGGAATGGTCGAACATTTCAACGGCATGCTCAATAAACACCTGGCCAAGATGGTTGACGAGAACCAAAGGGACTGGGACCGACATACCCCACTATTTTTGATGGCGTACAGAGCTGCTGAACATGCATCGACGGGCCAAGCCCCAGCCAAAGTCATTTTTGGAAAGACTATTCGTCTGCCAGCTGATATAAAGTTCGGGACACCCCCTGAGAAACCCCAAATGATCTCGGAATACGCAAGTGAGCTAAGACAATGGTTAAACCAGATACATCGGACAGTGCGAAAACACCTCGAATCGGCTACTGACCGCATGAAGACCAGGTATGATCTGAAGGAAAATTCTATTGGCTTCCAGCAGTGTTGGTCTGGCTATATAACCCACAACAACGGAAGGGTAGGTCTCCAAGGTTGCAGCATGATTGGGAGGGACCATACCGAGTTACAAAGTGAATCAATGAATCAACGACGTCGTATACCGCATACAGGAACACCATAAGCCAAGAGCCAAAATGAAAACCGTGCACCTGGACCGTCTTGCCCCATATTACATCCAGGGAAAATTGACTACAACTGCTGCCACATCTTGAATGAGGTGGGGGCAGTGTTACATATCCAAATAATTCTGTGAGATACTGTCGCAATTGTTTTCACAACCATTAAAAACATCAACAAAATGAATGTACTTGAAACCACGAGATCCCACCAAGCATGATCAACATCTGAAAGTGACGTCACTCCATTCATTAAGCTGCTGAAATGTACTAGGTGCCTCTCGGCAGAACGTTCGCCAATGTACGAGAAATGGGTTGAATGGCCAGAGACCCTATATAAAGGCGAGCTGAATGAATGGGGGGATCATTCATTAGAGCCGCGATATTAAAAGCTGCGAAAGTGTGGAGTGAGAATCGAAAAGCGATATCGAGTAATAGTAAAGTGATTTTCGTTGATTGCGAAGTGATTTTAGTGGACAGTTGAAGTAAAAATTGATAGAAGACTTGTAGAATATTGAAAATTAAAATTGTGAAATAGTTAAATGAGTGATTGTGCATTTTTTTAGTAATTAAATAAACTCCTTCAATTTAATTTAAAAGACATTGCGTTTTCACTTTCCCGGAACATTAAAATTATTGGCCGCGAACCATAACATGCGACAATATTTTTTATATCTTGTCTTACATTAGTTGAAGCATTATTGAACTATTGTAGTTGATAGCAATAAAATTGTTTCTATATTTTTGCCATTATTTTCAATTTTTTTTAATTATTGTTTTTTTAAATGATTCATTACCCTATAATCATTTTTCCTTCTTTATTCAAATTGCTTCGAATATATCCGCTAATCCAGGCTTGAGTATATTTATACTTATTATGTTGCTTACTTTATTTCTAGAATCGTCTTTGATTAATTTAATACTTTTGTATTTCAATACGCTTCAACTTATATGATATTTTGCATCAAAAATGTTTCTCTATTTATGTTATGTAAATTCTTGTATACATATTGTCGCGTACTATGGTTCGCGGCCAATAATTTTAATGTTCTGGGAAAGTGAAAACGCAATGTCTTTTAATTTAAATCAAAAGAGTTTATTTACTAAAAATGCACAATCACCTATTTAACTATTTCACAACTTGTGTATTAATTTTTATTTCAACTGTTTATCACTTCAATATCGCTTGTTACTTCGCACTCCACACTTTCGCAGTTTACTATATCGCGGTTGTAATCAATCCCCCCATTCATTCAGCTCGCCTTTATATAGGGTCTCTAGTCATTCAATCCATTTCTCGTACATTGGCCAACTAGCTCGAATATTAGAGCAGCTTAATGAATCATGTTTGGTGACGTTCTCACTGGTTGTGAAAACAATTGCGACAGTAGCTCGCAGAATTATTCGTACATGTAACACTGCCCCCACCTCAGTTCTTTTCGCCCCGAAAAGATGTGTCGCCAGTTGTAGTCAATTCTCTCTGGATGTAATATGAGGCAAGACGGTCCAGGTGCACGATTTTCAGTTTGGCTCTTGGCTTACGGTATTCCTGTATGCGGTATATGACGTTGCTGATTCGCTTTGTAACTCAGTATGATCCCTCCCAATTATGCTGCAACCTTGGAGACCTACCCTTTCGCTGTTGTGGGCTACATAGCCACACTAAGTCATCTTGCTGGAAGTCAGTGGAAATTGCCTTTAGATCATACTTGGTCTTCATGCGGTCAGTAGCCGATTCGAGGTGTTTTCGCACTGTCCGATGTATCTGGTTCAATCGTGGTCTTAGCTCACTTGCGTACTCCGAGATCGTTTCGGGTTTCCTAGGGGGGTTCCGAACTTTATATCAGCTGGCAGACGAATAGTCTTTCCAAAAATTACTTTGGCTGGGGCTTGGCCCGTCGATGCATGTTCGGCAGCTCTGTACGCCATCAAAAAAAGTGGGATATGTCGCTCCTAGTCCCTTTCGCTCTCGTCAACCATCTTGGCCAGGTGTTTATTGAGTATGCCGTTGAAACGTTTGACCATTCCATCGGATTGGGGATACAGCGGTGTTGTCGTCGTTTTCCGTATTCCCAGCTGCTCGCACATTTTGCCAAAAACTAGTGACTCAAAGTTTCGGCCCTGATTCGAATGTAGTTCGCAAGGTACGCCGTACCTACAGACCCAATTTAACACTAGCTGTTTGGCTACAGTAGCTGCTTCCTGGTTGGAAATGGGGTAGTCCTCGGGCCACTTGCTGAAATAATCGGCCAGAAACAGCGTGTATCGATTTTCCCATTCGGATTCAGGAAAGATTCCAGCGATGTCAACAGCAATCCTTTCAAATGGCACGCCCACGTTGTAGGTTTGCATTTGTCCTCTCAGGCATCGCTTTGGACCTTTGCCGGAAGCGCAAATCGTGCATCAACGGCAACAGTCCTCGACGTCTTCTCGGGCGTGGAGCCAGTAAAACCTTTCGCGCAATTTCACTAAAGTCTTGTTAACACCAAGGTGGCCTCCCGAGGATCCTTCATGTATTTCCTTAACCACATCGTGGATTCGGCTTTCGGGAAGTATAGTTTGCATCCTATAGGAGCTACCATCCGCCGTTTCCCATTTCCGCTTGAGTACGCCACCCTCCACCTGAAGGGAGTTCCATTGTGCCCAATAGCTTTTCAGGGTTGCGCCATGCATTGAAACGTCTTTCCACTCACTCCGTTCGAAGAACAAATTTTTGGCCATATCGGTTCTTGTAGAACTGCTTGGTGGCATCTATTATAGCCAATAGCTCCTTCCTGGTCACGCAGTAGTTCCTCTCACTTTTCGAGAGGACTCGACTGTAATACGAGAGGCCTCTTTCTTCGCCATTTACCTGCTGGGAGAGTACAACTCCAATACCGCCTGTTGAATTCTAAGTATGCTTTGCCTTGCATATTTTATTGCAACAATGTTTGCTGCGCGTCACAAGTTGCCATGAAACCGATACAAGCATTTTATTGCCCGTATTGACTTCATGGCCACCCATTATGTATGCAACGTCCACATGTGCATACATTGCATGGTATCATTTGGATTTTGCGAATATGGCAAATTGCAAATGATGCTATGATCGTATCGCGCTGTGGCTGCATGCGATGAGTGCACATGTACGCATGGTCAGCTCAAATCGTCGGAGCGTCTGTGCTTGCGTGTGCACTTTTGCAGGAATAGATATTGTGACTTGCGGCAATCATGTTGCATTTGATTCGAAATTTTTAATTTGTCGCCGCAGTCTTCAGTGGATTGTCGCGATCGACATTTCAGTTACAATAGAACGGAAAAATATTAATAGTTGGATAGAATATAAGAAGTGGAAATTGTTTGAATTCAAATTAATTAAATCTCAATAGAACTAATACAATTAGCGAAACGGTGCAAATAAATTGTCGAAATTAAAAACAGTCCAAATATAGAAAATTGCGAACTGAATGTGTTTTTTAAACTATGCCGGGATAAAAGCGAGATTCAATTCCTGGACCTCGATTGGCGAGTCCAGGGCATTTCGTCTAACCTAATTTTTTGGATTTGTGATGATTTTCATTTCCTGACATCGACTCGTGATACCAGGATATTTCGCCCAACGATTTTGCTGGATTTGGTGTTGGTGGTGTGTGTGATTGGTGTCCGTTCGTTAGTGAAGAGAGCAGTGCGTGTACTCTGGTGATGTACCCGTGATAGTTTTCATCCGACCCAGGGAATTTCCAACGATGGAGGAACTGGCGGAACGGCAAAGGTCGCTGTCCCAAGAATTGGACAAAATAATCCTGAATTATAAAAAGGACCTGATTGCGCGAAAGCAAGGAGCACAATATTATCAGGAGCGACTTCGGCGGCTCAAGTCCATATGGGACGAATTTGAGAAGATGGACAATCAAATACGGGTACTACCAGATGTGCCGCTGTCGCATAGCTACTTCACCTGTCAGATGTATGAGACAACGCAGGCCAATTTCATCAAATTTCAACGACACTTTTTGGAGAGAATGTCGGCATTGAGATACCCCTAGGATGATACTGGAGGGCCGTCCGAGCGGATAAGCTTGCGCTCCACAGAGGATGTCAGCCGATTGAAAAGGACAGATATTCCATCACAGAGTGGACGCCTTTCTCCGTTTGGTCTCCCACTTGGATCAACAACAACGCTCACGCCAGTGGTACAAGGCCAAGATTATGTCGGTCCAATGAAGCTGGGCTCGATTAGAGGAGCAATATTATCAGCTTTGCGAGCTCAGCGATGATCCTGAAGAAGTGGGCTTCAACTATGAACAGCATACCAGTTTAGAGGAAGTTGCTCAGGACTGGCTGGTCTAGCTGGAGACCAGACTGGATGCCTGCGACACCACGCCCGGAACACATAAGCTAAATTTGACGAGCCCCAAGGACTGGAAAATCTAAATGTTGTTACCATGAGTGGGATCCGTTACTTTTGCATGTGTTGACTAGGAAGCTTGACTTGACCACTCATGCGATTAATGAGCAGACCTTGTCTAGTCCTCGAGAACTGCCATCGCTCAAGGCTTTTTTGCAATTTTCGGAGACTCGCTTCCAGGCCCTCGAAACGATCGGACACCAATCAAAAGCACCTGACAACCGGAAGAAAGTAATCAAAACCACGGTAGTTGCCACGGCGGCTTCTTCATGCCTCATGTGCCAGCAAACACATCCGCTCTTCTACTGTCCGGAGTTTTTGAAGCTCAATGCCACTGGACGATTGAAATTTATACAGGCCAAAAAACTTTGTGTCAACTGTCTTCGAGAAGGACGCAAAGCCGCCAACTGCTCCACCAGACTGCGCCAGGAAACACAACAGCCTGCTGCATTTGGGTGGAGAGATCAATTCTAAACCAGCTAAGGTGAATCCTCCAAACAAGGCCACACACCAACAGGAAAGCAATCACCAAGCGGAGACACTTGCACTCTCTCTGACTGCAGTATCGAATCCGCGTTCAACGGGATATGTACTCCTGAGCAAAGCTGTGGTAAGGCAGATTGACAGCAATGGAAGAGCAACGGAATGTCAAGCTGTGCTAGATCCAGGCTTCCAGATAAATTCCCATACGCAATTCAACGCTCATTGAAGGAGTCGGCAGTACAACAGAGAGAGCACAAGGAACAGTGAACTTTAGGCTGCAGTCTCGAATCACTGGATATGCCAGGGAAGTGGCGGCGCAGGTGCTCGACAACATAATCTCACCGCAACCAGCTCAACAGCTGAACGTGTCCAACAGGCCACTTCCCAAGAATATTAAGCTGGCAGATCCCAGCTTTCATATGACCGAGAAAATCGACATCTTGTCCATCGGACAAATAAAGTTGCGACCCGAACTTCCAGTGCTTCAGAATACACTGCTTGGTTGGATTGTAGCAGTAAAGGTTGGCAACCCTGAAACTTCATCAGTTACCTGTGGAATCCTGGCAGAAAACACCCATTTGTGCGAGACCATTAAACGTTTCTGGGAGGTGGAAGAAGTGCCAGACTCAACACACAAATTAACAACGCCAGCGCCTCCAGCTGCTGTAAGTCCCTTTTATATTTTAGGACTGCCCGAGCATAATGTGCCACCTGGTTCCATTTGTCAACCGATTCGAGCATCAACGCAACTATATTATCCGGAGTGAGCTCTCTCGTCTCCCTGTAGAGTTTCTTTCGCAGCCTGACCAATTTTGTACACGCAAAAAATGTGTGACAGGCATTGTGCACCTCTCCTGGGCAAAACCGACAATTGGGAGACCGTGACTTACCGATCTTGTGCAGGTAAGACTGAAAACACCCATGCCCGCTCGAAAGCTGGTTCAGATAGAAGTCAGTCCTACCATGCCTTCGATTAAGCCACGGTCTCACATCCAGGATGAGGCGAGCAGTCCACCTTCTCTTCGTGCAATTCACCCAAGACTGCTGCCAATCGTTGAGTGAGGGCTGTCTCTCCTCGCGGACAACCATCTCCCTCGCATCCTCGTTTCGGCGCAGGTAGATAGCGTGGCGCTCTCTAGCAAGGAGGGCGACAGGTATCACGCCTGCAATAACTCTCACCGCTGAATCAGAGACTGTCGGATGCGAAGATGCAATTCTCAGTGCTCCTCTTCTCTGTACCTGTGCCAAACGTTTTCGGTATACCTCCTTGCAGAGAGCGTCGCCCCATACCTCTGCTCCATACAGTAGCACATACCCTACAGTACTCATCAAGAGGCGTCTTCTTGACGGGCTGTGTCCACCTACGTTGGCCATAAGTCGACGCAGAGCCGATATTCCCGAAGAAGCCTTCTCAGCAGTTGCCCTGATTTGCTCAGAGAAACTCATCTTCTAGTCAATCAGTAGCCCCAGGTACTTCACTGCTGGCTTTGATTCGATTGTGATGTCTCCAATACTGATCATCCTTACTCTAGGGATTCTCTTTTTTGTCAAGATGACCACTTCGGTTTTTTCCAGTGCTAAACTCAGCCCGCGAGCAGTCATCCAGTCCCTCACTCGGCGCATTAGCATACCTAGCCTAAGTTGCGCCTGTTCAACGATGCGTCTAGTGACCAGAGCCGCAACATCATCCACATAGCCGACCAAGCGCGACTCATCTGGCATCTCAAGTCTCAGTAGCCCGTCGTAAGACACGTTCCACAGGTCCGGACCAAGGATAGATCCCTGGGCAACACACGATGTAATTTCCATCCTTCGTTGGCCCTGTGTTGTGTCGTAGAGCGGGTTTCGGTCCTTTAGGTAGTTCCTCAAAAGCCGCATTGAATATTCTGGAACTTGAAAAGGGTTTTCCAGCGTATCCAGAATATCCACCTGACGTCGAGTGTCACCAACAGGACGATCCGTCGCTTGGTGCGACTATATGCCTTTGCCCTTTGGACCGCGCTCACAACCTCTGCAATCGCATCAATGGTAGAACGTCCTGCTCTAAGGCCGTACTGCCGAGGAGATAGGTCCCGAGCAGCACGAATCGCGTCAGCGAGTCTTCCCTTGATAAGTTTCTCTAGCACTTTCCCAGCCTTGTCTAGCATGCATAACGGGCGGTCTGCAGACGGCGAACCGGGACTTCCCTTCCCTTTGCTGATCAGCACGAGCCTCGCCACCTTCCATCGTACCGGGAAAACCCCGTCCCGTAGGCAAGCGTTGAATGTGCTGAGCAGCAAGTCAGGACAATGGTGATAGACGAGCCGCAACACCTCAGCTGGAACACCATCTGGACCTGAAGCCTTCCTCGCTTTTAGTGAGAGGACCGCCTCCTCCAGTTCCAGCTGTGTGAAGAGTGGGCACTCGACTGCTGTTTCACCATGGACAGCGTCAACATGGACGGGATGGGCAGGGAAGAGTCCCCGCACTATCGCGTCTATCGTTTCCACGTGGTGCATACAAGGATTCCGTAGGGCACCAGGTTTCCCCATGACCAGCTTGTAGCCAAGGCCCGACGGATCCTTCTTCACATTGTCCACTAGATCTTGCCAGCAGCGAGCATTGCTACTGTTGATCAGTTTGCGAAGGCATTTCCTGGCCAACTTATATGCTGCCACCTGGCTGCATGCCTCGTCACGGTTCCGCGCCCGTTGTTCCTCACGTCGTAGCTTGTGACACTCCCTTCGCTTTTCAGTGATTTCAGTTGACCACCAGTACACTGGGGTGTTGCCATGCCGTTGTCTTCGACAGGGCATAGAAGCGCAGCAAGCAGTCGTAATGATGCTCAAAGTAGAGTTCACCACGCCTTGAGCTGCCAGTTCTTCCGTTCCCTCCGAAGCTCCCTGCAGCGGCTCACCTGATGTGAGATCCTTGACGAACCTCTCGACGTCCATCCTTACGATGTTCCAGACTGAGCGCACGAACGTTGAGAGACAGCATCACTTATCTCAAGCAGAATGCACTGACGATCACTGGCTGAGTAATAATACTCGAATACTTTCCAGTTGTGTATCCTCCGTACTAAGGACTCAGAGGTGAATATCTTGTCCGGTATGGTTCCCTCACAGCCAATACCGCGGAAAGTTAGCGTGTTTCCGGAGTTTGGTACGACGAGGGCCGTCCTGGCCGCCATTTCCAGGATTCGTTTTCCCCGCGGATCCGTCTGAGGCATGCCCCATTCGATTGCTTTAGCGTTGAAGTCGCCCCCAACGAGCATTTTGCCCTCCGCGTTCGAGACAGCGTCCTCCAAAGCATGAAGCTTGGCTTGGAAAGATTATATCGACTCGTTAGGCGTTAGGTACACACTCGAGAAGGTGATCCCTGAGAACTGAACCCACACAAAACCATCCCCCCGTCCACAACTCTCCGCTTGAAAGTGACTGTTCTGAACGCAGATGGCGGCAGTACGAATTTCATCAGAATACCATAATGCAGGACTTTTATTATGGTGTTGCTCACTCAGCAGCAAGATATCAGCTTTCATGTCCCTCGCAAGCTGCTCAAGCAGATTTTGGGCGGTTTAACTGTGGTGTAGGTTTAGCTGCAGGGTGTGGGTCATCGATGTTCTGATTTTGCCTTGGCTAGGACTTCCTGGAACATCCGGCATTTTCCTGATCCCAAGACGCGTCCAAAATCAGGTTTTGGATCACCATCCTTGCAAAGAATACAGTGTGCCTCCTTCGTACACTATTTTCTTTTCTGTCCCATTTCACTGCATTTACAACATAGGGAACTCCTATCGGATCCTTTACATACTTGTGTGGTATGACCATAATCAAGGCATTTGAAACATTGAAGAGGCGTTGCTCTTCGCCGTATCCAACAGACAACCCACCAAATTCTTACTTTGCCCTTGTTCAGGAATTGTTCGGCGTTCTTTTCGGTCAAGTCGACTATGGCCATGCGTTGTCCCCTGTTGTTTTCTGGTGTCAGTCTCGCTTGGATCCTTCCCACGCTAAGGAACTCCCTTTTGATGGCCTCTTCTACCTTGGCCAGATCCGTCACGCAGTCAGTGTCTCGTATTTCGATCGTTGCTATCGGCTCGAGCGGGGCTATAGTTGTGCTTTTGCCAAGGACTTTCTTTACCGTGTCACAGAATGCATCTTTATTGCCGGCCTCTGCTGTGAATTCTACCACTATGTGGCCCGAGTGCGTTGGTCGTACTACTTTAATGGTAGTACCGGTGTCTTCGGGCCTTAGGTTCCCCTGATGTCCCGCAGTACCTCCGCGTAGGATCGGCCGTCTTGATGCTTTAGAAGCAGTGCCTGCTGCCTGCTGTCGTCAGGGCTTCTGCCTGTCCTGTTTAGCATCAAGTCCTTTTCCTAATTGGGTGTCCGTGCAAACTTTACTTTCTGGCTTTTTTTGAAGGAGTTTCTTTGCGGCTTTCTTCGCTCCTTTTGTAAGCACTCTCTGAAACCCTTGCTCTGGTGCTCCACGCCCTTCAAGTGCCTCTTCCTTCCTTCTTTCATCCCGATCTCCTTCGATTCTTTCTTCTTTTGTTGACTTTTAATGGTGGAGCTATCTGCATGTTGCCTTTAGATTTCACCCCAAGCGCCTCTTTAGCCTTCTGTTCGTCTTTGGCTCCTAACCAGCTCCCCCGATAGTGTCCTATGCGATCTAGGAGCCCCTCTAGTTCAAGGAGCCCTTCCTTTGCTGCTTTGCTGATTTTTAAGGGAGTCGCATGCAGATTGTATTCTTATCAGAACATCTCCCGCTTTTTGGAGTAGTCTTTTTTCTTCATATTGCTGAGCCTCAGTTGTACCTTGCAACCATCCTTGGGAGAGTTTTTCGCGTTCCGTTTCCAAGTGCAGTACTTCCGCCACATTTTCGACGTTGGCGGTGCAATCACGCGGTGTCTCGTCACTCGTTGCCTTTCGTTCCGTAATCTCCTCGTTGGCTTCTGGATTTTTCGTTGCAATGTTGGGATTTGCGACCCTTGCATTGGTCGCTTTGGTAACGATCGCAGCAGTGACAATCGAATTTTCGGTGCTCTTTATGTTATCTCCCACCGCTCGAACACCTGAAGCGTCCTGCAGAGTTTCCCGCTTCTCCTTTATAGGATGCTCAGGCGTTCGCATCATTTTTTTGGTGCGCCCGAACGCCGCAGGAATCTCAGTCTGAACCAGACTGTCTGCTAATCTCCGTTTTTCGTCTGCCTTCACTGTCATTGTGTTAGTCTTCGTCTTTGTCTCGGTTAGTACCACTCTCGATGTGCTGTTGTCATCGTGGCTGCAATCGCTGGTTGCTTCGTCGTTATAATTTTTTTTTTCTATTTTTGTATGTTTTTAATCTTTTGATTTTGTTTGCTCCAGTTTTGTTGGGTCCTCCCTCGGAGCCGCTTTCTCCGTTCGTGTGTGTAGTCGCCTTTTTGGCCCCATGGTTACTTTTGCAGAGCAGCGAGGCCATGCGAGGGTTGGCACAAGCCCTTATGGGGACAAGTGTTCAGAGCCAGACCAGCGCTAATCGGGAGTCCGTCTCAACCGAACTTACACCACCAACCCAATGGTGCGAACTTCGAACGAACTCCGAGGCCTGCCAAGGTTTTACCAGGACGGAGACCCGGCGCTACTGTGCAAAGCAACTATGTCCAAACCATCACATCCGCCAGCCCAAAGCGTCAATTCCAGTTCGTAGTCCAAAGCGTAGTCCAGATGCAATCAGAGTCGTTACCTATAATCCCAGGAGGGAGCCTCACGGCACCTTCATATCCTCGGGTCCATGGGGGTGGTACTCTCCAAAGAATGCTAGCCTCCAAGAGTGCTCTTGTCAACCGGCATTCTCGCTACGGGAATTTCCTCGGGTACGTGGGGGCGGAACTCCCCAAAGAATGCCAGCCTCCAAGAGTGCTCTTGTCGACCGGCACATTGACACATTGACACATTGACTGAGGCAATCCAGAAGCAGAGCGAGTTGCGCAAAATACTTGCGAGCGTTAGCATTCATTTGCGCAAGTGGTGCGCGAATCATCCTAGCCTTCTGCAACCAATTCAGGCTGAGGGCCAGCAGGTCCAACTGGACTTCAGTAGTCTATCGGAAGACTACATCAAAACTTTGGGAGCAATTTGGGTGCTGAAGGCGGATGAATACCAAATTCACATCAATCTAAACCTCACTGAGGTAAAATCCACCAAAAGCACGATCGCTTCCGACATCGCCAGGATGTTCGATCCATTGGGCATCCTGGCACCAGTTATTGTGACCGCCAAGTTGTTCCTGCAGGCATTGTGGCGTCTGGATCTAGACTGGGATGCAGCCTTGCCAGTCGGGATCCACACGCAGTAGGCCCAGTTTTGCAGTAAGCTACCATCATTGCAGAATTTTCGTTTTCCCCGACACGTTAGCTCCTGCGAAAAGCCAGCCCGGTTGCAGTTACATACCTTCTGTGATGCCTCCGAGAAAGCATATGGTGCCGATATATACGTCCGCTCAGCATCAAGGGGTGGTCAAGTTAGTGTCCGGCTGCTGTGTGCGAAATCAAGGGTGGCCCCAATCAAATTGCTAACGGTTCCCCGCCTGGAACTGTGTGCTGCAAAGCTGGGAGCAGAACTGACAAGGCGAGTCAAAACGGCACTCAACCTAACAGATGTCTTCCATGTCTTATGGTCGGATGCTGAAATTGTGTTAGCTTGGATCAACTTTACTGCCTCGTCATATAATATCTTCGTTGCAAGTCGTGTCTCGACCATTCAATTGCTGTCGAGATCAAACCAATGGCGTCACGTTGCTTCAAGAGACAATCCTGGCAACATCCTATCCCGTGGTTTGGCACCAGCTGAACTATGTGGTTGCGAGCTATGGTTACATGGACCGCCTTTCCTGAGCAGACCCGAGGTGGAGTCACCGCGCGAGTACAAGCATAAAGGATCCTGTGAGTTGGAGAAAAAGCGAATCAAGGCAACCACACTAACGGCAGCCAAGGCGAACATTCATTTCATGCACGAGGTTCAACACGGCAACTCATTCCGAAGGCTGCAACGGGTAGTAGCCTACGTCCTGCGTTTTGTGGAGCGTTGCAAACCAAACTCTCATCTTTTCCAAGTGCGCAATCCAGCAGTCACAAGTCAAGAACTTTCCAGAGCCCTGGTAGTCATTGTGAGATGCATTCAACAAGACGACTTCCACGAGGACTTACGGGATATTCAACTCAAGAGGCAGATCAACAAAAATAGCCCACTGGCAGGGCTTGCTCCTTTTTTGGATTCGGACGGAATCCTGCGTGTTGGCGGAAGGCTGGAGGCTTCGCAGCTCCCTTTTGAGACCAAGCATCCGATGCTGCTGCCGTACACGAACTCGTTTACAAGCTTGGTGATGACAGAAATCCATCGCGACAACTGCCACCTTGGAGCTCAGGCGCTGTTTGCCATGACAAGACAACGCTTCTGGCCTATCAAAGGGAAGCAGCTGGCAAGATCAATTTTGCGACGATGCGTGCAATGTGTTCGAGCGAGGTCACAGCTTTTCGACCAAATTATGGGAAGCCTTCCTGGTCCTCGTGTACCACCTGCCCACCCTTTCATTACCGCGGGAGTCGACTTTTGTGGGCCCTTGATAATACACAACCGTGGCAGAGGTGTCCGGCCGCAGAAAGGTTACATCGCTTTCTTTTGTTGCTTCGCCACCAAGGCCATTCATTTGGAATTGGTGAGCGATCTCAGCCCTGACGCTTTCATCGGGGCTATGTGGCGTTTCATCGGGAGACGAGGACACTCCAAGGAGCTGTAATGTGACAATGCTACCAACTTTGTGGGTGCGCACAACCAGCTATGCAAGTTGTCTTCATCGCTCTACTCGGCAGAGGCTCAGCACCAGGTGATCAGCTCATGCAGTACCCAAGGAATAGATTTCCACTTCATCCCACCGCGTGCATCTCACTTTGATGGATTATGGGAAACCGCGGTCAAGTTGGCTAAGAACTTGCTCCGCCGAGGCGCCTCATCAGCTACTCTAACTTATGAGGAGCTGCATACCCTGGTGGTTGGAGAGGAGGCCATCCTCGATTCGAGACCCTTAATCCCGATGTCAGATGACCCTAACGACCTGGCAGCGCTCACTTTGGGACACTTCCTCCTCGGAGAACCACTCACAGATATGGTGGATGTTGAAGCGAAGCCAGTCACTAGCGGTCTCCGTGCTCGATGGAGGCATGTGAATCAACTCAGAAACAAATTCTGGCATCGATGGTCGAGTGAGTACCTGTCACAGGTCCAATATCGGGTCAAGTGGTGACAGACCCAACCAAATATGGTTCCCGGAACAATAGTTATCGTGAAGGAAGACAACACACCCACCAAGAGATGGCCGATGGGGCGTATCGTACAAACTCACGAAGGAGCAGATGGCTACGTTAGAGTGGCTGACATAAAAACCACTACACGAATTGTAAGACGGCCCATTCATCGGCTGGCTCCGTTGCCAGTGCTGGAGAACATACCATCCGAAGAAGTAGAACTCGAACCGGAGGCGCAACCGTCTTCTGGCGTGGAATCTCAAACAGTCGCCCTCATCAATCACCAACCAATTAATCATCCGAGAAGAAAGAGGTCTTCAATATTGTCACTGCTTTTGACTTGTCTGCTGATTCCTCTAGTAATGACCAACCCTATCAAATTGACGTCAACTGGCACCCAACACGGCCTGCACTTTAAGTCACTGGGCCATGCCTTTTTGTCACCAAGCAAGTGGAAGATTTTAGTTTATTATCACCTAGCACCGTATTGGACGAAGCTAGACATGCTGGTAAATGGTACGAATTTGTTGCAACAGCTATGCGATCGAGAGTTCTAAGTTTGCTTTGCCTTGCATATTTTATTGCAACAATGTTTGCTGCGCGTCACAAGTTGCCATGAAACCGATACGAGCATTTCATTGCCCGTATCGACTTCATGGCCACCCATTATGTATGCAACGTCCACATGTGCATACATTGCATGGTATCATTTGGATTTTGCGAACATGGCAAATTGCAAATGATGCTATGATCGTATCGCGCGGTGGCTGCATGCGATGAGTGCACATGTACGCACGGTCAGCTCAAATCGTGGGAGCGTTTGTGCTTGCGTGTGCACTTTTGCATGAATAGATATTGTGACTTGCGGCAATCGTGTTGCATTTGATTCGAAATTTTTAATTTGTCGCCGCAGTCTTCAGTAGGTTGTCGCGATCGACGTTTCAGTTACAATAGAATGGAAAAATATTAACAGTTGGATAGAGAGAAGACACGGTGAAAGAATATAAGAAAAGGAAATTGTTTGAATTCAAATTAATTAAATGTCAATAGAACTAATACAATGAGCGAAACCGTGCGAATAAATTGTCAAAATTAAAAACAGTCCAAATATAGAAAATTGCGAACTGAAAGTCTTTTTTAAAAACTATGCCGGGATAAAAGAGTCCCGACACAAAACACCGCCGTTGCTCGCATCGATGTCAGCTACAAACATTTTTCCGGGTTTCGGATATGCCAGCTCGGGTGATTCACACAGTTTCTCCTTCAAGGTCTCAAAGGCTACCTGACGTTGTTCATTCCAGTCATATGGACGATTTTTCTTGGTTAGCTGACGGAGACACTTAGCTATTTTGGCAAAGTCTTTGACGAATCTTCGATAGTAGGTTGCCAGACCCAGAAAACTTCGTAGTTGGCGCGTGTTATTTGGTGTTGGTCAACTTTTCACGGCTTCAATTTGCTTAGGGTCTGTTTTGACCCCCTCTACTGATACGACGTGTCCCAGGTATTTCACTTCAGCTGCGAACAGGGTACACTTGTCAGGGCTAAGTTTCAAATTCGCCAGTCGCAATCGGGAGAAAACCTCTTCTGAGTTCCGTACATGCTCTTCGAACGTTCTCCCGATAACAATGATGTCATCTAGGTACACCAAGCAGGTTTTCCAGGTTAGGCCACGTAGCACGTATTCCATCAGGCGTTCGAAAGTGGCTGGAGCATTGCAAAGCCCAAATGGCATCACCACAATTTGCCAATCTTGAGACCGAGTGCAGAAAACAATTTTGCGTCGGCTAAACTATCCATGATGTTGTCGGTGCGTGGAAGTGGGTAAGTATCTTTCTTAGTTACGTCGTTAAGCTGCCTATAATCGACACAGAAACGGGTGCTACCATCCTTTTTCTTTACTAGAACTACTGGTGCAGCCCATGGACTGACAGAAGGCTCCATAACAACTTGTTTTTCCATGTCCGAGATCGGTGTGCTCACTTCTCCTTGTTTGGCTATAGGAAGACGTCTCGGTGCTTGTCGAGTTAGCTTGGCTCCCTGTGTATCTATGACGTGAGTTACCATACTCGTTCGGCCTTGATCATCCGGGCTTGTTGAGAAGATGTCACTGTACTTGGTGACCAGATCAGAGGCTCGCTTGAATAGCTGCATTGGCAATTTGATCTGCTTCAATATTGCAGACGTGGATTTCTGGGCTTTGTCTGCGTCTTACCTCCTTTTCCAATGATGGGCGTCAGTGGCTTCCAAAGAGGTGATGGTGGAAACAGGCTGGCAGGTACCGATGACTTCTCCCGCTTTGATGCTCGTGGTTGAGCCTGCCATGTTAAGGACTCTAACCGGCAAGTATCCACTCTTTATGGATCTTACAAGGCTTCGTCCTACAATCAAACTGTGCAATGCGGACGTCTTCGTTGGCTCTATCAGATAAGATCGGTGGTCTCCAGACTCACCATCAAGCTTGGCCCATACAATGCTTTCGAAAGAATTCGGTATATCGTGTCGGTACATACTATTACATTCATCTTGGGAATTCAGACGTTGGGATCCTCCATCAGTACTTCAACATTCTGCCACTTCAATACCCGTTTGCCTAAATCCAACGTGATTCCATGTGGTCGCCGAAAATCCTTTCCGAGAATGCAGTCATCCATAATGTTCACGACCAGAAAATTATGTCGGAACACAAGGTCTCCCAACTGTATCTGGAGGTTGACCTCTCCATGAACAGGTGCAGTTTCTCCCATAGTTGTCCGTAGTGAGAAAATCTGCCCTTGTGAAGTTGTTGCTGTCTCATTAGGTCTGGTCGGATAATCGATCGGGTTGCACCAGTGTCGATTGTTATGATGCAATGTTCTCCGTCAACTTGACCCGGAAGACATAAGTCCGCTTCTCCATGGTGTAGTCTTGACATGGTGATGGTAGTGCTGGGGACGTCGCTCCTCCTACCCCGTCAGTTTGAAGGGCCTCCATTCTGGGCTCCTGACACGGTCTGGATCTCCTCCACCCTGGACAATAGCTCGGGTTTCTTCGCTTCTTGCAATCTCCTTGAAAGTGCCCCTTCTCACCGCAATTCCAGCATCTAGGCGCACCGTTTGCATGCGGCCCTCGTTTAATTTCCACGCACTCACACCTGCACTCGCCTGTTATTACCTTGCGAGCCCGGGGAGTGGTACGACTGACATTTTTCGCTGCCTCAAAGTTCAGACTATAAGATAATGCGTCCTTAACCGTTTGCTTTTGAGCTAAACGCACAGCTTGTTGCAATTTCTGGTCCTTTATTGCACTGATGAATGCTTCTGTTGCTGTGTCATCTCGATGTTCTGGGTTATAAGCTGCGTAAGTCAAAATTGCCAGTCGCTCAATGTCTTGTAATAGCTGCTGTAAGGTTTCGCCAGGCTTCTGCATCTGATGTGACCGATAAATCCGTTTAGATGATCGTATCCATAACGCATGTCAAGCGCCTTCATTATAGCAGCCGGGTTTGAGTGCAAATCAATGGGGATCGTCTGCAAAACCTCGGCAGCTGGGCCTCTTAGGGCAAGGATCAATGCAGTTGCTCGTTCCTGCTCATTCCAGTGATTTATCCGAGCGGCAGCTTCAAACTGGGTCTTGTAAATACTCCAGGCCGTTTGCCCGTCGAATATTGGTGCTTGCACATTTCGGGATGTGCTTTGTGCTTCGGTTATAAGCGGAGCTGGTGAGGTGGTTACTACTGCCTTCGCTGCTTCCAAGTCCTTTTTCACTTTTTCGCTCTCTTCGACCTGGCTGATCTCAAGGTTTATTCTCTCCTCGACCTGGTATACCTTTTCCTCGACGCATTTAATTTGGTTGTTGAGACTACTGAGCTCCACTTTTATTTCGGTTGAATGTTTTTCCAGCTGCTGTGTGATGTCTGCCTTGATTTCGAGCGCTTGTTGGTCTTGCTTCGCCGATTGTTCACTTAGCTTCGCTGATTTTTCATCTAGCTTCGGCGTTAGACTAGATGACTGTTCATTTAGCTTCGCTGATTGTTCATTTAGCTTCGCTGATTGTTCATTCAGCCTCGCCGTTAGACTAGATGACTGTTCATTTAGCTTCGCTGATTGTTCATCTAGCTTCGCAGTTAGACTGGATGACATCAGCCTTAACATTTGCATTAGGGCATTCTCTGGCTCCTTTGATTTTGGTGTTTCTACTTCTCCACCTTCTGCGCCTTTTTCCGAATCTGAGAGCTCACCCACATCCAGATTCACGCCTTCCAACTCGATCGCATCACGCAAGCGTGCAATCTGTATGGCCTTTGTACCTTGTGTGGCCAGATTTCGCTGTTCCAACTCCTCCTTGAGCTCCAATATGGTCAATTGATCAATTTTTAGATGAAAGTTTCCTGGCATTTTTATTGTTTCGGCTATTTTTCCACCTTATTTTCACTATTGTGCACTTTAAAATTGTTTAAACGTTTTCTTTTTCAAAATGTTCTTTCTCACTTTTTGACAACACTGTCGCGTATTATGGTTCGCGGCCAATAATTTTAATGTTCTGGGAAAGTGAAAACGAATGTCTTTTAAATTAAAGGAAAAGAGTTTATTTACTAAAAATGCACAATCACTCATTTAACTATTTCACAACTTGTGTATTAATTTTTATTTCAACTGTTTATCACTTCAATATCGCTTTTTACTTCGCACTCCACAGTATCGCAGTTTACTATATCGCGGTTGTAATCAATCCCCCCATTCATTCAGCTCGCCTTTATATAGGGTCTCTAGTCATTCAATCCATTTCTCGTACATTGCCGAACTGGCTGGAATATTCAAGCAGCTTAATGAATGGGCAGTGATGTTGATCATGCTTGGCGGGTTTTCGAGTACATTCGTTTGTTGATGTTCTTAATGATTGTGAAAACAATTGCGACAGTAGCTCGCAGAATTATTCGATCATGTAACAATATAATATGTATTGATGTATGTTAAGTTTCTAATTGCACTAGAATTGTTAGTTTTCTCAATGCTAAACATTGTCTGGATGATTCTCCAATACTTTTTTTTAGTTTCGTCATTTATTTTATATCATTTTTGTTGCTACGAATAGGTACACAGACCTGCTTACTTATCTTATGTTTCTTTTACTAGTGTTATGTGGCATTTCTTTGCGTATCTTCTTATTAAATATATGCCAAAGAGTCGACCTTTGTGGTTATTATTAGTATGTCACTATTTGGATAAGTACAGATTCTAGTAAATTATAACCAATAAGCGTTAGTGAGGATTTGATGTGAACGATGTTCAAAATAAAAATAAATAAATTCTTTCATTTATACCATTCATGTTATGTTAATGCTCTCTTAAATTAATTTCTTCGACGCTACTATAACGAAGCTTTTGGTTACATTCTCTTAATTACTGTGCTAATATGATAGTAGGAGAATTCCATTCGTAAATATTGCTGAAGCTTCAGAGGTTAATAATTGGGGACTAGTTATGGGCACTGTAGATTTTGACACGATCGTTACAATCGTTTTCGTTTGGGTGTCAACTAGCTTCGAGAGAAAATTTGCCATGAGAATAGGCATTTACTGATGTAGCTTGCGAGTTCCGGTT
>OZ017738.1:258752722-258767722 GCA_963969285.1 Odontomyia ornata | reverse complement strand
TTTGGTGAGAGTATTTCTTGCTTTCCATTCGCTAATAAATAATAATTAATTAATAATTAATACTACCAGGTGGAAGCTGTAAAAAACAAAATCAAAGCCGATGGTTTCGTTAAAAATATTAAAAAACTTCTGTCAGAGGATATATTACTACCCCACAACTATAATGGTACGCATGGCAAATTACCATTCCGGACGTATGAAAAAGTCAATGAAATTTTCACAGGTATATAAGAAAAATAAGGTAAAATTTTTGAATTCTCCAATAATACTTTATAACACAATTTCAGAGGCAGTCGGTGCAGATAATTATGATACAACAATCAAAAAAACAGTCAAAAGAGGAAAAAATAATTTTTTCAAAAAAGCATGTGTAAATAATAAACAAAATTAGATATTCTCTCATACCTATAATATTATTTTTATGGATTTTTAAGATTTATTTAATTTGGATTTTTAAGATTTATTTCACTTCCAACAATGGATTGAACTCAAAATATATTTGTGTTAATTATTTTCAAAGTTTATGTAGTAAAATTTTTTTTCGAAATGGATATTTTTTAATTTTTAACGATGCTGTAGCGCGAATGAAAATTTAAAACTTCCGTAAGATTCTTTTTTTTAAACAAAAGAAGGACAAACCAAACAAGTCGGGTAGACAGCCTACGTTCCTGTCAGAAGGGTTTTGTTCTCAAACTATGTTATGCAATCGCCCATTATGAATATACTCAAGAAAATCTTCAGTGACATTCACATGAAATACATACATGGTTTGAAAGAAAAGCCCGCGTTACTTCATTTCAAGCGGCTGTTATTTTGTTGTGGTACTATTAATATTATTAATTGTGATATCTCAAAGATTTTTATGTTCTTCATATTATCTGAAAATTTTTAGAAGATTCAATCAACACTGTAGTGTCTGGTTCGATGGAAAGCTCATATAGTAAAAATGTCACGTCTTGTTATTGTTAAAATGTATGGATTTTTATCAAAGTTACAGGATATAAGAACCAAAGATAAGAATACTCAAATGTCATATTTCGTTACACTTAGGAGTATCGTTGCAAATTTATTGACGAAAATATAACATTGATAAATCATGCTATTATAAGCTAAGTTGAGCGAATTTTGACTAATTCGGGAATTTGTCGTTGTTGTGCTCATAAAGGACTGTCTTATTGATTAGATTTTTCAGACCAAAGGTGTCCAAACGCGAAGGGGGACACACAAATTTTTCATACCTTTACCCCTCCTGCACTCCACGAACCAGGTACCACTGTTTTAAGGCTCGTTTTTGAAAGTTCAGCGATTTCAATAGGGTTCCGTAAGATAGTACAAAGCCCTTAAAATGGATTCCACTAAAGTTCAAAATTATCCGTTCAATTGTTGTTTTTATAGCCACTAGAAGATGGAAAGTATTGGATTGATTGTCCGAATTCCTTCCAAACACAAAGCCATTCTAATAAATGAATTAATGAACTCATATACGAATTGGTTACATTTTTTACCAAGTAACCTGTGATAAAAAGGAGTCCCGGTAACTGGTTACGAAATGGCCCCACTGTAATCGGGGCGGCAGCTATTGGTTACCGCCTATGACATGCAATGTTAAATGTAATGCAGACTAAACATTTAAAGATCCAAATTAGAACGGGTTCATGATTACCTGGAATCAATTACATAATCATTTACGAACTAATTCCATTTCCTAGTGAGTATATATATATATATATATATATATATATATATATATATATATATATATATATATATATATATATATATATATATATACATATATATATATATATATATATATATATATATATATATATATATATATATATATATATATAAATTGTAAAAGTACATGGTGATAGTGCTCTTAGTCGTGCTCAGGTGTTTCAATGCCATAAAGAGTTTAAGGAGAGGCGTGAAACGGTGGAAGACGAGGCGCGGAGCGGAAGACCAGTCGAAGTGCGGACTGATGTAAATGCGCAGTGTGTGCGCGCCCTAATCCGTGAAGATCGGCATTTAACAGTTCGAATGTTGGTCTCGGAACTGAGTTTGAACCGTGAAACAGTCAGACAAATTTCAACCAACGATTTTGGGATGAAAAAGTTGTGCTCGAAGATGGTTCCAAAGAACATTTCTGAGGAGCAAAAACAGCATCGAATGACAAGTGGAAAACGGTCCTACGCTGCTTGATCGTGTTATTACAGGCGATGAGAGCTGGTTTTTCCTATGCAACCCAGAAACCAAACGCCAAAGCTAACAGTGGTTGTCTGCGCACGCCCTCCACCCAAAAAACTCGCATGAACAAGTCGAAGGTGAAAACGATGAGTATTGCCTTTTTTGATAGCCGTGGAATCATCCATAAAGAATAGTCGAAAGATTGCGAAAACAAGTGAACAGGGTGCGCCCAGACATCACTCGTAACTGGATCCTTCATCACGACAACGCGCCGTGCCACACTGCCCTCAGCGTGTCCCAGTATTTGGCCTCTGAAGGGATCGCCGTGTTACAACAGTCGCTTTATTCGCTCGATATGTCACCCTGTGACTTTCGGTGGTCAAAGGAACCCATTTTGAATCGATTACGGACATCCAGGCGGCCGTGACGAGGGTACTCACGGACATCCCAGTCGAAGCGTTCTAGGAATGATACGAAGCATGGAAAATGCGCAGAAATCATTGTATAGCTACATAAGGGGACTATTTTGAAAGGGATGGCAGAGTTGTAGAATAATTTTTAAATATAAGATTTTCATAGAATCAGTCTCATCACCTGATTGCCACACCTCGTATATGCATATATATATATATATATATATATATATATATATATATATATATATATATATATATATATATATATATATATATATATAAATATATATATATATATATATATATATATATATATATGTACATATATATATATATATATATATATATATATATATAATTATATATATATATATATATATATATATATATATATATATATACACATCTATATATATACATATGTAGACATATATATACATATATATATATATATATATATATATATATATATATATATATATATATATATATATATATAGATATATAAATATATATATATATATATATATATATATATATATATATATATATATATATATATATATATATATATATACACATATATATACATATTTATATTTATATTTATATATATATATATATATATATATATATATATATATATATATATATATATATATATATATATAAATATATATATATATATATATATATATATATATATATATATATAAATATATATATATATATATATATATATATATATATATATATATATATATATATATATTATATATATATATGCTAGTGATATTACATGGTGATTTGTTACCACATAATAAACAAATATTTTGAAATTTAACCGTCATGTTTCGAAAATAAGTTCTAGAGGCCCCCAAATCACGTTGCACTGTGTTGAGATGAAAACACCTCGGACTGGAGTATTTTCCAATTTTCTAAATGAAATTTTACCGTTTCACCTAATCTGGTTCTTTCCACGACTTCAAAACAACCCGATTTTCAATATTCATGAACGTGATTTAAAGTTTTCATTGGGCTCGACCTGTAATATTCAAAAATTTCCGCGATGACTCTCGGTATAAATGCTTCAAATCAAAATGTTTACAAAAATAAATACACTCTGGACAAAACACGAACACGAAACAATAAAACGAATTGATTCAAAGTTAATTTGTTTGAAACACCCACGAATTAAGTCCTTAGTCAAAATATTTTCTCCAATTTATCCCACATATGTCAATGTTCAAGGAACGGACATGAAACGTATTTCACTCGCGTAAATCATCAACCTATCGGCGATACGACTTTTTGACGGTACAAATTCAAAATACAGTCATTTCACTTTTCTGTAATAAAATATCGCGCGGTTATGGACCAATGTAAAATATCCACTTAAATAGATAGGGCTTCTCATGATTTTATGTTTGGTTAGACTTTACTCACCTGAGCAAAGGAAAATACTTTTCGTCAGTTCCTTTTTCCTGCAAATAATGAAAAACTACACACTCCACTTTATAATTTACTTGCGTTTACTTTCGTATAAGTTATTCATTAAAAATTGTTCCGTTTTTCGATGCGAAATTCGTATTTTACGAAGGATATGGCAACTGACAGCTCCACGCAAGCTGATACTTCCGCTTCAAAAAACAAGGGTGCCCACGCAGTTTTTATGGATCAAATACTTTTGAAAATATGGCGCGAAGCATGATTATATTGATATTTGTTGAAAAGAGTGGAGGTTTGCGGATAGATAACGATGCCTTGTGTATCAAATAAGAAAAAAATACTTATGATCCCATTTGAACGTTCTAATAAAGTCTTGAATTTTCATTTCGTAATTGATTTCGACAATTGAAAAATTCTACGCATTCCTGAAAAAATCATCAGCTGAAAGTTGCAAAAGACTTCGAAAATGAAAGTGTACGTATACGGAAGGTTTGATTGTATTAAGCGACTTCAGCGCTTTCCATAGGAGTCCTGTATGTATCTCTATGGGTTTATATGATCGACTTTGTAAGTCGCCTAATAAGCTTTAAAGATAAGGTGTTCAGGAGAATAGCTTTACTGCCTCAATGACGAATGAGCAAATTGAATGAAGTGATAAAGATTTCATATACGCTAATAAAGGGTGGTCCAACTTAAACGCACGATATTAATTGTAAATAAAACAAAAAGTTATAATTATATTAATATTTTTTTTTTATAATAAAAGGATTTATGACAATTATGCGTAGACTAAAATATTGCCCAAATGCTCGTCATGGCTACGATGGAATATTTTTATCCGATGGTCCATATTTTCAATGACTCTGAGTCATAATTGAGATTCAATGTCTAGCTCCTGAACTGTTCTTAGCTTATTGACGTATACTTCTTCTTTTAAATATTTCCAGAGTAAGAAGTCCAACGATGTTGAATCACATGATTGTGGCGGCCAATTAACATCGCCACAACGTGAGAAAACACGGCCATTGAATTTCTCGCGCAAAAGAGCCATTGTTTTGTTTGCTGTGTGGCAAGTGGCATCATCCTGTTAGAACCGCATATCGTCTAGGTCCATAACTTTAACTTCAAGCCACAAGATATCCGTTATCATCTCGCATTGCCGATGACCTCACACAGTAAATGTTTGTCCGTCCTCCTTTTCGAAGAACTATTGCCGGATGTAGCCGCCAGCCCATAAACTCGACTCGTCATCACTATCGCGAACAACAGCCATGTTTTCCGCAGACGAGCATGCATAAGCGATTTCACATTTTCCACAGATCCAGTTTGCTGAAATTTGCCCCCAGTTCTCTCGATTGTGGACACATTTGGTCAACTATGCTGATCAAAAAATCACGAAGTACATGAAATGCATTTTGATTCGAACGCCCATTTTCGTTAACCTTAACGCACTGTTCAGTTGTGCACCTCTATATGGTCGAATTTTTCAAACATTGAAACAAAGAAATGTCAAATTAAGTTGGGCAAAAACTTGACGTTAATGTGTGACTCACAATGAACACCGTGCATTATGGTTGGACCACCCTTAAGTTAGGAAGTATATGGTACGTGCTAACTGGAGGTTGGCCGTTAATTGCCTTGGAGGGTACTTGCTTCTCATTAAGTTGTCTTGATGTATTTTTTGGTGAGCTGGGCTTGCAGTCGTACCATGCTCTGGAACTGTGTAGGACGAGAGATTTTAAGGTACGAGGTGTGTTTCAAAAGTAAGGTGGCTCTGTATTTTAAGGTAAAATATTTATTCATTCGTCAAAATTTATTTCGTCCCATTCGAAGCAATTAATACACTTGTGCCAACGCTTTTTCTAATCCTCGAAGCACCCAGCCTGGAACCGTTTGACACATTACATCGGGCCAGGTCTATTTTTGTTACGCCGTGAGCATTCTTCAAGCTGGCGGATCCCTTTCCTAGCGGGAGGGGAGAAGGGAAGAGGACAAGCGATTCCCCAGCCCCAGCGCTCCCGACTGCTGTGAGTCCCTTTTATATTTTAAGACTGCCCGAATATAATGTGCCACCTGGTTCCATTTGTCAACCGATTCGAGCATCACCGCAACTATATTATCCGGGGTGAGTTCTCCTGTCTCCCTGTAGAGTTCCCTTTGCAGCCTGACCCATTTCGTACACGCGAAAAATGTGTGGATGGCATTGTCCTCCTCTCCTGGGCAAACCCAACAATCGGGAGACCGTGACTTACCGATCTTGTGCAGGTAAGACTGAAAACACCCGTGCCCGCTCAATAGCTGGGTCAGATAGAAGTCAGTCTCGCCATGCCTTCGATTAAGCCACGGTCTCACATCCAGGATGAGACACGCAGTCCACCTTCCCTTCATGCAATTCCTCCAAGACTGCTGCCAATCGTTGAGTGAGGGCTATCTCCCCTCGCGGACAACCATCTTCCTCGCATCCCAGCTTCGGTGCAGGTATATAGCGCGGCGCTCTCTAGCAAGGAGGGCGAAAGGTATCACGCCTGCAATCGCTCTCACCACCGAATCAGAGACTGTCGGATACGAAGATGCAATTCTCAGTGCTCCTCTTCTCTGTGCCTGTGCCAAACGTTTTCGGTATACCTCCTTGCTGAGAGCGTCGCCCATATCTCTGCTCCGTACAGTAGCACTGACTCTACAGCACTCATCAAGAGGCATCTTCTTGATGGGCTGGGTCCCCCTACGTTGGCCATAAGTCGACTCTGAGCTGTTACTCCTGAAGCAGCCTTCTCAGCCGTTGCCCTGATTTGCTCAGATAAACTAATCTTTGAGTCGATCAGTAGCCCCAGATACTTCACTGATGGCTTCGATTCTATTCGTATATCTTCAATACTGATCATCCTTACTCTGGGGATTCTCTTTTCTGTCAATATGATGACTTCGGGTTTCTCCAGTGCTAAACTGAGCCCGCGAGCAGTCATCCAGTCCCTCATCGGTGCATTAGCATACCTAGCCTAAGTTGCGCCTATTCAACGGTGCGTCCAGTGACCAGAGTCACAACATTATCCGCATAGCCGACCAAGCGCGACTCATTTGGCATCTTAAGTCTCAGTAGCCCGTTGTAGAACACGTTCCACAGGTCCGGACCAAGGATAGATCCCTGGGCAACACCCGATGTAATTTCCATCCTTCGTTGGCCCTGTGTCGTGTCGTAGAGCAGGCTTTGGTCCTTTAGGTAGTTCCTCAAAAGTCGCATTAGATATTTTGGAACTTGAAAAGAGTTTTCCAGCGTATCCAGAATATCCAACCAAATAGCGGCATTGAAGGCATTTCTGACGTCGAGTGTCACCAACAGGATGATCCGTTGCCTGGTGTGACTATATACTGCAATCACATCAATGGTAGAACGTCCTACTCTAAAGCCGTACTGCTGAGGAGATATGGTCCCCAGCAGCACGAATCGCGTCAGTGAGTCTTCCCTTGATTAGTTTCTCTAGCACTTTCCCAGCCGTGTCTAGCATGCATAATCGCGGTATGCGATTCGGGATTTCCCTTCCCCTTGCTGATCAGCACGAGCCTCGCCACCTTCCATCGTACCGGGAAAACCCCGTCCCGTAGGCAAGCGCTGAATGTGCTGAGCAGCAAGTCAGGACAACGGTGATAGACGAGCCGCAGCACCTCAGCCGGAAATCCATCTGGACCTGGAGCCTTCCTCGCTTTCAATGAGAGGACTGCTTCTTCCAGTTCCGGCTGTGTGAAGAGTGGACACTTGACCGCTGTTTCACCGTGAACAGCGTTAACACGGACGGGATGGGCGGGGAACAGTCCCCGCACTATTGGTCCATCTTTTCCGCGTCATGTATACAAGGCTTCCGTAGGGCACCAAGCTTCCACATAGTTAGCTTGTAGCCAAGGCCCCACTGATCCTTGTTCACATTGTCCACTAGGCCTTGCCAGCAGCGAGCCTTGCTATTGTTGATCAATTTGCGCAGGCATTTCTTGAACGACTTATATGCTGCCACCCAGTTGCATGCCAACTCACGGTTCCGCGCCCGTTGAGCCTAATATCAAAGCTTGTGACACTCCCTTCGCTTCTTAACGATTTCAGTTGATCACCAGTACACTGCGGGCTTGCCGTGCCGGTGTTTTTGAGGGAGCATAGAAGCCTTGCAAGCAGTTGTGATTGTGCTCATAGTTGAGTTCACCAAGTCTTGAGCTACCAGTTCTTCCGTCCCCTCCGAAGCTCGCTGCAGCGGCTCACCTGCTGTGAGCACCTTGACAAACCTCTTGGCATCCATCCTTCCGACGTTCCATCTAGTTGTAGACACCCGAGAGCACGGACGTCGGGAGACAACATCACTTATCTGAAGCAAAATGCACTGATGATCACTCGCTGAGTAGTCCTCTAATACTTTCCAATTGTGTATCCTCCGTCTCCGAGGCGAATGTCACGTCCGGTATAGTTCCCTCACAGCCAATACGGCGGAAAGTTGGCATATTTCCGGAGCTTAGTATGACGAGCACCATCCTGACCGCCATTTCCAGGATTTCCCCGCGGATCCGTTTGAGGTATGCCCCCTTCGCCTGCTTTAGCGTTGAAGTCACCCCTAGCGAGCACCTTACCCACTGCGTTCGAGACAGTGCCCTCCAAAGCTTTAAGCTTGGCTTGGAAAGATGATATCGATTCGTTAGGCGTTTGGTACATACTAAAGAAGGTGGTGCCTGAGCACCAAACCCACACAAAACCATCCTTCCATCCACAGTCCTCCGCTTAGAAATCCCTATTCCGAATCCAGATGGCGGCAGTATCAGTTTCGTCAGAATACCATAATGCCGAAGTTTTATCATAGTGTTGCTCACTCAGCAGCAAGAAGTCAGCTTTCATGTCCCTCGCAACTTGCTCGAGCAGATTTTGGGTGGTTTATCTGCGGTGTAGGTTTACACGTAGCTGTAGGATGCGAGTCTTTAAAGTCCTGATTTTGCCTTGGCTAGGACTTCCTGGAACACTCGGCATTTTTCTGATCCCAAGACTTGTCCAAAATCAGGTCTTGGATCAGCATCCTTGCAGAGAATACAGTGTGCCTCTTTCGTACACTCTTTTCTTTTATGTCCCATTTCGCCGCATTTGTAACATAGGGAACTCCTATCGGGTCCTTTGCACACTTGTGTGGTGTGACCATAGCCAAGGCATTTGAAACATTGAAGAAGCGTTGCTCTTCGCCGTATTCTACAGACAACCCACCTTCTTCTTACTTTGCCCTTGTTCAGGAGTTGTTCGGCGTCCGTTTCGGTCAGGTCAACTATGGCCATACGTTGTCCCCTGTTGTTTTCTGGTGTCAGTCTCACTTTGATCCTTCCCACGCTAGGGAACTCCCTATTTATGGCCTCTTCCACCTTGGCTAGAACCGTGACGCATTTAGTGTCTCTTATTTTGATCGTTGCCATCGGTTCTAGCGAAGCTATAGTTGCGCTTTTGCCAAGGACTTTCTCTACTGCGTCGCAGAATGCTCCTTTATTGCTGGCCTCTGGTCTGAATTCGACCAGTATGTGGCCCGACCGCGTTGGTCGTGCTACTTTAATGGTAGTGTTGGTGACTTTGGGCCTTACGTTTCCCCTGATGTCTCACAGTACCTCCGCGTAGGAGTAACCATCTTGGGGCTTTACGAGTAGTGCCTGCTACCGGGGTCTTCGTCGGGGCTTCTTCCTCTCTTGTTTTGCATCAGGTCCTTTTTCTGATTGCGCGTCCGTGTGAACTTTACTTCCTGGCACTTTTTGAAGGAGTTTCTTTGCGGCTTTCTTCGCTCCTTTTGTAAGCACTATCTGGAACCCGTGGTCTGGTGCTCCACGCCCTCCAAGTGCCTCTTCCTTCCTTCTTTTGTCCCGATCTCCTTCGATTGGGCTAGACGCTATTCTTTTCGGTATAGCCTGAAGCTCTCCCAACGGTGCAGTCTTTATGTCCTCAATCGTTGCAAATCTCCATCTTTTCATAGATTTCTTAAGTTTTGGGAACAAGAAAATGTCACATGGGACCAAATCCGGTGAATATTGCAGCTGGGGTATGAATGTGGTGTTATTTTTGGCCAAAAAATTCTTGATCTTTGATCCATTATTTCGATAGGAAAACATCGTCGAGCACGCCAAAAACTTGTTTCTGTTATGCCCTTTCACAAACAAGCTATACATATTATATCGCTGAAACTTTAAATATATACTCCTGAAGAGTGTACTAGCATAAAAAAGTGAAAAAGTCGAATCGATTGGGGTGAAATTTGAAAAGTCACCTTACTTTTTGTACACACCTCGTATATACATTTAATTGCCGTTTGATTAGCTTAAATTGTCCATTATTTACTTATTTATTCGTTTGTGGTGGATATTAAAAATATGTTCCTAATTATGTTTAAATAGATGTGGGTTATATATCAATCAGAGTTTGCAATTATTATGAATAATTATAGAAAAATTGAATGAGTCTCCAAGTTTGAAAGCTCTTAAATAAGTTTTAATTGATTTCAGTGTATTTTTAACCAGATATATAGGGTTTTCTATTAAGGTCATAACAATAAATAAATAAATTTTAATCAATTGATTCTGGAGCGTGCAGTGTAGCTAGTGGCACCGTCTTGTTGAAACCACATATCGTTCATGTCAAGTTCATTCATTTTTGGCCACAAATAGTCTTCCAACGTAACACCATAGCACTTTCCATTGACGGTAACATGACGGTCATTTTCAGTCACGAAAAAATATGGCCCAATCATATCTCCGTCATGAAAACCGCACCAAACAGTAGTTTTAGCAAATGCAACGGTATCTCAAGAAGCACATCTGGGCTTACTGCTGACCAATAATGCATATTTTGCTTATCAACAATACTATTGAGCCAGAAATGAGCTGCATCGCTGAAGATAATTTTTCGATAATTGTAGTTAATAGTAATTTTTAACCAATTTCCAAACATTGCTAGCTCGTGAACTTTACCATGATAAAAATATCGACTTTAACTACCGTTTTGCATTGACCGTTTATTCAAAAAGATTAAGAGGGTGTTCTGTAATACATTCATACATTTATAAGAACACATTTATACATTCATAAGAAAACATTAAATAAGTAAATTTATATTACAAACATATATTAAGCTCATTACCAGAATAATCTACATGAATAACAATATAAACATACATGACCCACTTTTAACCTAATATCCTAAACGAACGCTAACAAACATACTCGTTCATCTTCGCTATTAAGCCCATATGAACCCATGTTCTAACGTATAGACAATTCCTTACACACATGGTTTCAGATGTACAATATAATAAACATACTACGAGCGAAGACAATCGGGGATCGCATTGCATGAGAGGGTTGAAGGCACGTATTACATAATAAACAACAATTTGGAATAGTATTTTATTTGGGAGATGGATCGTGTAAAATTTCTATTGAAAATGTAAATTTTTTCATGAATAGTTATTCTGGTATGTTGAAATTAAAGAATGCATATTTAGAATATAATTTTTTTATGCTTAGATTTTTTTCTAGAGTATGCAAAACATTGGCGAGAAACTCAAAGGATATAACGAAATTTGTGCCTTGAGGTCGCAATTTTGCTTCGATTTTCACCAAATTTTCAGATATAATGCGACTAGTTTTATTGATTATTCTGATTGGTTAAGCAAAAAAAAAGTAGAGGAGGTTTTAGATGAAAATCCGTGATTTCTGTTCTGACCAAATTATAGCTCTGGTTTGTTCCAAAACTGACCCAAAGATTTATTCAAGCTTACAATGAAAAATTCAAAGTCGAACAATTTGAAACAAAATAGCGGCTGCTTTAAGGTTGAAAAAGTTAAACAATAAAAATCCCATTCAGGGCAAGGTCAGTACATCAAAATGGCAGTTAGGCAAAGTGCAAAATTCGAAAATTTCTCAGAGCTACAATTCATATTGGATTTTTATGAAACCCAAAATCAAGGTAATCGTTGATGGGATCATGTATTGAATGTATCAAAATTATATATGAACGCTGCAGATTTTAGCCGCAGTGTATTGCAGTAAAAAATTATATTTTATTATACATGGTACGTACAACGTATTCAAGGAACTGAGTTTTAAAAGATTTGAAATGAAAGAATTTGCCACTAAAAAGCGTGATATGAAAAGCTTTTAGAAAAAAAACCGACTTCGAAATGCCCTAAAAAAGATTAAATAGATTTTATCGAAGCGGTGCCAAATCAATTTCTCCATTTCTACATAAATACTTCCAACATCTGCACCATCACAAAAGAATCGGGGAAAAATGATACCGCTTCCATAAAATTAATTTCATCCTTTTTAGGGCATTTCGAAGTCGGTTTTTTTTAAGGTTTTTTTTGCGTTAATTTGTGTTAACGTTGTCGATTTCAACTTTTTTTATTGCATCTTTATCATTTACTTCTTTATAGTCTTTTGAACTTTTTAAAGATAAATTAGTTTTGAATTTCTCGATAAATATACACACACACACACACACACACACACACACACACACACACACACACACACATATATATATATATATATATATATATATATATATATATATATATATATATATATATATATATACAATATATATTTATAGATATATATATATATATATATATATATATATAGATATATATATATATATATATATATATATATATATATATATATATATATATATATATATATATATATATATATATAATATATATTTATATACATATATCTATGTATATACATATATATCTATGTATATACATATATATATATACATATATATATATATATATATATATATATATATATATATATATATATATATATATATATATATATATATATGCATACTACTGTGACCAGAAAATAAGGTGAAATTTGAATTTAAACTGCGCACGTCGAAGGATTTGGAGAATTTTTTTTTAGGTTGATAGTACTGTCAGTGACATCTACGTCAAATTGACATTCAAAATATTCATCAGTGTTTGAGATACGCGTCGTTTTGTGAGCTGCGAAAAGTGAATTTTTCGATTTTAACGATGTCGAAATTTGTTTAGCAAAGAATTTGCATTCAATTTTGTTTGCGGAATCAATTTTCTGCTGCGGATGCATTGAGGATGGGGCAGAAAGCCTTTGGTGATGCGGCTATGTCTAGAAAAAATGTTTACAAGTGGTATAGTGGGTTCCTAGCCGTCCGTGAACGTGTTGAAGATGAAGAGCGTCCTGGGCGACGATCAATCTCAACCGACGAAGCTCACGTCCAACAAATCAAAGATTTAGTGTTGGAAAACCGTCGATTAACGATTAGAGACCTTGTTGATGAGGTTGGCATATCGAAAGGCTCGGTGTATTGGGCGTCGAGGGCGTCCAATCTCGACTGGTACCGAAAACATTGAACTTTTTGGAAAAAAGGCGTCACGTTGAAGTGTGTGAAACAATCTTTTCTGACTATGATGGTAATATAGAACGCAATATCACTGGAGATCTATGCTTACGACCACAAAACAACCGATCAATCAAGCCAAAGGGGAGCTGAAATCAAAAAAATTGCGCCAAACTCGCTCAAAAATCAAGGTCATGTTGACTATTTCTTCGATTATCGTGTTGTGCGTTATAAATTCCTTCCGCCGGGCAAAACAGAATAATATTTGAACGTTATGCATCGTTTGCGTAACGCTATCCGCCTAGAAAGTCCGGAATTGTCGAAAGACAATTCTTGGTTTTTACACCACGATAATTCACCATCCCATACTGCACTCGTAATTCGTGATCATTTCGTCAAAATGTCAACCCATATCGTTCCGCATCCACCTGATCTGGCGCGGTGCAACTTTTGGTTATTCAGCAAGCTCAAAAGACCGCTCCGAGGACAACGATTTGATACGATAAAGGAGATTCAAGCCGCAGTGAACAAGGAACTGAAGGCCATCCCGGAAAGTGACAACAATTAGTGTTTCTAAGATTGGAAGCGCAACTTAGGCTAGGTATGCTAATGCGCCGAGTGAGGGACTGGATGACTGCTCGCGGGCTCAGTTTAGAACTGGAGAAAACCGAAGTGATCATCTTGACAAAAAAGAGAATCCCTAGAGTAAGGATGATCAGTATTGGAGATATACAGATCGAATCGAAGCCAGCGGTGAAGTACCTGGGGCTACTGATCGACTCGAAGATGAGTTTCTCTGAGCAAATCAGGGCAACGGCTGAGAAGGCTGCTTCGGGAATATCGGCCCTGAGTCGACTTATGGCCAACGTAGGGGGACCCAGCCCATCAAGAAGACGCCTCTTGATGAGTGCGGTAGGGTCAGTGCTACTGTACGGAGCAGAGGTATGGGGCGACGCTCTCAGCAAGGAGGTATACCGAAAACGAGTGGCACAGGTACAGAGAAGAGGAGCACTGAGAATTGCATCTTCGTATCCAACAGTCTCCGACTCGGCGGTGAGAGTGATTGCAGGCGTGATACCTGTCGCCCTCCTTGCTAGAGAGCGCCGCGCTATTTACCTGCGCCGAAACGAGGATGCGAGGGAGATGGTTGTCCGCGAGGAGAGACAACGCTCGCTCAACGATTGGCAGCAGTCTTGGAGGAATTGCACGAAGGGAAGGTGGACTGCGCGCCTCATCCCGGATGTGAGACCGTGGCTAAACCGAAGGCATGGTGAGACTGACTTCTATCTGACACAGCTTTTGAGCGGGCACGGGTGTTTTCAGTCTTACCTGCACAAGATCGGCAAGTCACGGTCTCCCGATTGTCGGTTTTGCCCAGGAGAGGAGGACAATGCCTGTCACACATTTTTTGCGTGTAGAAAATGGGCCAGGCTGCGAAGAGACCTCTACAGGGAGACGGGAGAGCTCACCCCGGATAATATAGTTGCGGTGATGCTCGAATCGGTTGACAAATGGAACCAGGTGGCACATTATGCTCGGGCAGTCCTAAAATAT
>OZ017738.1:258715222-258750222 GCA_963969285.1 Odontomyia ornata | reverse complement strand
ATATTCACCAATATACGAGAAATGGATTGAATGACTAGAGACCCTATATAAAGCCGACCTGAATGAATGGGTAAGGGTAATAGTTTTGGTTATCGATTTATCAATTTATCGATAGTGCCCTCAGACCGGGGAACCAAACACGTCCCCAGGGTTGCGGATAGGGGAAGACCTTTCTCGAAAGGTTTGCTACGAATAACCAATAAGCAGCCGTGGACAATGGTCGGCAGTGAAGGGAGAGTCTCAGGATAAATACCTGAGTGTCAATGATCTTCACTGTGACATGACGAAATATATGACGTCATCAATTATCCATATATCCTGGCAGTAGGTAAAATGCTATGGGAACGGAAACCCAGACAGAAAACCAAATCATGCAGGTCCACAAGGGGAACCAAATTACGGTGCAGGGGGTCGGATCCCCAGTACCGGCGGCAGAGGGTAGTGAGCAAGCAGGCTCCCGGCCGTCATCATCCAGCGACTGCAATGTTACAGAAGTGGTGAACTTGGCTTCTGTAACAGATATAACTACAAGCAAACAGGACGCTAGCACGGAGAACCCTTTCAGGCAAAAACCGACGTTGGCAAGAACACCGATAAAGCAAGTCACCGATTGCGGGGGGAGGCAGCAAACCCCAGAAACACTGTCAAAGTCAACATCACAGGTTAAATCATCGGAGACAGACCACAGACGGACTAACGAACGAAAGAAGGCAGAGTGAGTTGTGCAACCTGGCATCATTGCGGCCTTTGGGCGCAGTAGAAGGACTATGCGCACCCCAGAGCGTCCAGTGCAAGACGTACACAATCCAGAGCAAGCTGCGACACCAACAGAGGCCAGTGTAAGACTGGGGGTGGGAGAAGTTTTGCCGTTGGCCGACGCCACTTCAAACGCGACCCAAGCGGTAGAAGCAAAAGGGCTAGGAAACGGGGGCCTCTCCCAAGAGGTGGCGCCAAATAACACAATCGCCCTTGACCGCGCCGAAGAGGAGCGGCTTACTCGGAAAGCGGGGACTATCGTCAAACAACTGAGGGCTGCCTGCGAAGTGCAGAAAAACATAGGCAAGAGTGTCAAGAATGGCATTCTTGAGCTGGAGGAGCTTTTTGACCGCATAACGCACTACAGGTGGAGGTGGTCCTAGCAACAGCAAAAGAATGGCCGGTAGCCCAATTGAAGGCGACCGTGAGAAAAGGAGGAAGGACGAGACCATAAACGAAGTTGACACTCCAGGCGAGGAGTTTCGTGTGGTGCGAAACAAGGCAGCGAAAAAAGCGGCCAAAAAGCTACTCCTAGAAAAAACAGACAAAGAGCTCAACCACGAAAAGAACAACGAACCGCGGCGCAAACCCTTGCGAGAGGCACTGCTTATTAAACCAACTAAGGGCCGAACCTACGCAGATGTCCTCCGTGAAATTAAAGGAGCGGTCAAGCCAGACGACACCAAAACTGCCATCAAAGCAGTTCGACCAACCCGGACCGGTGGCCTGCTGGTGGAATTCGGGCCAGGGGCCACAAACAAAGATGCATTCCGTGACGCGGTTCAAAAGGTTCTTGGAGATGCGGCAACGGTTGCCCCGCTCGAACCAATGGCCACCCTGGAAATCAGGGACCTCGACTGCGTCACGGACAAAGCTGAAGTAGAGGAGGCCATCAGGAGGGAGTTCCTCAGCTTAAGTGAAGTCAAGGCAAGATTGACACGTGAAAACACAAGGGGGCAACGCATGGCTATTGTCGAACTAGCTGATAAAGGCGCCCAGCAAATCCTGGTGAAGGGCAAAATTAAAATAGGTTGGGTGATCTGCAGGATACGGAGGAGAGTGATCCCTTTCCGCTGCTTCAGATGCTTCGAATACGGACACACCGCGTATGGCTGCAGGGGACCCGAAAGGAGATCTCTGTGCTACAAATGTGGTGAAACGGGGCACAAAAAGAAGGAGTGCACGAACGAGGCAAAATGCATTCTTTGCAAGGATGCTAAGCTAGCACCCGGCGACCTCAAACATGAGCCGGGGACAGGGAGATGTTGGGTTTTCAAGGAGGCCTTAACTAAAGCCAAATTGATACTCAAATGATCCCTATCCTGCAGGTCAATTTGCACCGAAGCACAAACGCCCAGGACCTACTTGAGCAGTTTGCGAGGGATAAGAAAGCTGACCTCCTGTTGCAGAGCGAGCAACATCATAACAAGGACTCGCAAGCGTGGTACCCTGACAAATCTAGTACCTTGGCCATCTGGGTTCGAGACAGCGCCCGCCTTCAGGTGCAGGGCCATGGACGCGGGGATGGTTTTGTGTGGGTGCGGTGTTCAGGGATAACATATTTCAGTGTTTATTTGACGCCTAACGAGGCAATGCGATCTTTTCGAACCAAACTCGATGCCCTGGAGGACGCTGTCTCGAACACAGAGGGCCACATGCTGGTTGGGGGAGACTTCAACGCTAGAGCCATTGAATGGGGTATGCCACAATCCGACCCAAGGGGAAAGCAAATCTTGGACATGGCGGCCAGAACAGCGCTTTTTGTCCTAAATACTGGTAACACCCCTACTTTCCGCCGCTGGCGTTGCGTAGGAACCATACCCGATGTGACTCTCGCTTCGGAGTCCCTGGTACCTAGAGTACACAACTGGCGAGTACTAGAGGACTACTCGGCTAGTGATCACCAGTATATAGCGGTTGAGATTCACGATGGTGCCACTCTGCGTGCATATGCCCAAACTTCAATCCTCGGATGGAGGACTGGGAGGTTCGCTGACGCGCTTACGGCAGGCGCACCGTTGCTGGGAGCTCCGCCAGGGAGTGGAGGGCCCACAGCCAAGGACTTGGTGAACTCAACTATGAGTACCATCATAGCTGCTTGCGAGTCTTCCATGCCCCGTTGGAGACCCCGACACGGTAAGCCTCCAGTATACTGGTGGTCAAACGAGATCGCCGAACAAAGAAGCGAGTGTCACAAACTTCGGCGAGAGGCCCAGCGGGCGCGAACACGGGAGGAGGCAGACACTAGGCTAGCAGCATACAGGTCCGGCAGGAAATATCTTCGCAGGCTTATTAACAAGAGCAAGGCCCGATGCTGGCAAGCCCTCGTGGATGATGTAAGTAGGGATCCGTGGGGCCTTGGCTACAAGCTGGTCATGGGGAAACTTGGTGCCCTACGGAAGCCTTGTATACATGACGCGGAAAAGATGGACGCGATAGTGCGGGGACTCTTCCCTGCCCACCCCGTCCGTGTTGACGCTGTCCATGGTGAAACAGCGGTCGAGTGCCCACTCTTCACACAGCTGGAACTGGAGGAGGCAGTTCTCTCATTGAAAGCGAGGAAGGCTCCAGGTCTAGATGGTGTTCCAGCTGAGGTTTTGCAGCTCGTCTATCACCATTGTTCTGACTTGTTGCTCAGCACATTCAACGCTTGCCTACGGGAGAGGGTTTTCCCGGTACGATGGAAGGTGGCGAGGCTCGTGCTGATCAGCAAGGGGAAGGGAAATCCCGAATCGCCGTCTGCATACCGCCCGTTATGCATGCTAGACAAGGCTGGGAAAGTGCTAGAGAAACTCATCAAGGGAAGACTCACTGACGTGATTCGTGCTGCTGGGGACCTATCTCCTCGGCAGTACGGCCTTAGAGCAGGATGTTGTACCATTGATGCGATTGCAGAGGTGGTGAACGCGGTCCAAAAGGCAGAGGCATGTAGTCGCACCAAGCGACGGATCGTCCTGTTGGTGACACTCGACGTCAGGAATGCCTTCAACTCCGCTAGATGGGTGGATATTCTGGACACGCTGGAAAACTCTTTTCAAGTTCCAGAATATCTAATGCGGCTTTTGAGGAACTACCTAAAAGACCGAAGCCTGCTCTACGACACGACACAGGGCCAACGAAGGATGGAAATTACATCGGGTGTTGCCCAGGGATCTATCCTTGGTCCGGACCTGTGGAACGTGTCTTACGACGGGCTACTGAGACTTGAGATGCCAGATGAGTCGCGCTTGGTCGGCTATGCGGATGATGTTGCGGCACTGGTCGCCTGACGCACCGTTGAACAAGCGCAACTTAGGCTAGGTATGCTAATGCGCCGAGTGAGGGACTGGATGACTGCTCGCGGGCTCAGTTTAGCACTGGAGAAAACCGAAGTGGTCATCTTGACAAAAAAGAGAATCCCTAGAGTAAGGATGATCAGTATTGGAGACATCACAATCGAATCGAAGCCAGCGGTGAAGTACCTGGGGCTACTGATCGACTCGAAGATGAGTTTCTCTGAGCAAATCAGGGCAACGGCTGAGAAGGCTGCTTCGGGAATATCGGCCCTGAGTCGACTTATGGCCAACGTATGGGGACCCAGCCCATCAAGAAGACGCCTCTTGATGAGTGCTGTAGAGTCAGTGCTACTGTATGGAGCAGAGGTATGGGGCGACGCTCTCAGCAAGGAGGTATACCGAAAACGATTGGCACGGGTACAGAGAAGAGGAGCACTGAGAATTGCATCTTCGTATCCAACAGTCTCCGACTCGGCGGTGAGAGTGATTGCAGGCGTGATACCTGTCGCCCTCCTTGCTAGAGAGCGCCGCGCTATTTACCTGCGCTGAAACGAGGATGCGAGGGAGATGGTTGTCCGCGAGGAGAGACAACGCTCGCTCAACGATTGGCAGCAGCTTGGAGGAATTGCACGAAGGGAAGGTGGACTGCGTGCCTCATCCCGGATGTGAGACCGTGGCTAAATCGAAGGCATGGTGAGACTGACTTCTATCTGACACAGCTTTTGAGCGGGCACGGGTGTTTTCAGCCTTACCTGCACAAGATCGGTAAGTCACGGTCTCCCGATTGTCGGTTTTGCCCAGGAGAGGAGGACAATGCCTGTCACACATTTTTTGCGTGTACCAAATGGGCCAGGCTGCGAAGGGAACTCTACAGGGAGACGGGAGAGCTCACCCCGGATAATATAGTTGCGGTGATGCTCGAATCGGTTGACAAATGGAACCAGGTGGCACATTATGCTCGGGCAGTTTTAAAATATAAAAGGGACTCACAGCAGCCGGAGGTGCTGGGGCTAGGGGATCGCTCTTCTGGAATTTCCTCTTCCCCTCTCCCCTCCCGCTAGGAAAGGGACTCCCCAGCTTGAAGGCGCCCCACGGCATAACAAAACGAGACCTGGCCCGAAGTAATGTGTCAAACGGTTCCAGGCTAGGTTCTCAGATTGACAAGGGAGGTGTTTAGTGGGTAGTCCAAGGGTATCCTCCATGGGAGTCCTAACCTGCCAGACTCGGCGGGCGTAAATGCCTTCACCTCCCTACCACAAAAAAAAAACAAAAAGGGTAATAGTAAAAACTAAGATATGAGTGAAATGCGATTTAAAGGCGATATTGATTGATAGTGAAGTGATGTTCGTGATACAGACCGTTGGGATATGAATTGATAGACAGTGAAAATTCAACTAAAGTGTGATTTGTAAAATAGTGAAACCAATAATTGTATATTCTTAGTAAATAAATTTTTTTAACTTAATTTCATAGACATTGCATTTTCACTTTCCCGGGACATTAAACTTATCGGCCGATAAGTATAACAGTGGTGGTGTTAGAAGTGGGAAGGAAAACTTCGAAAATGAAAATTTCAAACATTTTCAAAGTGCACAATAGTGAAATTTAACGTGGAAACTGATGGAAAAATAGCCGAAATAATAAAAATGCTATGTTGGAGCTAAAGGAACAGATGGAACAGCGAAATCTGGCTACGCAAGTTACAAAGGCCACAGTGATTGGACGCTTGCATGACACGATTGAATCGGAAGGTGTGTTCGGGTGAGCCCTCAAATGCGGCAAAAGGAGCAAAACGTGGAGAAGTAGAAACACCGAGATCAAAGGAACCCGAAAATGCGCTGATGCAAATTTTGTTGCTGATGAAGCAAGAGCAGCAAAACCAGTCTGCCAGTTTAACTGCGAAGCTAAATGAACAATAAGCGAAGCTAAATGAACAATCAGCGCAGCTAAATGAACAGTCATCCAGTTTAACTGTGAACCTAGATAAACAATCATCGAAGCTAAATGACAATCATCAAAGCTGGTCAAACAAGCGATCGAAATCAATGCAGATTTTCAAAATCTGAAATAAAAGTGGAGCGCGGTAGTCTGAACAAACATATTAAATGCGTCGAGGAAAAGGTTTACCAGGCCGGGGAAAAGGTCAGCCAGGTTGAGGAGAGAATCAACCTTAATGTCAGCCAGGTCAAGGAGGAATCAACCATGAGATGGAAAAAGTGGAAAAGGAATTGGAAGCAGCGTAGGCAGTATTAATCATCTCACCAGCCCCGCTTACTGCCACAACACAAAGCTCATCCAGAAATTTAAAACCACCAATATTCAACGGGCAAACGGTCTGGAGTATCTACAGAACCCAAATCACAAATCAGTGGAATGAGTAGGTCCGAGCAACTGCATTAATTCTTGCTCTAAGAGGCCCCGCTGCCGAGCATTTGCAGACGATCCCCGTTGAGTTGCACTCAAACCTGGCTGTTATAATGAATGCGCTTTACATGCGCTATGGAGGCGATCATTTGAAGCAGATTTGTCAGCCACAGCTACGGCGTTAGATGCAGAAGCCTGGCGAAACCTTACAGCAGCTTGCCTAAGACATTAGGCAAGCGTCTAGCGACTCAGAACATTGACATTACGCAGCAACTGAAGCATTTATCGGTGCATTAAAGGACCAGGAATTGCAACAAGCCGTGCGTTTAGCTCAAAAGCAAACGGTTAAGGAGACATTGGCTTATAGTCTGAACTTTGATGCAGCAAAAAATGTGACTCGTACCACTGCCCAGGTTCGTGAGGTAGTGGCAGATGGGTGCAGATGTGAGCACGTGGAAATTGAGTGAGAGCTGCAGGTAGATGGTGCGCCTTAATGCTGAAATTGCGGCGAGAACGAGCACCTGCTCAGAAGCTCTAAGAAGCAAAGAAAACCGAGTTATTGCCCAGGGTGGAGGAGATCCAGACGTAGTCAGGAGCTCTGAATGGGGCCTCTTCAAAATGAGGGGTTGGAAAACATATAAGAGACAACTTCGTGGGGCAAAGGTTGGCTAGGAGAATCAACGTCCCCAGCACTAAGCACCAAGCAGACTTATGCCTTCCGGGTCAAGTTGACCGAGAGCATAGCACCATAACAATCGACAATGGTGCAACCCGATCGGTTTTCCGACCAGACCTAGTGAGGCAACAACTACTTCACAAGGGCTGGATTGCAGCTATGGAAGAAACTGCACCCGTCCATGGAGAGGTCAACCTCCAGATAAAGTTGGGAGACCTTGCGTTCTGACATAACTTTCTGGCCGCGAACATTATGGATGACTGCATTTTTGGAATGGATTTTCTGTGACCACATGGAATCACGTTGGATTTTGGCAAACGGGTATTGAAATGGCGGAAGGTTGAAGTATTGATGGAGGATCCCAGCGACCAACTTCCTAAGATGAATGTGGTAGCAAGTACCGACACTGATGTATTGAAATTTTCCGAGAGCATTGTATGGGACAAGCTTGATGGTGATTCTGGAGATCACCGATCTTATCTGATAGAGCCAACGAAGATGTCGGCAATGCGCAGTTTGATTGTATGACGAAGCCTTGATCCATAAGGAATGGATATATACCGGTTAGAGTCCTTAACACTGCAGACTCAACCACAAGCATCAAAGCGGGAGAAGTCATCGGCAGCTGCCAGCCTGTTTCCACCATCACCTCTTTGGAAGCCACTCACGACCATCATTGGGAGAGGAGGCAAGACACAGACAAATGTTGGAATCCACGTCTGCAATATTGAACCAGACCAAATTGCCAGTGCAGCTATTCAAGCAAGCCTCCGATCTGGTCACCAAATACAGTGACATCTTTTCAACACTGCCGATTGACCAACGTCAAACAAGTATGGTGACTCACGTCATAGATACACAGGGAGCTTAGCCGATCCAATAAGCACCAATAGATCTTCTAATAGCCAAATAAGGAGAGATGAGCATACTGATCTCGGATATGCATAAAAAAGGAGTTATCCAGCCCTTTTGTCAGACCCCGGACCGCACCAGTAGTTCTAGTAAAGAAAAGGATGGTAGAACTCGTTTTTGTGTCGAATATAGACAGCTTAACGACGTCACTAAGAAAGATAGTTACCCACTTCCACGGATCACTGACATGAGGGACACTTTAGCCGATGCAAAATGGTTTTCTATACTTGACCTCAAGAGCGACTACTAGCAGGTAGAAATTGACAAGAAAGACCGAGAAAAGACCACTTTTACAGTTGCAACCGGATTGTGGCTATGCGTGGTGATGCCATTTGGGCTTTGCAATGCTCCAGCCACCATCGAACGCCTGATGGAGTACTATGTACAACGAGGCTTAACCTGGAAAACCTGCTTGGTGTACCTAGATGACATCATTGTGATCGGAAGAACGTTCCAAGAGCATGTGCGGAACTTAGAAAAGGTGATCTGCTGATTGCAACTAGCGAATCAGAAATTAGTCCCGATAAGTCCCTTTTTGCAGCTAAAGTAAAATGCCTGGGACACGTTGTATCAGCAGAAGGAGTCAAAACAGACCCTGAAAAAATTGAAGCCGAGAAAAGCTGGCCAACCCCAAACAACAAGCGCCAACTAGGAAGTTTTCTGGGTTTGGCGACCTACTATCGAAGATTCTTCAAAGACTTTGCCAAAAAAGCTAATTGTCTTAGTCTGGAATGAACAATGCCCAGTAGCTTTGAGGACCTTGAAGGAGAAGCTGTGTGAATTACGCGTGCTAGCAGACCCAAAACCCGGGAAAATGTTGGTAGTTGACACCGATGCGAGAAACGGCGGGATTGGAGCTGTACTCTCCCAGCAGATTGATGGCGAAGAAAGAGTCGTCTCGTATTACAGTCTAGTTCTCTCAAAAAGTGAGAGGAACTACTGCGTGACATGGAAGGAGCTATTGGCTATAATAGAGGCTACAAAGCAGTTCAACAAGTACCCATATGCTGAGAAATTTGTTCTTCGAACATACCATGCATCACTGAGATGGCTGCTTAACTTCAAAAACCCAGAGGGACAAGTTGCGAGATGGATCGAAAGATTGCAGTCATACAACTACAACATTGTTCATCGGAAGGGCGGAGTTCATGGAAATGCTGACGCGCTATCTCGTCGTCCATGTCCAACTAACTGCATGCATTGCCGACGTATTGAGGAAACGCAGCCGACCGTTGATTTGGGAGTGCGAACGGCCAAATTTGATGAAGGTTGGTCATTGGAGGAGATTTGGAATGCCCAGTTAGCCGGTGAAGACATCTGACCAGTACTCATATGGAAGACGACAACTGGGCGGCCTGAATGGACGGACGTTTCGATGCATCGTGCCACCTTGAAAAGTGATTGGGCACAATGGAACTCCCTTCAGGTGGAGGGTGCCACACTCAAGCGGTAATGGGAAAAGGCAGATGACAGTTCCTATGGGATACAAACTAACTTCCCAAGAGCCGAAACCAAGATGTGGTTAAGGAAATGCACGAAGGATCCTCAAAAGGCCACCTTGGTTCTAACAAGACCTTAGCAAAATTGCGGGAAAGGCTTTACTGGCTCCGTACTCGAGAAGACGTAGAGGGCTGGTGTCTTAGATGCAGAATTTGCACTACCGCCATGGACCTTTGGCGATTGAGAGGACATATGCAAACTTATAACATGGGGGTACCATTTGAAACGATTGCTGCTGACATCGCAGGACCTTTCCTGAATCCAAATGGGGAAATCTATATACGCTGGTTGTGGCCGATTATTTCAGTAAGTGGCCTGAGGTCAACCCCATTCCCAATCAGGAAGCAACTACTATAGCCGAACCGTTAGGGGTGAATTGGGTCAGTACGTATGGCGTACCTTGTGAACTATATTCAGATTAAGGCCGAAAACTTTGAGTCACTAGTTTTTGGTGAAATGTGCGAGCTGCTGGGAGTACGGAAAATGACGACAACACCGCTGTATCCCCAATCCGATGGAATGGTCGAACGTTTCAACGGCATACTCAATAAACACCTGGCCAAGATATATGACGGGAACCACTAGCACTGGACTGGCATATTCTATTATTCTCGATGGCGTACAGAGCTGCCAAACATGCATCGACGGGCCAAGCTCCAGCCAAAGTCATTTTTGGGAAGACTCTTCATCTTCCGGCTGATATAAAGTTCGGAGCATCCCCTGAGAAACCCGAAACGATCTTGGAGTACGCAAGTGAGCTAAGGCAACGGTTGAACCAGATACATCGGACAGTGCGAAAACACTTCGAATCGGCCACTGACCGCATGAAGATCAGGTATGAACTATAGGCAAATTCTACTGGCTTCCAGTAGGATGACTTAGTGTGGCTATACAACCCACAGCGGTGGAAGCGTAGGTCTACAAAGTTGCAGCATAATTGGGAGGGACCATATCAAGTTACAAAGCGAATCAACGACGTCGTATATCGCAAATTGAAAATCGTGCACCTGGAACGTCTTGCCCCATATTACATCCAGGGAGACTTAACTGCTCCTAGCGACACATCTTTTCGGGGCGAAAAGAACTGGGATGGGGGCAGTGTTACATATCCAAATAATTCTGCGAGCTACTCCCGCAATTGTAATTGGAACTATTAATAACATCATGAACGATAAACGAATGTACTCGAAAGCACAAGAATCGACTAAGTAGAATGTATGCGAATTGGGTGATTGAACAACAAGCCATTGAGAACGATTTTTCGATCAAAATTTTCTTTAGTGATAAGGCCCTTTTTTCCTCAGTGATTACGTAAATAAACAGAATTGCCGCATATGGGGCTCTCCAAATCCTCAGGTGATCGCATAAAGGCCTTTGCATCCGGAAAAAGTGACCGATTGGTGTGCATTATGGTCTGGTGGTTTATTGGAGCGTATTTTTTTGAAAACGATCAAGGAAGAGCCATTAAAGTCAATTTTGACCGCTATGGACGGATGTTAACCGACTATTTTTAGAGAGAAATTGAAGGTTATGATCTGGAGAACATATGGTTTCAACAGGATGAAGCCGCAAGCCACACAACACAGGCTAATCGAGCACTTTTGCAAGAGAAATTTCCAGGACGCGTAATTTCGAGATTGATTGATGTCAGTTGGCCCGCAAGATCCTGCGACCTAACACCTTTGGATTTCTTTTTATGGGGCTATGCGAAAGATCGTGTTTACGCGAACAATCCTCAAAATCTTGAGCAATTGAAAACCAATATTCGTGAAGTTCTGGCCGAGATATTGGCGGAAATGTGCCAAAAACTCATTGAAAATTACCTCAAAAGGATTGAGGTCTATAAGAGGTCTTGTGGAAGCCATTTGAATGATGTTGTATTTCACGTGGCAAAGTTCAATCTTTATATTGAATAAAAAATGTTGTTTCCATCTGAATATTTAATGTGTTTTCTTTAGCTTTACTTTCCCAAGCGTAATATAAATATATATAAAACATTCATATATATATATATATATATATATATATATATATATATATATATATATATATATATATATATATATATATATAAATGTATATATATATATATATATATATATATATATATATATGTGTATATATATATATATATATATATATATATATACACGAGGAAGCTTCAAATATGATGGAGACAAACGCTGTAGATGGTGCGCATGTATGTTTTGAAAGTCGTGGCTTGAGTATGTGATAGCTGAGAGCCCTCAAGATAATGATGTTTTTGATGCCGCCACTGATTTAGAGGGCCAAGATTTTACATCACTCTATTGTTTGACTTTCAATTCCGAAAAGTAAACAAATATTAGCACCTTCAATTTCAAACAGTAACCATTAAGTGCGCGGCTTATCTAAATTGACAAAATTCACGGCATGAGAAAAGAAACATGTTTACTAATAAATTTCATTATTATTATTATCTAAAATATGAATTTTTTTCAACCCACGATTAATATTTTTTTTGCACTTCTTCACGAAGCACTTTATTTTCTACTATTTCTTCTTGACTTTCAATTAAAACCGATAATTGAAGCTGATTTTAAGCGAACACCACGCCTTGCAACTTTCAAATGTTTCTCGAATTCACGACGCGATAATCAAACAAAATTCACTAAATTAACGTAAGCTTTGATTCGTTTTCGCGATTTGCTTACACTTAAACCTGGCACTTATCAGTAGAACAGCCAAAATGACATTAGCAGCCTATGCTGTGTTTATTTTCTTCCTAAGTACGCTGTGCTTTTCATACAATTTCTCCTCCGTTTGATTTTACATCACTCATGCATATTGTACGTATATGTGCTATATCGAGCTTCCTGTAGTATTTACATATAAGAGTATACATAGGACATAACGAAATTTGTGCCTGGAGGTCGCAATTTCGCTTCAATTTTCTCCAAAGTTTCAAAAATATTTCGACTGGTTTTGTTAATCATTCAAATTGGTTAAGCAAAAATAAAGTAGAGGGTGTTTTAGATGAAAACCCGTGATTTCTGTTCTGTCTAAAGTATTACTCCGCATTGTACCAAAACTGGTACAAAATTCATTCAAGTATGTGATAAATCTCACATTAAAAAATCCAAAGTAGTGGTAGGTCGAAAAAAAGTTGAACAATAAAAAAGCACTTCAGAGTCAGGTCAGAATATGGCGGCCAGGTAAAGTTCGAAATTCGAAAATTTCTTGAAGCTACAATTTATATTGGATTTTTTTATATATACTCGTATATAATTTCTTTATTAGAATGTATGCGGTACAGAGGCCTTATCATATAATAGGTGTTCTGACAAAGTCATTTCACCATCGTTTGAACATTACTTAAAACTATGCATAGTATCGTATTTCTATGTGATTATTACAATTAGCTAGATGAAAATTTAGGCAAAAACCTCTAGTGAACTTATACTAGCTTAACATAACTTAACTTTCTACTTATAACTAGCTAAAATCTATGAGGCTAGGTTACGGCCAAAAGATAGGTGGTAGCAACTGCTGATTTTCAATTCGCCAGGGCATGTATTAGGGGATTGGGCGAGTCTTTTGCTTTCGCGATTGATTTGTCACGGCGCGATGCAGCGAGCTCACGAATTGGACTAACGCCAGCAAGGCTGTGTAGATTTTCAGAAGAGAAGTAAAACGGTTTATTAAGTACCATTTTCAGGTATCTATTTTGGGTGATCTGAAGCTTTGTTACTAGATATTTAGCACATTGGATCCAGGTAGGTGAACCGTATAGGATGATCGGTTGGATTGTCATTTTGACGATGAGGACTTTGTTTCTGGTGTTGAGACGTGAATTACAATTAAAAAGGGGGTAAAGCGAAAGCACAAAGCATTAAAAATAAGCAGATTGAAGCGTTCAATTTCGCTGTTCAAAATAATGTTGATATATTTGTCATAACGGAGACTTGGTTAAGGCCACATGATAGTTTTAAGCATCCCTATTTTCATATTTACAGAAATGATCGCGTTGACAAAACTGGCGGTGGCGTAGCCATAGCTGTAAGTAAAAAAATTAAACATAAGGTATTGCCGAAAAGTCCAACATCGGTAATTGAAAATATTGGCGTTATTATCGATGAACCAAATATAAAATTTTACGGTGTCTACTTCCCTGGGACAAAACTAAGCAAGGAAAAAGTTGAACTTTTCAGAAGCGATCTGAAATGGTTTAGCAAGGCTAACCAAAGGTTTCTACTTTGGAGGGACCTGAACGCTAGACATTGGCACTGGAATTGCACACGAAACAACAAAATGGGGCACATTTTATTTAATCTCGCCAGAGAGAAAAATATCTACGTGCATTTACCTAAAGAACCCATGTTCTACTCTCCTCGTGGAGTCGGTTCCACTCTGGACCTGGTTCTTAGTGACCAAAATATTACTCCCTCTGAGCTGAGTGTCTTGCAAGCCCTCTCATCTCCACATCTATCTGTACTCTTTTCTTTAGAAACAACGAGAAGTAATCACAATGCACCAAAAACATACTACTGCTTCAAAAAAGCAAAATGGTCTGGATTCCGGAGTTTTATTAATGAAAGAGTGACTTTAGCACCAAGAACGATGGAATCGCTCAATACTTCCTCAGTATGTAAGGAGCAAATTGAAGAACTCACAAACACTATCTGGCAAGCTATCGAGTCTAGCGTTCCAAAACGATCAAAAGCTTCCTATAATTTAATAGAATTTGATGAAGAAACCTACAAGCTAATAAGGAAGCGTAATTCTTTGCGGCGTAAATTGCAAAAAACCCGCATTAGGTCTCTCTAAATTGGAGCTAATATCCTCACTCTAGCAATGAAGAATAAAATTAAGGAGCTCCGGAATCTCCGATGGAACAACATGCTATCAAATCTAGACTACAACTCGCGGAAAGTCTGGTTTTTAAATAGAATTTTTAAGCGATAGTATCATGCATTACCGTATTCGATTACAAATAACAACGAAGAGCATATTTACTCTAATCAAGGAAAAGCAGATATACTTGTAGATAAATTTAAGCAGTTCCATAATATCTCCAATAGGTTCTGCAACAATTTAGCAGAAATGATGGTGGCCAGAGCTTTGGAACATCAACCTAAACAAACATCTTTACCTCCTGGTGCATTAATAAAAACCAGGGAGTTAATAAGTTTACTTAAAAAAGTTAAAAACGGTAAAGCACCAGGTATCGATGGATACCGAATATATTACTTAAAAATTTACCCAAAAAAGGAATAGTATTCTTATGCCACCTATTCAACGCATGCCTTAGGCTTTCCTTCTTTCCATCCATCTGGAAACAAGCTCTAGTCATACCTATCCTGAAGCCTGGAAGAGATCCGCACTCTCCTGACAACTACAGGCCCATTAGCTTACTACCAGGATTAGGTAAGCTCTTTGAAAGAATAGTCCTGAAAAGATTAAATAACTTAATGGCTAACAATAATATCTTACCTGATTTCTAATTTGGCTTCAGAAACAGACATTCGACTGAGCATCAGCTCCTCCGTGTTACGAAGGACGTCAAAGCAGCGATGTACAATAAATTGTCTGTAGGTTTGGTGACACTGGACATAGAAAAAGCCTTTGATACAGTCTGGCATGATGCTCTGGTCTACAAACTTCAGAAATATAATACACCTCCATACTTGTTGAACCTTTTACAATTATTTTTAACTGATAGGAAGTTCCAGGTCAAAGTAGGGGAAAGCGTTTCCCCAGTAAAAAGTATATCTGCCGGTGTTCCGCAAGGCTCCTGCCTAAGCCCATCTCTATATAACATCTATACGTCTGACTTCCCTTCTTTACCAAACTGCCAAGTTGCAGCTTTCACAGACGACATTTGAATATACTTACTTATCAATACTACCATAGATGAAAAGTTAAAATAAATGTTGCAAAAACGAAGTCAATATACTTCACCAGGAAGCGTAAGCCTGCTCACCTACCCAAGCGACCAATAAATTTTTTAGGGCAAACTATTCCTTGGAGCGAGGATCTTTAATATCTTATATTGGATTTTTATGAAACCTAAAATCAAGGCAAACGTTCATGAGATCATGTGTTAAATGGATTAGAACTAAATCGATTCTAATAAATCCTGCAGATTTTAGCAATAGTGGTTGTTGCATTGTAGTAAAAAATTATACTTTAATATACATGGTACAATGCATTCAAGAAGCTAAGTTTGGAAATGTTTGAAATGAAAAAATTTGCTGGTAAAAACGATGAAACAAAAAACTTTCAGAAAAAATAAGAGAACCAACTTCCAAATGCCCTAAGCAGATTTGGTAAAAATTTTTATTTTTACTCTGATACTAATTTTGGAGGGATTTAAGATTCTACTCCGTCCGATTTGACTAAATATAAAAATTTCTCTGCCCAGGATGCCGAAATTGTAAAGCTCGCAGATTAAATACTGAGATGATATTCCAGGAAATAATGAAAAATTTAAATGGTTTCTTGCTTGTATTTTCTATAAATATATATATATATATATATATATATATATATATATATATATATATATATATATATATATATATATATATATATATATATATATATATATATATATATATATATATATATATATATATATATATATTGTCGCGTGTTATGGTTCACGGCTAATAATTTTTATGTTCCGGGAAAGTGGAAACGCAATGTCTTTTAAATTAAATTAAAAGAGTTTATTTAATTACTTAAAAATGCACAATCACTTATTTAACTATTTCACAATTTTGATTTTCACTATTAAAAGTCTAACTACCACTTGTCCCTAAATTTCTATCGCAATTGTCTTCTAAAATCACTTCACGATCAACAAAAATCACTTTTCTATCACTCGAACAATATCGCTTTTCTATTCGCTTCACACTTTCGCAGTTTTTACTATCGCGGTTCTAATGAATGATCCCCCCATTCATTCAGCTCGGCTTTATATAGGATCTCTACCCATTCAACCCATTTCTCGTACATTAACGAATGTTCTGCCGAGAGGTACCTGGTATATTCGAACAGCTGAATGAATGGAGTGACGTCTCCTTCAGATGTTGATCATGCTTGGTGGGTTCTCGGGGTTTCGAGTAAATCCACTTTGTTGATCATGAGGTTCTTAATGGCTGTGAAAACAATTGCAACAGTAGCTCGCAGATTACTCGTGCATGTAACACTGCCCACACCTCAGTTCTTTTTGCCCCGAAAAGATGTGTCACCAGTTGTAGTCAATGCTCCCTGGATGTCATATGGGGCAAGACGGTCCAGGTGCACGATTTTTATTTTGGCTCTTGGCTTACGATGTTCCTGTATTCAGTATACGACGTCGGTGATTCGCTTAGCGCCTCGATATGGTCAATTATGTTGCAACTTTGGAGACCTACCCTTTCGCCGTTGCGGATTATATAGCCACACCAAGTCATCTCGCTGGAAGCCAGTAGAATTTGCCTTTAGATCATACCTGGTCTTCATGCGGTCGGTAGCCGATTTGTGTTTGCTTTGCAACTCGGTATGGTCAATTATGTTGCAACTTTGGAGACCTACCCTTTCGCCGTTGCGGGTTATATAGCAACACCAAGTCATCTTGCTGGAAGCCAGTAAAATTTGCCTTTAGATCATACCTGGTCTTCATGCGGTCAGTAGCCGATTCGAGGTGTTTTCGCACTGTCCGATGTATCTGGTTCAACCGTTGCCTTAGCTTACTTGCGTACTCCGAGATGGTTTGGGGTTTCTTGGGAGGTGTTCCGAATTTTATATCAGCTGGCAGGCGAAAAGTCTTTCCAAAAAGGACTTTGGCTGGGGCTTGGCCCGTCGATGCATGTTTGGCAGCTCTGTACGCCATCAAAAATATATATCATCAACCATCTTGGCCAGGTATTTATTGAGAGTGCTGTTGAAACGTTCGACCATTCCATCGGCTTGGGGATGCAGCTCGCTCCCAGCAGCTCGCACATTTCGCCAAAAACTAGTGACTCGAAGTTTCGGCCTTAGTCCGAATGTAGTTCGCAAGGTGCGCCGTACCTACTGACCCAATTTAACACTAGCTGTTCGGCTACAGTAGTTGCTTCCTGGTTGGGAATGGGGTAGACCTCAGGCTACTTGCTGAAATAATGGGCTACAACCAGCGTGTATCGATTTCCCCATTCGGATTCAGAAAAGGTCCTGCGATGTCAACAGCAATCCTTTCAAACGGTACCCCCACGTTATAGATTTGCATTTGTCCTCTCAGTCGTCGCTTTGGACCTTTGATGGAAGCACAAATTGTGTATCTGCGACGACAGTCCTCTACGTTTTCTCGAGCGTTGAGCCAGTAGAACCTTTCCCGCAATTTCGCTAAGGTCTTGTTAACACCACGGTGGCCTCCCGAGGTTCCTTCATGCATCTCCTTAACCACATCGTGGATTCGGCTTTTGGGTAGTAGAGTTTGCATCCTATAGGAGCTGCCATCCGCCGTTTCCCATTTCCGCTTGAGTACGCCACCCTACACCTGAAGGGAGTTCCATTGGACCCAATAGCTTTTCAGGGTTGCGCCATGCATTGAAACGTCTTTCCACTCAGGTCGCCCAATTGTCTCCTTCCATACGAGCAATGGTCCGATGTCTTCATCGGCTAACTGGTCATTTCGAATCTCCTCCGATGACCAACCTTCATCGAATTCGGCCGTTATCGCTCGCAGATCAACGGCCGGCTGCGTTTCCTTAACCCGTTGGCAATGCTTGCAGTTAGCTGGACATGGATGGCGAGATAGGGTGTCAGCATTGCAAAGAACTCCACCCTTGTGAAGTAGTGGTGGTCTCACAAGGTCCGGTTGGATAATCGATCGGGTTGCACTAGTGTCGCTTGTTATGGTGCAATGTTCCTCGTCAACTTGACCCGGAAGGCACAAGTCTGCTTCTCCGCGATGCAGTCTTGACACAGTGACTAGGGTGCTAGAGACGTCGATCCTCCTCGCCAACGTCCGCCCCACGAAGTTGGCCCCCTCAGTTTGATGGGCTTCCATTCAAGGCTGTTGACTCGGTCTGGATCTCCACCATCCTGGACAATATCTCCGTTTTCTTCGCTTCTTGCAGTCTCTTTGCAGGTGCCCCTTCTCCCCGCAATCCCAGCATCTAGGCGCACCATTCACCTGCGGCTCTCTCCCATTTTCCACGTGCCCACACCTGCACTCGTCTGCCACTACCTCACGGACCTGGGCAGTGGTACGAGTCGCATTTTTCGCTGCCTCGAAGTTCAGACTATAAACCAATGCATCCTTAACCGTTTGCTTTTGAGCTAAACGAACGGCTTGTTGCAATTCCTGGTCCTTTAACGCACTAATGAATGCTTCTGTTGCTGCGTCATCTCGATGTTCTGGGTCGTGCGTTGGGTAAGCCAAAAGTGCCAGGCGCTCAATGTCTTGGACTAGCTGCTGTAAGGTTTTGCCAAACTTCTGCTTCCGATTCCGCAGCTGTGCCCGATAAAACTGCTTCAGATGGTTGCCTCCATAAAGCATGTCGAGCGCATTCAATATAGCAGCCGGGCTTGAGTGTAAGTCAATGGGGATAGTCTGCAAAAGCTCGGCAGCTTGGCCTCTTAGAGCAAGAATCAATGCAGTTGCTCGTTCCTGCTCATTCCACTGATTTATCCTAGCGGCGGCTTCAAACTAGATTTTTTAAATACTCCAGACCGTTGGCCCATCGAATATTGGTGCTTGCACGCTTCTGGATGTGCTTTGCGTTGCAGTTACAACTGGCGCTGGTGAGGTGGTTACTATTGCCTTCGCTGCATCCAATTCTTTTTTCACTTTTTCCATCTCATTGTTGATTCTCTCCTCGACCTGGCTGACCTTTTCCTCGACCTGGCTGACCTTTCCCTCGACCTGGTAAACTTTTTCCTCGACCTGATTCACCTTTTCCTCGACGCCTTTAATTATCGGTCATCTGAACAGACCAAGCTCCGCTTTTATCTCGGTTGACTGTTTCTCCAGCTTCTGTGTGATATCTGCCTTGATATCGACCGCTTGTTGGTCCAGCTTCTGGTCTAGCTTCGCAATTAAACTGGATGTTTTTTTTCATTTAGCTGCGCTGATTGTTCATTTAGCTTTGCAGTTAAATTCGACGACTGTTCTCGCTGCTCTTGCTACATCAGCATCAACATTTGCATCAGCGCATTTTCTGGTTCCTTTGATTTTGGGGTTTCTGCTTCTCCGCCTTCTCCTGCATCTGAGGGCTCACCCGAATCCATATACCCGCCTTTTGACTCGATCGCGTCACGCAAGCGCGCAATCAGTATGGCCTTTGTGCCTTGTGTAGCCAGATTCCGCTGTTCCAACTCCTCCTTAAGCTCTGATATGGTCAATTACAATCATCGTTTGAGCAGCACGAGATGCACATATGTAATGTAAGTAATGGTTCATATATAATTGTAAGGAACCAAATTTTCATAAAAAATAAACATTACAGCTCAATCTTCACAAAAACTATGTTTTTTTTTCGACAAAAATGTGTACACTTGTTATGAATCACCCTTTATATATATATATATATATATATATATATATATATATATGTATGTATATATATATATATATATATATATATATATATATATATATATATATATATATATATATATATATATATATATATATATATATATATATACTTAGTCGTGCCATAAGTTCTGTCACACGTATATGGGCAATTTTTGTAAAAATGAAAAAGAGTTTTTGACAAAGGAAAATATATTTTATTTTGGCATACTAATGGAAGTAAAATAAGCAACCAATTATTCAAAGTGGCCGCCTTTAGCCTTTACACAGCTCTTTAATCTGTTGGGCCAGTCATCGATAGCAGTACGCACTGTTTCTAGCAGAAAATTAGCTACTGCTTCTGTCAAAGATCGCTTAAGGCTCTCGATATTTGGGTGTCGTCTCGTGCACACCATGGACTCTAACTCCGCCCACAGTTTGTAGTCCAGGGGTTTCAAATCTGGGCTCCCAGAAGGCCATTCCGTAGCCCTTATAAACTCTGGAATATTGGTTTCCAACCACGCTTGTGTGGTTCGAGCTTTGTGGGCTGGCGCAGAATCTTGCTGGAAAACCCAATGTCGGTTGTTGAATAGCGTAGAGTTCAGCGGCTTCACAAATCCCTCCAGGATGTCCGTTTGATAATTTTTTGCTGCAGTTTTTACGCCTTTTTCGCAAAAATGAAGCTCGGTGGCCCCTTCGTAGCTGACACCCCACCATACCATGACTGATGCTGGATGATGTCCTCGCTGTACCCTAGTGGCAACTTCTCGGGCTTCTCTGGAGCTGTGGGCATACACCTTATCATTTCGGCGGTTGAAATGTTCCCCCACCGTCAAAATTTTTTCATCGGTAAATAAAATTTCTCGATGTTTGTTTTTGCCGTACCGCCGAAGGAGCTCTTTTGATCTGGTGCTCCTAATTTGCTTCAACTGCTCAGTCAGCAAATGTCCCGTTGATCGTCGAAAGGCACTCATCCCGAGGTCCGATTTTATGATGCGAGAATACTTCGGGTGGAGATGTTCATCTCTCGAGCCATGATTCGTTGTTTACGAAGCGGATTTCGACGAATTCGACTCTCGACCGCTTTGATGGCAGCAGAAGAACGTACATCACGCGGACGTCCAGAACGAGGTCGATCTTCAATAGTCTGGATCTCGTTATATCTCTGGATCGCACGATACACAAATCTTTGCGTTATTTTTAACGGGCACAACAACTTGAGAATTTCACTCGCGGATTTTCCACAGTTAAACTTTAAATGACCATCAACTCTCAACAACATTATGACATAAAGGTGTTGCCAATGTGAGAAATTATGTGACAGAACTTATGGCAGGACTATGTATATATATATATATATATATATATATATATATATATATATATATATATATCTATATATATATATATATATATATATATATATATATATATATATATATATATATATATATATATATATATATATATATATATACGAGGTGTGTTCAAAAAATATCACGAATTTTGTTTTTTTTCAAAAATTATTTATTTATTCATGAATATCTATTTTGTCCCCTTCAAAGTAATCGCCATGAGATATTATACACTTGTGCCAACGGTTGTTCCAATCTTCGAAGCACTTTAAAAAATCTTTTTTTTTAATCTTGTTCAGCTCCTCCTTCGATGCCGTCTTTATCTCTTCAAGCGTAGCGTAACGTCGTCCTTTCATGGGCCTCTTCAGTTTAGGAAACAAGAAAAAGTCACAGGGGGCCAGATCTGGGGAATACGGTGGCTGCGGCATCATTAGTGTGTTGTTTTTGGCCAAAATGTCGCGCACAAGCAACGATGTGTGAGCAGGGGCGTTATCGTGGTGCAAAAGACAATTTTTCTTCTCCCACAAATCCGGGCGTTTCTGGCGGATTGCTTCGCGCAAATTGCGCATAACTTGCAGGTAATATTCCTTATTGACCGTTCTTCCCTGTGGCAAGAACTCATGATGCACCACGCCCCTGCAATCGAAGAAAACTGTCAGCAAAACTTTCACATTCGACCGAACTTGGCGCGCTTTTTTCGGTCTTGGTTCATGCGGCAGCTTCCATTGAGATGATTGAGCTTTGGTTTCCACGTCATAACCATAAACCCTAGATTTGTCACCAGTTATGACCCTCTGGAGCAAATTTGGTTCGTCGCGGACAGAGTTTAACATCTCATTAGCAATGTTCATGCGTTGCTGTTTTTGGTCGCAATTGAGCAATTTTGGTACGAATTTCGCGGCGACCCGTCTCATGCCCAAATCGTTGATAAAAATCGAATGGCACGAGCTAATCGATATGTTTAGGTCCTCAGCAACTTCCCTAACGGTGATTCGATGATTGGCCAATACCATTTTCTCCACTTCATTAATTTTTTCGTCTGTTGTTGAAGTGCTCGAGCGTCCGGCACGCTCTTCGTCGTTCACATCTTCTCGGCCTTCTAAAAACATTTTGTACAACCGATAAACGTTGCTTCGGTCCAAGGTAGCTTCTCCGTATGCCACAGTCAACATTCGGAATGCATCCGTGCACTTAATTTCGTTTTTCACACAAAATTTGATACACGTTCTTTGATCCATTTTTTTGAATAAGTAAAAATCGAAGACGATTGAAAACACGTGCAAGTAAAGCAGCTATCACCAATCAAGTGAACATTCAAAATGGCCGAGCTTGTCGGCATAAGTGACAGACATGAGAACCAAAATAACGCCACAAGAAAATCGAAATTCGAATATACGTAACCCGCGAAAATTCAAGGAATATTACCTGCAAGTTATGCGCAATTCACGCGAAGCAATCCGCCAGAAACGCCCGGATTTGTGGGAGAACGAAAATTGGCTTTTGCACCACGATAACGCCCCTGCTCACACATCGTTGCTTGTGCGCGACTTTTTGGCCAAAAACAACACACTAATGATGCCGCAGCCACCGTATTCCCCAGATCTGGCCCCCTGTGACTTTTTCTTGTTTCCTAAACTGAAGAGGCCCATGAAGGGACGACGTTACACTACGCTTGACGAGATAAAGACGGCATCGAAGGAGGAGCTGAACAAGATTTAAAAAAAATGATTTTTTGAAGTGCTTCGAAGATTGGAACAACCGTTGGCACAAGTGTATAATATCTCATGGCGATTACTTTGAAGGGGACAAAATAGATGTTCATGAATAAATAAATAATTTTTGAAAAAAAACAAAATTCGTGATATCTCTTGAACACACCTCGTATATATATATATATATATATATATATATATATATATATATATATATATATATATATATATATATATGTATGCATAGATATATATCCTTATATTTATATACAGGGTGCCGCAACAAAATTCGGAGACGTATGGGTCTTCGTCGGTCAATTTTATTTTGCAATTGAGCGCGGAAAACAATCGAAGAGCAGTGGTTATTAATTTTCTTTGCGCTGGGCAGTCGCCCACAGAAGTTTCAAACTTATTTGGGTATATAAAATCCACAGTTTACGATATTCCTCAAAAGTACGCGGCCACGGGAAATTGTGAGGCAGGTTCTCCTAGTTCACCAAAGAAAACTCGTGTGTAGAAGAAGATGGCAAGGACCCCAGAAGTTGTTCGAAGGCCCTAAGACCTCATTTTGGAGGACTCTGGAAGATCGCTCAGATAAATGAGGGCCTTCCTTGGTATAAGAGAAGCTTACATGCTTCAAATCAATGAAGATGTCCTGAGGTACTCGTCCTATGTAATAAAAGTGCGGCGGATACTGTCTGATGCTGCTGAAATGAAAAGAATTGCCTGCTGTTACTTGCTTTTGTGCCATGAAGAACGAAGGTTCTCCCTACCAACTCCCAGATTTAAGCCCCCTGGACTATTTTGTGTGAAACGTCATTGAGCGGTTTACTAACAAGTACAGCGTACTAAATTGAGTCCATATAAATATCCGTAAAGGACTGCCGCGATGGTATGCTGCCTCGGCAAGCAAAGATGTTGGTGCTCACCGTCAATTTCTGAGGAAGCCTGAATGCGCTGGGAGGCTAGCATTGCAATGTCGTGGGGTTGTTTTTTCCAGCACAAGGGCTCATTAAAAAAAATCGCATTCACGAATTAAGTGTTCGTAGAATTTGATTCGACGGTGTCGAGGCCGAGATAACCGATCGAAGAAATGTATTGCTAAAGTTAAATGATACACTGGGCCTGGGGAATTCGGGCCATACTTGAGAGGATCTCGTCTTTACCATATATACTTATGACCCCCAAATAAGAGTGGGGCATCTAGGTGGAAGCGGTGCCCGCGTGCCCCCATCCAGATCAAGATCAACTGTAGACGTGGCATGTTAACGGTTCAAATTGATGTTAAAGTCTTATATGATGGAATCACATAACACTTTAACATAAATAGGAAACTCAAGTGGAGGGCCACTCTATCCTGCAAGAGCACCTGCAACTGCAAAGAGAAGGGGTGAGCTCACCCGATGCCGAGCTCATGAGTATAGAGGCCAGCCAACGTGGTGGGCCCCATACCTGGTCAGGGTTTCATATAAATGAAATGACCAAGTTCCTGTTCGATTTATCTTTTCATATTTTTTTCCTTCCTTTAATTTTGCATTTCAATATTCAACGAAAATAAGGTTGAATCGTGACAATTATTTGGTATTTAGCATATTATATCCTATCGTTAAAATATTACAATCAGATTTATTTTATTTATATACAAATGGAAAATTTGTATGGAACAAATTATTTTACTTATTAAGCTTTGTATTTTCTTTGACTATTTGGGTGCAATCAGTGGATGCGGAAAATTTATTGCAGGTTATGCTGGTTTTGGGAATTTTTTTTGTTGCTTATGAAAAACATATATTTTTTTTCGAAAATATTAGGTATAATTTATCGACAAATTGGGATTACATAATTCAAATTATTTTTTCATAACAAATGATAATTCCACTTTGGTACAGTGATGATTCCATTTTCAACGGTTTGAGTTTAATGGTGATTTATTTCATTCTAGACCCAACAGGAGTGGTTTTGGGTAATTATGGTCTTGATAAATTCAATAATTTTAATCGAATTTCTGATAATTGAAGTACAGTCCTTGTTTTTCATTTGAATCACATCCTTATTTTAATTCTGACAAATTATTTATCTCATCTACCCAATAAATTTCATAATTTCAACGATTTTAATTGAGTTTTACATTCAAATAACTTTTCTTGCAATAATAAAGGAAAGGGCTTAATTTCTTTGAACGGAATCGCCATCAATTCAATTGATCAACATGGAGAAATTTTAATTTTATTTTGATTCGGATCTATCCTTGTGGAAATCACTACTAAAACTTTACAAACATAATTTAGTCATTTTGAAATCGAGTAAAAGGGATATTCCCTATAAAAAAACTTAATCAAGAGAATTCATTTTAACTCAATGAAAAATTTTGTAAAAAGCAAAATAATAAGTCAATACAAAACCGAAAGTAAAACTGTCACCTCATAGTGTTATAAAAACTCTATATGCTATTAAGGTACTTACGCAGTCCTTCTCCAATGAGTGCTCGTGGATGGGGCGAGTAAGGCCTGTAAACACTAAAAATTTCTTTTTTTTTCTTCTTATTTAAATCTCTTTATAAAAAAGTCCAACGGCGGTGACAATAGCGATCTCTCAGGTTGCATGAGATGCTTGAATAGACAAATTGAATCCTTAGCGAAATGCACGCCCGGGTTCTCAGTATTTGATAACTTTTTCCATGTCTCATTTAGCACATTAAACAATTATATTACTAAATTTATGAAAAACTCTTCATAGATATTTATTGCAAATTTATCTCGATTCTCGTATTATGCTGCATTGAATTTCCTGATGAAGACTTTGTATTTATTTAAAATTTCTAGCCTAAATTGAAACATGAAGATGTAAATTTTCACGTAGATAAATGCACGAAATTATTTTTATGACACAAATTATGTTAAAGATTTGATGACGCAGAAAAACAAATACACAATACCATATTCTTTTCGATTGATTGATTAAAAAAGTTTTAATTTGTTTGTTACTAGGCGATACACAAACACTTTGAGTATACTTTCCACTCTATTTATCAGCACTTGAACGATTTATTTCGAAGAACATATTATCAATGGCGTAATAAATTATGAAAATTTCAAAATTCCTTCGCTCGGCACTATAGTTGGTTGTAACACTTCTAATAAGACTTAGCACATTTTCATTCGATCATCACTAGCATACATTCCGTGACATTCAAGCTAATTACGTGTACCACCTAGCTTTCAGGTAATCTATCGATAAACATGATCAACATTAAATCGAATTATAAACACTGCGCAATCAAAAACGAAGTTGGTTAGCGAACAGCGCTAAAAATATCCAACTAAGCGTTGCCAAATTCATGACTCACGCGACGGCTATCTCCTTGTAATCTCCAATCTGGTTTCGCTTCACTAGCTGTCGTTCACTAACTTCCGTTTCTCTTGATCAGCCTTTTCAAGGTGACAACGGACGTTTCTTTCTCGACGAGATAAACTGCAATTTTTTACTAATTTGCGTTGCAAAAGGAAGCTACCATTATAATTTTTTGTTGTTGTAATTATCGTTTAATTTTTCAATAGTTTCGTTGGGAAGCAGTAATCGTAGCGATGGTAGTGGGTGTTTTTGGTACGGGAAATGGTGTTTTCTCCACAAATGTTTTTCGAACAGTTTGCTAGGTGACTGCTCGATTACTACATGGCAGCTAATTTTCTAGCAATCCTGGAGAGAAGAGGATTGCAAAGAAGAGTGGAAGGATCTCCAAAAAATTCAACCCATGTCGTTCCGCATCTACCTGATCTGGCCCCTGCAACTTCTGGCTGTTCAGCAAGCTTAAAAGACCGCTCCGAGGACACCGTTTTGATACGATAGAGGATATTCAAGCCGCAGCGAAAACGGAGCTGAAGGCCATCCCGGAAAGTGACTGCAATCAGTGCTTCGAAGATTGGAAAATCCGTTGGCATAAGTGCAATGCATCGGGAGGGGATTATTTTGAAGGGGATGAAATTGATTTGGAAGAATAAATAAAGAATTTTCAAAATAAATACAATGTCACCTTACTTTTTGGGTACAGTTATATATATATATATATATATATATATATATATATATATATATATATATATATATATATATATATATATATATATATATATATATAGATATATATATATATATATATATATATATATATATATATATATATATATATATATATATATATATATTGTTACATGTACAAATAATTCTGCGAGCTACTGTCGCAATTGTTTTCACAACCATTAAGAACATCAACAAACGAATGTACTCGAAACCACGAGAACCCAACAAGCATGATCAACATCTGAAAGTGAGTCACTGCTCCATTCATTACGCTGCTGGAATGTTCCCGCGAATTCACCAATGTACGAGAACTGAGTTGAATGATTAGAGCCCCTAAATTAAGGCGAGCTGAATGAATGGGGAGGATCCTTCATTGCAACCGCGATAGAAAACTGCGATACGCGAAGTACAGGCGATATTGATTGTTTGAGTGTGAAGCGGTTTTAGTAGACAATTGCGATAGAAATTTAATTGACAAGTGAAAGTTAGATTCTAATCAAAATTGTGAAAAAGTTCGAATAGTGATTGTGCATTTTTTTAGTAAATAAATAAACTCTTTTTATTTAATTTAAAAGACATTGCGTTTTCACTTCCCGGAACATTAAAATTATTGGCCGCGAACGATAACACGTCACAATGGTGTCAAGAAGTGAGAAGGAAAATTTTGGAAGTGAAAACTTTTAAACATTTTTAAAGTGCAGAATAGTGTAAATTAACGTGGAAACTGGTGGAAAATAGCCGAAACAATAAAAATGCCAGGAAACTTACATCTAAAAATTAACCAGTTGAGCATATGGGAGCTCAAAGAGGAGTTCGAACAGCGAAATCTGGCCACGCAAGGTACAAAGGCCATACTGATTGCACGCTTGCGTGACGCAATCGAGTCGGAAGGCGGGAATCTGGATTCGGGTGAGCTCTCAGATGCAGAAAAAGGCGCAGAAGGTGGTGAAGCCGAAACACCAAAACCAAAGGAACCAGAAAATGTGCTGATGCAAACGTTGATGCTGATGCAGCAAGAGCAGCGACAACAGTCATCCAATTTAACTGCGAAGCTAAATGAACAGACATCCAGTTTAACTGTGAAGCTAAATAAACAAGCAGCGCAGCTAGATGAACAGACATCCAGTTTAGCTGTGAAGCTAAATGAACAATCAGCGCAGCTCAATGAACAGACTTCCAGTTTAGCTGTGAAGATAAATGAACAATCAGCGCAGCTAAATGAACAGACATCCAGTTTAGCTGTGAAGCTAAATGAACAATCAGCGGAGGTAGACCAACAAGCGTTCGGAATCAAGGCAGACATCACACAGAAGCTGAAAAAACAGTCAACTGAAATAAAAGAAGAGCTCAGTAGTCTCAACAACCAAATTAAATGCGTCAAGGAAAAGGTATACCAGGCCGAGGAGAGAATCAACCTTGAGATCAGCCAGGTCGAGGAGAGAATCAACCATGAGATGGAAAAAGTGAAAAAGGACTTGGAAGCAGCAAAGGCATTAGTAACCACCTCACCAGCCCCACTTATAACCGCAGCGCAAAGCTCATCTAGAAATGTGTAAGCACCAATATTCGACGGGCAAACGGTCTGGACTATTTACAAAATCCAGTTTGAAGCCGCCGCTAGGACAAATCAGTGGAATGAGCAGGAACGAGCAACTGCATTAATTCTTGCTCTAAGAGGCCAAGCTGCCGAGCTTTTTCAGACTATCCCCGTTGACTTACACTCAAACCCGACTGCTACATTGAATGTGCTCGACATGCGTTATGGAAGCGCCCATCTGAAGCAGATTTACCAGGCACAGCTACGGAATCAGATGCAGAAGTCTGGCGAAACCCTACAGCAGCTAGCCCAAGACATTGAGCGCCTGGCACTTTTGGCTTATCCAGCTTACGACCCAGAACATCGAGATGACGCAGCAACAGAAGCATTCATCAGTGCGTTAAAGGACCAGGAATCGCAACAAACAGTGCGCTTAGCTCAAAAGCAAACGGTTAAGGACACATTGGTTTATAGTCTGAACTTCGAGGCAGCGAAAAATGCGACTCGTACCACTGCCCAGGTCCGTGAAGTAGTGGCAGACGAGTGCAGGTATAAGCGCGTGGAAAATGAGAGAGAGCCACTGGTGAATGGTGCGCCTAGATGCTGGGATTGCGGGGAAAAGGGGCACCTGCAAAGAGACTGCAAGAAGCGAAGAAAACGGAGATATTGTCCAGGATGGTGGAGATCCAGACCGTGTCAGGATCCTAGAATGGAGGCCCATCAAACTTCTAGGGCCAAATTTGTGGGGCGAACGTTGGCTAGGGGGATCGACATCCCCAGCACCCCCATCACCGTGCCAAGGCAACATCGTGGAGAAACAGACAGATGCCTTCCTGGTCAAGTTGATGAAGAACATTGCACCATAACAAACGACACTAGCGCAACCCAATCGACGATCCGACCAGACCTAGTGAGGCCCCAACTGCTTCACAAGGGCAGAGTTCATGGAAATGCCGACGCCCAATCTCGTCATTCATGTCCAGCTAACTGCAAGCATTGCCGACGGATTGAGGAAAGGAGCCGCCCGTTGATCTGCGAGTGATAATGACCGAATTCGATGAAGGTTGGTCATCGGAGGAGATTCGAAATGCCCAGTTAGCCGATGAAGACATCGGACCATTGCTCGTATGGAAGAAGACAATTGGGCGACCTGAGTGGAAAGACGTTTCAATGCATGGCGCAACCCTGAAAAGATATTGGGCACAATGGAACTCCCTTCAGGTGGAAGTGGCGTACTCAAGCGGAAATGGGAAACGGCGGATGGCAGCTCCTACAGGATGCTAACTATACTACTCAAAAGCCGAATCCACGATGTGGTTAAGGAAATGCATGAAGGATCCTCGGAAGGCCACTTTGGGGTTGACAAGACCTTAGCGAAATTGCGGGAAAGGTTCTACTGGCTCCACGCGCGAGAAGACGTAGAGGACTGGTGTCGAGGATGCACAATTTGCGCTTCCGTCAAAGGTCCAAAGCGACGACTGAGAGGACAAATGCAAATCTATAACGTGGGGGTACCGTTTGAAAGGATTGCTGTTGACATCGCAGGACCCTTTCCTGAATCTGAATGGGGAAATCGATACACGCTGGTTGTAGTCGATTATTTTAGAAAGTGGCCCGAAGTCTACCCCATTCCTAACCAGGAAGCAACTATCGTAGCCGAACAGCTAGTGTTAAATTGGGTCAGTAGGTACGGCGTACCTTGCGAATTATATTCGGATCAAGGCCGAAACTTTCAGTCACTAGTTTTTGGCGAAATGTGTGAACTACTGGGAATACGGAAAACGAGGACAACACCGCTGCATGCCCAATCCGAGAAATGGAATGACTAGAGACCCTACATAAAGCCGACCTGGATGAATGGGAAAGAGTAATAGTAAAACCTAAGATATGAGTGGAGCGCGAATTAAAGGCGATATTGATTGATAGTGAAGTGATGTTCGTGATATAGACCGTTAGGATATGAATTGGTAGACAGTGAAAATTCAACTAAAGTGTGATTTGTAAAATAGTGAAGTCAATAATTGTATATTCTTAGTAAATAAATTTTTTTAACTTAATTTCATAGACATTGCATTTTCACTTTCCCGGGACATTAAACTTATCGGCCGATAAGTATAACAGTGGTGGTGTTAGAAGTGGGAAGGAAAACTTCGAAAATGAAAATTTCAAACATTTTCAAAGTGCACAATAGTGAAATTTAACGTGGAAACTGATGGAAAAATAGCCGAAATAATAAAAATGCTATGTTGGAGCTAAAGGAACAGATGGAACAGCGAAATCTGGCTACGCAAGTTACAAAGGCCACAGTGATTGGACGCTTGCATGACACGATTGAATCGGAAGGTGTGTTCGGGTGAGCCCTCAAATGCGGCAAAAGGAGCAAAACGTGGAGAAGTAGAAACACCGAGATCAAAGGAACCCGAAAATGCGCTGATGCAAATGTTGTTGCTGGTGAAGCAAGAGCAGCAAAAACAGTCTGCTAGTTTAACTGCGAAGCTAAATGAACAATCAGCGAAGCTAAATGAACAATCAGCGCAGGTAAATGAACAGTCATCCAGTTTAACTGTGAAGCTAGATAAACAATCATCGAAGCTAAATGACAATCATCAAAGCTGGTCAAACAAGCGATCGAGCCCTCAAATGCGGCAAAAGGAGCAAAACGTGGAGAAGTAGAAACACCGAGATCAAAGGAACCCGAAAATGCGCTGATGCAAATGTTGTTGCTGGTGAAGCAAGAGCAGCAAAAACAGTCTGCTAGTTTAACTGCGAAGCTAAATGAACAATCAGCGAAGCTAAATGAACAATCAGCGCAGGTAAATGAACAGTCATCCAGTTTAACTGTGAAGCTAGATAAACAATCATCGAAGCTAAATGACAATCATCAAAGCTGGTCAAACAAGCGATCGAAATCAATGCAGATTTTCAAAAACAGTCAACTGAAATAGAAGTGGAGCGCGGTAGTCTGAACAATCATATTCAATGCGTCGAGGAAAAGGTTTACCAGGCCGGCAAAAAGATCAGCCAGGTTGAGGAGAGAATCAACCTTAATGTCAGCCAGGTCAAGGAGGAATCAACCATGAGATGGAAAAAGTGGAAAAGAAATTGGAGGCAGCGTAGGCAGTGTTAATCACCTCACCAGCCCCGCTTACTGCCACAACGCAAAGCTCATCCAGAAATGTAAAACCACCAATATTCAACGGGCAAACGGTCTGGAGTATCTACAGAACCCGAATCACAAATCAGTGGAATGAGTAGGTCCGAGCAACTGCATTAATTCTTGCTCTAAGAGGCCCCGCTGCCGAGCATTTGCAGATGATCCCCGTTGAGTTGCACTCAAACCTGGCTGTTATAATGAATGCGCTCTACATGCACTATGGAGGCGATCATTTGAAGCAGATTTATCGGCCACAGCTACGGCGTTAGATGCAGAAGTCTAGCGAAACCTTACAGCAGCTGGCCTAAGACATTGAGCGAGTGGCGCTTTTAGCTTGCCCAGCTAACGACTCGGAACATCGACATTACGCAGCAACAGAAGCATTTATCGGTGCATTAAAGGACCAGGAATTGCAACAAGCTCTGCATTTAGCTTAAAAGCAAGCGGTTAAGGAGACATTGGCTTATAGTCTGAACTTTGAGGCAGCGAAAAATCTGACTCGTACCACTGCCCAGGTTCTTGAGGCAGTGGCAGATGGGTGCAGATGTGAGCACGTGGAAATCGAGCGAGGGCCGCAGGTAGATGGTGCGCCTAAATGATGAAATTACGGCGAGAAGGGGTACCTGCAAAGAGGCTCTAAGAAGTAAAGAAAACCGAGTTATTGTCCAGGGTGGAGGAGATCCAGACCTAGTCAGGAGCTCTGAATGGAGGCTCTTCAAACTGAGGGGTTGAAAAACATGTAAGAGGCAAATTCGTGGGGCAGAGGTTGGCTATGGAGAACCGACATCCCCAGCACCAAGCACCAAGCAGACTTATGCCTTCCAGGTCAAGTTGACCGAGAGCATTGTACCACAACGATTGACAATGGTGCAACCCGATCGATTCTCCGACCAGACCTAGTGAGGCAATAACTACTTCACAAGGGCTGGATCGCAGCTACGGAAGAAACTGCACCCGTCCATGGAGAGGTCAACCTCCAGATACAGTTGGGAGACCTTGCGTTCCGACATAACTTTCTGACCGCAGACATTATGGATGACTGCATTCTTGGAATGGATTTTCTGCGACCACATGGAATCACGTTGGATTTTGGCAAACGGGTATTGAAATGGCGGAATGTCGAAGTATTGATGGAGGATCCCAGCGACCAACTTCCTAATATGAATGTGGTAGCAAGTACCGACAATGATGTATTGAAATCTTCCGAGAGCATTGTATGGGACAAGCATGATGGTGATTCTGGAGATCACCGATCTTATCTGATAGAGCCAACGAAGATGTCAGCATTGCGCAGTTTGTTTGTGGGATGAAGCCTTGATCCATAAGGAATGGATACATACCAGTTAGAGTCCTTAACACTGCAGACTCAACCACAAGCATCAAAGCGGGAGAAGTCATCGGCAGCTGCCAGCCTGTTTCCACCATCACCTCTTTGGAAGCTACTCACGACCATCATATGGAGAGGAGGCAAGACACAGACAAATGTTGGAATTCACGTCTACAATATTGAACCAAACCAAATTTCCAGTGCAGTTATTCAAGCAGGCCTCCGATCTGGTCACCAAATACAGTGACGTCTTGTCAATACTACCGATGGACTAACGCCAAACTAGTATGGTGACTCACGTCATAGATACACAGAGAGCTTAGCCGATTCGATAAGCACCAAAAGATCTTCTAATAGCCAAACAAGGAAAGATGAGCATACTGATCTCGGACATGCATAAGAAAGGAGTTATCCAGCCCTTTTGTCAGACCCCGGACCGCACCAGTAGTTCTAGTAAAGAAAAGGATGGTAGAACTCGTTTTTGTGTCGAATATAGACAGCTTAACGACGTCACTAAGAAAGATAGTTACCCACTTCCCCGCATCGCTGACTTGATGGACACTTTAGCCGATGCAAAATGGTTTTCTATACTTGACCTCAAGAGCGACTACTAGCAGGTAGAAATTGACAACAAAGACCGAGAAAAGACCACTTTTACAGTTGCAACCGGATTGTGGCTATTTGTGGTGATGCCATTTGGGCTTTGCAATGCTCCAGCCACTATCAAACGCCTGATGGAGTACTATGTACAACGAGGCTTAACCTGGAAAACCTGCTTGGTGTACCTAGATGACATCATTGTGATCGGAAGAACGTTCGAAGAGCATGTGTGGAACTTAGAAAAGGTGATCTCCTGATTGCATTTAGCGAATTAGAAATTAGTCCCGATAAGTCCCTTTTTGCAGCTAAAGTAAAATGCCTGGGACACGTTGTATCAGCAGAAGGAGTCAAAACAGACCCTGAGAAAATTGAAGCCGAGAAAAGCTGGCCAACCCCAAACAACAAGCGCCAACTAGGAAGTTTTCTGGGTTTGGCGACCTACTATCGAAGATTCTTCAAAGACTTTGCCAAAAAAAGCTAAGTGTCTTAGTCTGGAATGAACAATGCCCGGTAGCTTTGAGGACCTTGAAGGAGAAGCTGTATGAATTACGCGTGCGGGTAGACCCGAAACCCGGAAAAATTTTGGTAGTTGACACCGATGCGAGAAACGGCGGGATTGGAGCTGTACTCTCCCAGTAGATTGATGGCGAAGAAAGAGTCGTCTCGTATTACAGTCTAGTTCTCTCAAAAAGTGAGAGGAACTACTGCGTGACATGGAAGGAGCTATTGGCTATAATAGAGGCTACAAAGCAGTTCAACAAGCACCCATATGGTGAGAAATTTGTTCTTCGAACATACCATGCATCACTGAGATGGCTGCTTAACTTCAAAAACCCCGAGGGACAAGTTGCAAGATGGATCGAAAGATTGCAGTCATACAACTACAACATTGTTCATCGGAAGGGCGGAGTTCATAAAAATGCTGACGCGCTATCTCGTCGTCCATGTCCAACTAACTGCATGCATTGCCGACGTATTGAGGAAACGCAGCCGACCGTTGATTTGGGAGTGCGAACGGCCAAATTTGATGAAGGTTGGTCATTGGAGGAGATTTGGAATGCCCAGTTAGCCGGTGAAGACATCCGACCAGTACTCATATGGAAGACGACAACTGGGCGGCCTGAATGGACGGACGTGTCGATGCATCGTGCCACCTTGAAAAGTGATTGGGCACAATGGAACTCCCTTCAGGTGGAGGGTGCCACACTCAAGCGGTAATGGGAAAAGGCA